>CM062815.1:235585259-236151873 GCA_031772625.1 Pinus tabuliformis
GATAGCTGTTGGAGCTCGGAGCTGGGGTGGAGATCACGAGGAAGGTCATTCAAGGCTATGGACAACCTTCCTTCAAACCCGCAATGCCACCTTGGCTGTCTCCTTTCCTCCATCTGCGTGGTCTTTGCTCCATTTAATGTCAAAAAACCTAAAATAAACGTGTATTAGCCACATAGGCATAATGACTGCCCTCCTTCCTACAAATAACATGAATATACTAAGAAATGATGCATAAGCGATAAAAAATGAAGGGTTGAGCAAGGTAAGTAGGCCAAATGAGCCCAAAATGTTACCAAAATTTGGGGCTCATCACGCGTGCATGGTATCAGTGGACTACTCTTTTGAGTAGATCTTATTATTTGTGTTCTTCCCATGTTTCGGGGATGAAACATGCTTAGGGGGGTGGAAGGTTATGTACCTAGGGGGGGTAATATGGGGTACCAAGGGAGGTACCCAAGGTAATAATGTAATAATGGGATGGGCCATAGTAATAAATAAGGTGGTTAACCCATGTCATGTAAGGGACCACAATAGTTAATAATAATGTAATGGGCCCATGGTATTAGTTGATGGTATGAGGGAACCATGGTAATGACCCATGGTATTGTATGTATGAGGCCTATATAGAGGCTAGAGACTCCACATGGAGAGATATGAAGAGAAGTATTATTGTATGAACAGGCATATGGCTTGTGGAGTGTTCTCCTTCCTTAAGGAGTGAATGTATGGTGTTGCCCTACCATAAGGGTTTTGATAATAAAGAAGAATTTCTATCTAATTTGATCTTGTTATTATTGGGTATATTTGTTATTTCTCATATATTCTGGGTTAGATCTACAACACTTGGTATGAGAGCTATAACAAGTGATATCAGAGCTACAACAATTGGTATCAGAGCACTTTCTTGGGCACCAAAGTGCTCTGATACCAATTGTTATAGCTCTAATACCACTTTTTATAGCTCTGATACCAATTGTTGTAGATCTAACCCAGAAATATATGATAATATAAAGAAACCCAAGAATAACAAGATCAAAATATAGATAAGTGCTTCTTTATTAATCTCAAGACCCTTAAGGTAGGGCAACACCATACATTCACTCCTTAAGGAAGGAGAACACTCCACAAGCCATATGCCTGTTCATAGAAGAATACTTCTCTTCATATCTCTCCATGTGGAGTCTCTAGCCTCTATATAGGCCTCATACATACAATACCATGGGTCATTACCATGGTTCCTTCATACCATCAACTAATACCATGGGCCCATTACATTATTATTAACTACTTGTGGTCCCTTACATGTCATGGGTTAACCACCTTATTTATTACTATGGCCCATCCCATTATTACATTATTACCTTGGGTACCTCCCTTGGTACCCCATATTATCCCCCCTAGGTATATAACAACCTCAATTTTGACAAGGGTTTCCCGGTTGTCCATCTCTGTAAGATAACTGGAATTGACTCGGACCTAGGGAACCCCTGTTTTAGTAATTCCTCTGGAGCTAGAGTCATGGTAGGAAACTTCTTAAGGGAGCCCCACAATAGAGAAAAAACCCAACAATAGCCATAGAGCATAATGAAACTAAAAAATAATCCTCTATCACTCATCAACCAGAACCTAATCTCCGCAAAGTGAAATGGGGAGAAAAACCAAGATTGGAATGGGAAAAGTAGTTTCCAAAGCCCTTGATATCCTCAGATCAAATCCCAAGAGTATATGGATGGCCTATTGAGGAACAAGTGCGGGAAGAGGACGACAGCTGGAACATGAAATATCACACAGGATGGTGCTGGGTATGTGGTGGTTGCGTAGAGGTGAGTCATCCGGTCCCTCGATCTAAGTTGGCACCTCGGAGTGGGTGATCCATTAATGACCAATTACTCCAGATAACCAAAGTGTACTACATCCTATGTTGTGAATTTAATTTAAGATTACCATATAAATAATAAAATCCTCCGTATGAATGAATAAATCTCCACAACGCTTGACGAAAAAGTAAATTTAAGTACTGAAGATGCATTATTAATTATCAGAGAATGGTTGTGAATTTATATAGTTGGTAAATCCATATGCCAATATGCAAAAAAAATTATTTTTCGGTTAGTGATAGTATGGTTATTTGTGACAAGTGGTATCAGAGCCCAATGTTCAACACTGTGGCCTAACTAGGTAAACTAATTATCAATATTGCTACTGTGCATAGAGAAAGAGAGAAAAAAAAGAAAAAAGATGCGGAGCAGAACCGAACCATGAGCAAGGGGCCATGTACTGTATATAGAAACAAACCCAAAAATGTGGGTATAGCTGAGAGAGGAGTCTCGACAGGAGAATGAAACATTGTTGGAGACAATGCAGCAACTGCAAGAGAGAATGAACAACCTTAGGGATGATAATGAAAGACTCTGATGGGAATAAGAGAAGATTTGAAAAAGTATATCAAATTGACAAAATCATCGGGTACCCAACCCTAGTACAGGAAATGGGGGCCGCACAGAGATAGTTCACGATGAGGATTACCATGAGGAATCATAAGAGGGACATAACGATGAATAAATAAGGTTAGGTAATGCCTCCTCGACAGAGGTCCCAAGAAGCAGAAAATAGAATTGCAAGGAGAATTTAAGAAGATAAGGCGTCCGGTGTATGATGGAGAGGTTGAGGAAGCCATAGAGGCCTGACTAATTAACATGAATAAATATTTTCAAGTATGTGAATATGATGATAACATGAAATCTCGATTGGCTATTTTTCAGATATAGGAAAAGGCCACCCTGTGGTGGGAGGAGGTCAAAGCTGTCTGGGAAATTAATGATCCAAAGGTCACATGGAATGAATTCCAGAAGTACTTCAAAGACAAATATTTAACTGAATGCTTCTACGATGAGAAGGCAAGAGAGTTTCATGATTTAAGGTTGGGGCTGCTGACCATTGATGATTTTATCACTAAATTTATGTCCCCGCTAAGGTACATTCTGTACCTTAGGGAGGATTAAGCCAAGATACAACATTTTATTAGCAGCTTGTCTATGTTTATGAAGGAAAAACTGGAGTTTGATTACCCAAAAACTATGGATGAAGCCATTCGAAAGGCTTGAATTTGTTACCAACAGATGAAACAAAAGGGATAAGCTAACAAGGGGGGGCTGAATAAAAAGGGGCAAAAGAACTCGCAGTACTTTCGAGGAATGAGATTTCTCAACGTCAAGAATACAAATCGGAAAATGTAGATAAAAGTGGTTGGAGGAATCAACGGAGAATGGGAATGGGAAAATAGGTTGAAAACAAACAATCCGTGGTAGTAGGTCGACCAGAGGCCAACCAACAGCTGAAACCCCCTCTGTATGTTGGAAATAATACTGAGAGGGGGGGAGGCGAATCAATATTATTATTAAGTCAAATTATTTTTCAAATTATACAAAGATTTGTATACGCTACTTCCGTGAATGAAAACAACGTGTATACACAACTATGACTAATGAAACTCGCGTATAACTTCCACACTTATAATTTAATTTATTCTTTAGATGTTGATCATTAATCTGTGCGTCAAAACCATATAACAGTAAGCAGGAACAGAAAAGTAGAGCAGACAGTCACACAAAAGAACACAAGATTTAAGGTGGAAACCCAATGTGGGTGACAACCACCTGCTGCAATATGTCTCTATCTTCTTTCAATTAGAAACTACTTTTTACAATGATTCTGTATTGGTGCAGTATTATACCAGCACACATGCTTGAACCTACAGAAGGCTACAACCTTCTCTCGTTCTCCAGCTTCTCTTGGAAGGGAGATACAACCCCCTTAGCTCTTGTACTAGCTGAGGTACTAGTACGTAGGTGCTGACCTACAGAAGGCTTCGACCTTCTCTTTTCTTCCAGGGACCATGTTTCATAAATTTTCAGACTATATCCATGTATATAAATCAAACATTAAGTATATCTGCATTAACCAAACTCCTTTGTGCAAACAAATACTGAATCAACCAATAAATTCTCAGAATGCTGTAACCAGAAAAATAGTACCAGTAACCAGACACCAATTCTGAACCCAGAACACTTCAGCAATAAACAGAAGCAGCTAAAACATATTTCGAGAGACATACACTACTTCACCCATATAAACCTGCGTACTACGTAGATATTCCAAAACCAACCCATGTATATGTAGTCTTCACTTGCTTAACTTGCGTGTATACGCGCCTCTTCTATGTCAAACCTGCGTACAAATCTATAAAAGATAATTTATCCTTTTACTTAATCAGACATCAGTTATACCCAGATTATCGGATTTATAGATCTAATCATGCGCCAAATATAATAGATAAAAATCACACAATGATACTACTATTCAAGACTTGAGATATTGACCCATCAATAGATCTTAACCATCGTGTAATGCTCAGGTTCCTCCTTGATTCAGATCCAGCTGTAACTCACCAACCAATCACCAGTATTCCAGATCTTGCTTCTCTCAATATATTCAACATATAAGTCGATACCCTTGCCAAATGATCTCCTTCCATTTTTATAGTCTTAGGCCTTACTCAAACCATGGTCCAAAGCCATTTAGAACTAATACTAGGGACCCAATACTTGGGTTCAACACTTTAAATGCAATACCAAGGACCAAAACCATAGGTTCAAATATGTCAGGCTAAATACCATGGACCAACCATAAGTTTTCCCACATGTACGCACTTTTCTTTGCATGAAAGTGTGTGCATATATATATACACCTTTTTATTGGTACAACCGTGTGTATACACGATTTTGTTAAGATGAACCTGCATATACCTCATTTTCTTTCATTCTGAGAGCTTGAACTATGATTTTCCCTTTGAGTGAGTGGCCATCAAGGACAACACCTATGCCATAGTGCCAAACCTGTGCCATAATGCCAACAATCTCCTCCTTTGGACTTGCTGGCAACCCCAAGTCACTCAAAAACATTCTCCCCCTTTATCACCAAGGGCAAAGGGTTATGGTCCCCCGAATACATGTTGAATCCTCTGCTCTGCTGTGCTGTCCATGCTACCCCTGACTGTAGGCAAGGTCTGCAAGAAGATTATCTATACAAGAAACATGACTTTAAAAGACCTTCCTATCACAAAAGGCTCATACATACATCCATCTCCCAACCATGTGGAGATTGACTCGTCCACCCAACCAAGTGGGGATACACCAGAAGTTTACACATGACAAATAGGTACATTAAATCATTCATCCTAGGCAAAATAGGTTGTTACATGACCTTCATAAAAGAAATATAAGACATAGAGACAAAATATCTACAACAAGACTCTGACAGATATCAACACTAACATCAACAACATTTGTCAATCATTATTCAGACCAGCACCCATGTTCTCCTTCTACACTTGTTCTACCTGAAATCAAACCAACTGTGAATTTGAACCAAGATCTTCTAAGATAATGCCAACATTGTAGTGTTGGGGTTGTGGGGAAACTAATTATTTCAAAAATTTTCCTTACCATGCTCATATGGAGCAAGTCACTAACATTCAAGAAGCCTCTACGGTTGGGGATATAGCTAGAAATATTCCACAGATTAATGCAATCTTGGACAATGGCCATGGTGAATATCAACCTATGATGATAGAGATGGAAGGTAAGTTATCTAAACATTCTATTTTCATTTTAATTGATCCAGGTGCAAGCTTGAGCTACATTAGCCCAAAATTAGTAGAATTAAGTAACTTACCAAATATAAAATTTAAAATCCCTTGGCTAGTGCAACTGGCTACTGGGACCAAGCGAAGGGTTGTTGCTAAAGTGGTAAATTTATCCTTAGAGGCAGTTGGGCAACAAATCGTAGCTGATTTGAATATTTTGCCTTTGGGTGCATATGATATACTGGTTGGAATGGACTGACTAAAGAAACATTGGTTGATAGTGGATTGCAAAGAGAAAACTATGAGCTTCCATGGAGAGAGCGATGAGAGGAAAGAAATTCAAGGAATTAAGAAAGATTTTAAATTACGACCTATCACTGCTAATCAGCTAGGAAAGTGCAACTGAAAGGGCTACCAAATTTATGCAGTGCAGGTGGGCTATACATATTATAAGGAAAAACATTGATTTCACCATAGAGTTAATTCTAGGTGAAATCCCAGTGTCTAGAATTCCATATCATATGAGTGTGCCTGAATTAATAGAACTTAAAATACAGTTACAAGAACTACTTGAAAAAGGTTACATATGACCAAGTGTGTCACCTTTGGGAGCCCCTGTATTATTTATACGCAAAAAGGATGGGACACTACGGTTGTGCATCAGTTACAGACAATTAAATAAGCTAACGATTAAGTATAAATATTCACGGCCTAGGATTGATTATTTGTTTGATCAAGTTAAGGGGGCCAAGGTGTTTTCAAAAATTGACTTAAGATCAGGCTATCATCAAATACGAATTTAGGAGGAATATATTTACAAGGCAACATTGAGGGCTCGGTATGGGCATTATGAATTCGTAGTGATACCCTTTAGGATTACCAATTCCCCTGCCACATTTATGAGCTTGATGAATGGTATATTCCATCCTTATTTAGACAATTTTGTCCTAACATTTATTGACGATATTATCATATACTCCAAAAGTGTGGAGGACCATGAAAAGCATTTGAGAATCGTGTTGCAAATGTTGTGGGAAAATCAGTTATATGCTAAATATAGTAAGTGTGACTTCTATCAAAATTAGATCCAATATCTAGGCCATTTCATTTCAGTGGAAGGAATTGCAGTTCACATTAAAAAGATCAAAACCATCTTGGAATGATTTGTTCCCAAGATTGTTTTCGATATTTGATCCTTCATGGGGTTAGCTAGATACTATCGTCGATTTATTGAAGGATTTTCCAAAACTTCTTACTTAATTACATCCCTGCAAAGGAAGGAAAAGGTTTTGAAGTGGACGACAAAGTGTCAACAAAGTTTTGAACATCTGAAACAATTATTGACTTCTGCTCCTATTTTAAAAGTAGCAGACTATGAAAAAGAGTTCATTGTTTACACGGATGTGTACCAAGAAGGTCTCGGGGGGTACTGATGCAAGATGGGAAATTCATAGCCTATGAATCCCACAAACTAAAGGACCATGAGCAACGATATTCTA
Source organism: Pinus tabuliformis (assembly GCA_031772625.1). Classification (NCBI taxonomy): domain Eukaryota; kingdom Viridiplantae; phylum Streptophyta; class Pinopsida; order Pinales; family Pinaceae; genus Pinus; species Pinus tabuliformis. The sequence goes on from CM062815.1 coordinate 235,592,403, forward strand.
CTTAAGATTTGGAACTAATTGCAGTAGTGCACGCCTTGAAGGTATGGCAGCATTATTTGTTGGGTAAGAACTTTTTGCTAATGAAGAATCATAGTAGTTTAACGATTTTTTTTACCTAGCCACATCTGAATGCTCGTCAAGCAATATGGACTGCTTTCTTCAGTGAATTCAACTTTGATATTAAACATTTTAAAGGCAAGGAGAAATGAGTGGCTGATGCATTGAGTAGGAAATTATATTGTATATATGAAGTCCACTACAGTAGGGTGGAATCAAAAATTCTTAGAGAAAGTGGAAGAAGCTGCCCACAATGAACCTGAATATAAGTTTTTATGGAAACAAGCTAATCAAGCACAGAAATTGGGAAAACAATCTGATTATGGTTTTAAAAATGAAGGATTTCTAAATTTTGAGGGAAGAATAGATGTTCCTAACCATAATTATGATAAACAATTTATGTTAGATGAATTTCAAAGGATCTCGTATGTTGCCCATCCTAGGTATCAGAAACTATTTTCTTCAAATAATTTTTTTTTCTTTTGGCTTGGAATGAGAAGAGACATCACCGAATATTTGGAAAAATGCTTGGAATGCCAACAAGTTAAGGTGGAACACCAACACCCTGCTAGGTTGCTCCATCCTCTCCCCATTCCGGAATGGAAATGGGATAATATTACACTGGATTTTATAACAAGATTTCCCAAAACCAGAAAATTGCATGATCCCATCATGGTCATGGTGGACAAGTTAAGTAAGGAAACTCACCTTATACTTCTGAAATCTACGTATAAAACAATTGAAATTGCTGATATTTTTATGAAAGAGATATTTCGACTTCATGGTATACCACGAGTATTGATATCTGACAGGAATGTGAAATTTACCTCTGCATTTTGGAAAGCTCTATTCATGAGTTTGGGGACTCAAATTCAGTTTAGCACTGCATATCATCCCAAAACCAATGGACAGACTGAACGGGTGAATCAAGCGATGGAGGATGTGTTAAGAATGTAATTAATGCAACAACCAATGAAGTGGGAGGCATATCTCCACTTAGTTGAATTTTCTTATAATAATGGATACCATGAATATCTGGGAATGAGCCCCTTTGAGGTATTGTATGAGAGGAAATGTAGAGTAACTACCAACTAGAATAATCCTAAGGATAAGTTGGTATTAGGACATGACATGCTCGTGGAAATGGAGCAAATAGTTAAAAAGGTGCGTCAGAACCTAAAGGCTGCCAAAGATAGGCAAAAGATTTACGTAGACAAGAAGAGAACCTACCAAGAATTCCAAGTGGGAGACCATGTCTATTTATGAATTAAGCCTAAAAGAAGCACCCGCGGTGGGGTAGTTGCACTAAATTGGCACCCAGATATTGTGGGCCCTTCCAAATTCTGGAACGGATTGGATGAGTAGCTTACCGACTACCCCTACTTGCCCACATCAGGATTCATGATGTGTTCCATGTGTCATTATTAAAAATATATGTCTATGACCCTAGGTATGTGATTACTTGGCAGGATATGCAGGTAAATCACATAATGAATTAAATTTCAAAATAAAAACATTGATGATGTGATTTATATTAATACCATCAATATTTTGGTGCAGGTTAAACCAAATAGAGAGTTGTTGATAGAACCTCTGAAAATCCTAGAGCAGAGAGAAACATTGCTACAGAGGTGAGTTATTGCCCAGGTTAAAGTGCAATGGAAGCACCTCAACCCAGATGAAGCTACCTGGGAGGATAAATAATTTATGCGTGAAGCATATCCAAACTTGATTGAACAGTTTGAAATAAACATCAAGGACGATGTTTCATTCGAGAGGGGGAAAATGTAACACCCAAAGCCTATGAGTTACATGAGGTGATTTGAATTGATTAATTTTCATAAGAATTAGGGAACAACTTAATAATAAGTACATTTGTTTTGTTAATTAAGTTGTTAATAATACATGACTCTATTTGGAAATCATGGAAGGAACCAAAACAAATTTTCCAACCACTAGACAGTTAAGGAGGAAAATAGCTACTCCTGCTCCTTGAGAGAAAGGTGGGGCGGGGGGGGAAGGAAAAAAAACACACAGGATGCTATGGAGAGGAAGGAGAGAGTACTCACAACCTAAAGAATTCTTGAGCTGGACATTGTGCCAGTGGAATATTTGAGGAAACTTCCCATATTTCCCTGAACTGGACTGCGTAGTCTCAAGGTTTAGAGGGAAAGCCTATAATCTCTTAACTGTCTGGGGTAAGGAAGCTCACGGGGAGTCTGGACATTATTTCCAAACTCATGGTTGGGTGGACTGGTACCCTCAGTGATTTCTCCCATCAGAGTTAGAGCATATCTCCGATAAGTATTTGCATAACACAATGATTATTTCAGACAGATGTTTATGCTATTAATTGTTGAACTAAATAATAATTTCGTTCAGTACCATTGCAATACATTGTTTATTTATTAAGAATAGGGAATATTCCTGAAAATAATTATTATGATGGTAATTCTGTTATAAAAAAGAGTTGTTTGGTCATTGTAAAGTTGCATGATTTGAAAAGATTGTTGTAAGTCAAGTTGCATGGTTTAGAAAGATTGCTGCAAGTAAAGATTGCATGATTTTGAAAAGATTTCTGTAAGTTAAGTTGCATAATTTAGAAATATTGTTGTAAGTAAAGAGTGCTTGATTTAAAAGAATACTGGAAATGATGGATTCTAGAATTGTTATGATAACTATGAATGCATCTAGGGTTAATAAATATTGGAAGCTAATGACCCAAAACTTGCTGGAAGAGTAAACCTACGAAGGATTGCTCAATCCCGAGGCTTTACCTGAGAAAATAAAAGAAAAAAACAGGAAAATAAAAAAAAATTCCTAAAGTACCAATTCACGAATTTTGGAGGCTCAATATAACATTTGTTGAATTTGCCTTTAAAAAATATATAAAGAAAAATCAAGATTTATGGCTAACCTAACCCAAATTAAGAACTGTCAATCAATTTGTTTGACGAGTTATAAAGAGCAGTTCAGAGTAGTTTTTTTAAAAAGGAATGGTGATTCAAATCAGTATCCAAGCCACACTAGACTGTAAGCATGCAGTATGAATATGGAAACAAAAAATATATATATGAATATATAACATCAATATATACATCATAAACGTAGTTTCAACAACCAGTTTCACATTGAAGTGGTAACTAACAGACAAAACCCAGTGCTAGGAGATAGTACTTGGTTGAAACATAAAATAAAACAAGATTTCATTGTTTTTCCAATGTCACAGATATAATTGCTGCGAATTAGTTACAAACGGTTCCAATAGTTAAGAGAAATTAAATACAAAAGGGTAACCCTGGCTCGAGAGGTGGAGCGCAGCACCAGAAATCCGACAGCACTGAGAACAATCTTGCTAGCAACAGCTACGTGCCTTAAGCATAAGCCTACTACCATAGGAAGCACTTGAGTTAAGAAAAATTGAAGAGCACCTATATATGAGAAAGTGCACAAACCAGGAAACATCACTGTGTCTCTGCACAAGCTACCAAATACCTGAGTAGGCTCTACCTGCAACAAAGAAAAAAACCCAAGGCTAGTAGATAGCTAGGGAATGGGATTGCTTAAAATAGGAATTGTCTGGAGGTCTTACCAGTGGGATGAAAACTCTTTGTTGCAAAAAATCTTGAGATCTGTAATGCAACCAATATGACAACCATGTGTAAGTATTATGGAAGGTAAATCCAAAACCGAAAAGAAAAGAGTGATTAGCTGAAATAAGAACCTTACCTCAAATTTGACAAGGGTTTCCTGATTGTCCATCTCTGCAAGATAACTGGAATTGACTTAGACCCAGGGAACCCTTATTTTAGTAATTCCTCTAGAGTTTGAGTCACGATAGGAAACTATTTAAGGGAGCCCCATGACATAGACAAAACCCAGCAACAGCCGTAGAGTAGAATGAAACTCAAAAACCCTCCTATGTCGCTCATTAACCAGAACCCAGTCTCCGCAAAGTGAAATGGGGTGAAAAACCAAGATTGGGATGGGAAAATTAGTTTCCAAAACCCTCGGTACCCTCAGATGGAATCCTGACAGCAGATGGATGACCCGATGAGGAACAAGTGTGGGAAGAGGATGACAACTAGAACATGCAAGATCGCATAGGATAGTGTTGGGTATGTGGTGGTTGCATGGAGGTGAGCCGTTTGGTCCCTCAATCCAAGCTGGAACCTTGGAGTGGGTGATCCATTAATGACCGATTAATCCAGATAACTAAGGCGTAGTACATTATATGCTGTGAATTTAATTTAATATTCCAATATAAATAATCAATTCCTTCATATGAATGAATAAAGCTCAACATCCCTCGAAAAAAAAGTAAATTTAAGTACTGAAGATGCATTATTAATTATGATACAAGGTTACCATGCACATACCCACAATATGCATAAAAATGCATAAATACAATTTTCCTAGGTATTTGACTCTCAAAGGAGTCAAATCTTCCACCATACAATGGTTAAGGCCCTTTATAAAAATTTCCTTTCTTTTGGAACCCAATTACCTGGCCAATACGTCCTATCGAGAGTTGAATCACCTATAAATAAGACTTTATTAAAGCCTTCTTTTAATTTCTTCCTATTAGAACCCTTAAAACCCTTTACAACCTTCAATCGATGCTTAATTCCTTTATAAATCAATTACAAAGGAAATCCCCGCAAAAACATCCTTTTCCGCCTTTTGTATGGCTCTGTCACATTTCCCAAGGTTTAACATCATTGCAATCGCAATCGGGTTCTTCTCAGGTCATATATGCATATGCGCCTCACCACCTTCCGATATGCGAATTCCTTTTGCTATCGGCTGCATCACTTTAAAATAAATATAAGGAATAACAGAAAGCCCTACTCTAAATATATATATCAAACCTCAAAGGTTATACATTTGTGTATATAAATATATCGCGTCCGCACTTAAGTCGCTCCACTCCTCCGATAGGCCCGAACTCCGATTAGCGATCACGCCAATCGTCGATCGCTTTGTCGCTATCAGCGTATCACATATGCGCTGACTGACTTCTTCCACTTAGAATCGTCGATAATGCGATTAGCGATAAGATCTGGACCGTTGATGTAAATCTTGATCCGATGGTCCACACTTAATCGCATGATCATGATTGCTCCATTTCAAAGGTTCGTTCCGATGTCCTCAAAAGGATTCTATCGATGTAACTTATTCCTATCCATTGATCTAACTAATCCAACAGCTGCTGAGCATCAATACTTCACTTCTCGCTCTTCCCTTTACTTGGGTTTTTACGCTATTTTTAGCGTTGTCCGTGGCTCACGGTTTTTTTAAAGGTTCTAATCCCTTGGTTTTTTTAATGCACGCTTTCTCTTGAGCTATCTCCCTTGAACCCTTTAATGGATTCAAAGGTTCCTCACACTTCTCTATCTCTCCTTCTCTTCTGTGGATTCCGCAGAACTCGCCCTACATACATATTTACACAGAATGGTTGTTAACCCTAAATTATCATTCTACATGTGAATAACATAGTTATACAAACTGGAATCAAATCATTGGACATATATATAAAAGAAAGATTACAAATCAGGTTATTCTATCTCTCAGCCTAATTTTGTTTCACATTAGTGGCCTCTATTTCGACTCTGCTCGTAGGCAAACAAAATCTCAGCTATCTGCCTAACCTTTCTCTCACCTGTCTAACCCTTGAATTATATAAAAAGATCACAATTTATACAAAAGTAGATTCATGAACCAATTCTGGTTCAGATCCAGAAATCTCTCACTCTATCCTAAAGAATCTCTTCAACTCCACTCTTTCCTAAAAAAACACTAAATCAAGCTTTTCAATTCCTCATATCCTATTCAAACCAAATAAATCTAACGTTCTGGCCTGATCTCCACAAAGGGAGGATCAATCAGCCACTAAACCCTTTTTCTCAGAATAAAACATTCTCACACATTTAAATAATTAAAATTAACTAAACTCTTGCCTTCCAACCCTTTATTAGTCACACCATGTGACCATCCCATCACATTAATGACTAGGTCTAAATGCTCCTAGATCAGAATCCCAAGGTTGAAATATTTCATGGACTCATGTTCATGAGTCTTTCTACTTCCTCTATTGTAAACTTCATCAGATTTCATTTCTGAACTGGCTACCTGATCCCTTTCATTTGCAGGTGTATTTACTGCCTCCTTTGTTTCTCTTGGGTGCCAAACTTTGTGTTGTGGATGTCTTTTTTCTCTGCATTCATAAGCATCTCCTTTGCATAATGTTTTGGTGCTAATACCCTGTATAAACACCTCAAACAACATAAATCTCTGCTTCTCTATCTGTTGTTGTCTTGTCATCATACCAATAGAATTGATCTCCATCTTCATGTATTTTCTCTTGTCCTATACCTGACTATTCCTTTTGATTTTTAACTCGATCACCAGCATCTCCTTATGTCTATAAACCAATTTCTTTATGTTGTTCTATATATCCTTCCATCTTCCCTTGATTCGCTGACTTTGACAATTCTTTATACTCATCACCTTTGTAGTTTTCATCATCCACCTATCCAATAGCTTAAGTAGAGTTCTTCCAATCTCAAAAGAAGATTGGGTTTTGGTTAATACAAAAACATATAACCTTCCAACTATATATTGTTCTCTGGCTGCAAATACTTTAATTATTGAACTTTGTTCAATTTCCTCCATTTTCCTATCAAACTTAGTTGAATTGTTCAGCCAATTTTCCAATTGCATCCTCAAGATAAACTCTTGACATTTAAGTCTTCTTTGTATTAAGAACAAAATATGTCTGTGGATTGTACTTCCAAATCCCATGAAATCTTCTTCCCCTTTTGCAAAAACTTGTTTAAGAGCTATGCCAACTCTCCTTCATCTATTCCAAGCTTCTAAGTCAACTCGTTGCTTACTCTCATCTTCTTGTTTCCATAAGGAAAATTGACTTTCTGTAGCTCTAGAATTTACACCTTCCTTCATATTTATTTGTGCAAACATATCACCAAGAGTAGTTTTTCCTTCACCCTGAAAATCATATTCAACAATCAATAATTCAAAGTTAGAAAATATATTACATTTTCCATCTTTGTCCTCATTAATTCTGCTCCATAAGTTTTCTCATTTGTCATCCTCTTGATGTATATATGACATTTCAAACTTGTCACATTGTCTTCTCTTGAAAAAATCTTCTTTATCTTCACTTTGTTCTGAATGCTGTCTAAGTTTTGAATTTTGTTCTCTACTCTTCTCCTTGGTCTTCCTTCCTTTCACACTCCTTTTCATTCTTCTTGTTCCTTCGTTACAAACCTGTAAGCCATTGAGTTGTCTTTTCCATTCTTCCTTTGTTTCAATCAAAATATCTCAATCTCTGAGTTTAGAACCTAAAGTTATTTTTGTTTCCATACAAGAAACAAAATCACCATATACCATAGGTTTTCTATTCCACTGTTGAATCCCTTTCACAACAGTAAAAATTACGGTAAACACCATGAATATCACCTTCCACTGTTCCCCTGGGTTTCTCACTAAATATGGATTATTCATAAAAGCATCCTTAACTTCATCCTATAGGATTGCCTGCCTATTTTCAGTTTGTTGTGTACACTCACCTTTACTCTTTTAGCAATTTTTAGAGATAACATTGTCTTCAATCTCCAGCTGTGCATCAGTGTCTACCAACCTCTCTTTGTGTTCTTGCTTATCCTCTTTTCCTTTCTTCTTCATAACCTTGAATGGATTGACTGTACCTCCTTGGGTTAAATTTTCTTTATAGACCTTGGTTCTACCATTTTCGATAATACACTCTTTAGCAAGAGTCCTCTCCATTAATGATCCATTATGTCCTTTCAAGATAATTTCTTGTCCATTAACTATCAATACAAGTTCATAGTTTTTGAATAAAAATTAAAGAGATAATTCCATTACCTCAAGTGTTTGTGCTACATATTCACTCTTGTTCACTCTTTTCATAAGGTCGTATTCATACCTCTTTTCTACTTCTCGCTTGACAATTTGCAATTTCCTTTTGTCTCCAGAGTGTCTGCCATATTTCTGCCAAGTCTTACTAGATTCATCATCGTCATCTCCTTCAGTAGTCTTCAACATTTGTCCATCTCCAGTATCCTTGAACACATGTTTAGCCAAGAATTGTTATATTACATCCATTTCTTCTAACAATTTCATTTCTTTAGTAACCAGCATAAATATATCTTCTAAAGGTTGTTCATCACCTGCATATATGCGCAAATCATTAGTTTTAAAAATAATAGGCTCCTTTTTCTTTGATGTTTCAATCATCACATCTCTATGCTAATTCGAACTTGTCCAACAGTTCAAGAAATCATCAATGGTTTCTTCCATAGTAAGGTAAACCTCTTGCTTGTGTCTACAATAGCTATCTTCCATCTCTAACTCAGCTGCTCTGAGTTCTCCTCTTAATTGATATACTTTCTCCTCTCTACCTGTTTCTGCAACAACTCCCACTTTATCTTCTTTCTTTTCATATTCCAACCATATATTTGGTTTCCTTCACATTTTTCTAGCAACACTATCATGTTATCCATAATTATCTTCACTTCTGTAATTTCTCTGTCAAATACCTCTTGACTCATATTCTCTCCTTTGCCTTTTTCCTTGGCATCCTCCTTTCCTCTGCTGTGGCTTCTCTCTGAACCCCTACTATGACTATCAATAGTCATTTCCTCATTATCTCTATGAGCTTCTCACTCACTATGAGTTGCACTAAGCCTCTGCAACAAAAAGTCCTTCATGCTATCACTTACCTCACCAATCCCTTCTCTGGACCTGGTCTTTTGGCAAGCACTAGTTCTCTATCTCTGGAACCTCTTGAGCATTCTTCTACTCTCTTTAGGCTTGTATCCGCAACTTACTTCCTCTTGAGAACATTGTAACTGTTCTCCCTGTCCAACGTTGAGCTGGAATATTTGGGTTCACTGCCACTAACACAAATCCTATCTTTCTTTACACAATCTGCTACTGTGTGTTGCTGCTATCACTCTCTTCCCTTATAAAAACAATTCAAATGAACCACCCAAAATACAACTCATGTCTACTGATCTATCTCTTTCATCTTTTGCTGGCTAGACAATTCACATGCTACTTTACCTTTCGCTGTCTGCACTTCAATCCTTCTTTCAACCAAATTTTTGTTCTTGCTGAGTACATCCATATTCATTTTCTTTCCTTACAATAGTTTGCTGTAATTTCATTACCTCCATTCACCTACACATACCATTAAAGCTTTAAAACTTACGAGATCCTTTCTAATCCTAGCTTCCTCAAATCCCTTTTCCATAGTGACTCTTGAAGGAACCAACTGAAGTCTTCATTGCATGTAACATTTCAGAACTCTTCTATGCATGAATCCTTGTACTCTATTCTCCCTCTGTGTCAAATCCATTACAATGCCAATGATATATATATATATACTGTGAATAAAATTCAATCCATCAATCAATATCCACAGAGCATTGGTCTTGCTCTGATACCAAAATGATGCAGGGTTACCCCGCACATACCCACAGTATGCATAAAAATGCATAAATACAATTGTCCCAGGTATTTGACTCTCAAAGGAGTCAAATCTTCCACCATACAATGGTTAAGGCCCTTTATAAATAGTTCCTTTCTTTTAGAACCCAATCACCCCGCCAATACCTCCTATCGAGAGTTGAATCACCCCTTAACCTATAAATAAGACTTTATTAAAGCCTTCTTTTAATTCCTTCCTATCGGAACCCTTAAAACCCTTTACAACCTTCAATCGACGCTTAATTCCTTTATAAATCAATTACAAAGGAAATCCCCTCAAAAACATCCTTTTCCACCTTTTGTATGGTTTTGTCACGTTTCCCGAGGTTTAACATCATCGCAATCGCAATTGGGTTCTTCTCAGGTCATATATGCATATGCACCTCACCACCTTCCGATATGCGAATTCCCTTTGCTATCGGCCACATCAATTTAATGTAAATATAAGGAATAACGGAAAGCCCTGCTCTGAACATATATATTGGACCTCAAAGGTTATACACTTGTGTATATAAATATATCAAGTCCGCACTTAAGTCGCTCCACTCCTTCGATAGGCCCGAACTCTGATTAGCGATCATGCTGATCGCCTATCACTTTGTCGCTATCAGCGTATCACATATGCGCTGACCGACTACTTCCACTTAGAATTGCTGATAATGCGATTAGCGATAAGATTTGGACCGTCGATCTAAATCTTGATCCGACAGTCCAAACTTAATCGCATGATCGTGATCACTCCATTTCAAAGGCTCGTTCCGATGTCCTCAAAAGGATTATGCTGGCACGACTTAATATTGGCCATTGATCTAAATGATCCAACGGCTATTGAGCATCAATACTTTAATTATCACTCTTCCTTTTACTTGGGTTTTTACTCTATTTTCAGCGTTGTCTGTGGCTCACGGTTTTCTTTTAAAAGTTCCGATCCCTTGGTTTTTTTAATGCGCGCTTTCTCCTAAGCTCTCTCCCTTGAACCATTTAATGGATTCAAAGGTTCCTCTCGCTTCTCTTTCTCTCCTTCTCTTCTATGGATTCTTGAGAACTCACCCTAGATACATATTTACACAGAATGGCTGTTCACCTTAAATTATCATTCTACATGCGAATAACATAGCTATACAATCTAGAATCAAACCATTGGATATATATTTATATATAAGAAATATTACAAATCAATTTATTCTATCTCTCGACCTGATTTTGTTTCTCATTAGTGGCCTCGATTCCGATTCTTCCCGTAGGCAAACAAATCTCAGTTATCTCCCTAACCTTTCTCTCACCTGTCTAACCCTTGAATTATATAAAAAGATCACAATTTATACAAAAGTGGATTCATGAACCAATTATTGTTCAGATCTAGAAATCTCTCACTCTCTCCTAAAGAATCTCTTCAACACCACTCTTTTCTAAACAAATGCTAAATCAAGCTTTTCAATTTCTCATACCTTATTCAAACCAAATAAATCTAACTGTTTGGCCTGATCTCCACACAAGGAGGATCAATCAGCCACTATACCATTTTTCTCAAAATAAAACATTCTCCCACATTTAAATAAATAAAATTAACAGAACTCTTGCCTTCCAACCCTTTGTTAGTCACACTATGTGACCATACCATCACATTGCTGTCTAGGTCTAAATGCTCCTGCATCAAATTATCAGAGAATGGTCATGAATTTATATAGTTGGTAAATCCATATGCCGATATGTAAAAAACATTATTTGTCGGTTAATGATAGAATGGTTATCTGTGACAGTATGCTATCCATAAGTTGAAAAATTAAATTTAAAAAATATAAATTATATCAAAGAAGCTATTTATATGTATATTTTATAGGAATGTTAATATATCATATAAAACTATTAGCATTTGAAAAATTTAATCTCTAATAAATTTGTAATTAAAATAATTCTATACTAATTATATATTAAACATTAAAAAACAAATCTTATCCATTTTCCCAATTAAAAAAAATATTATATAAATAAATTTTAAAACCTACTTTTTTCCATTTTGATGAAAATGATAATAAGAACTCATTTACATGTTATTTGAAAAACCTTGTTTATTTATTATTTTATTTAGATAAAGGTAGGTAGGACTTTATTGTTTAAATATCACTTCTGTGATACATATTTAATAATATGTATATCCCTTCTTTGTCTTTGTATTTGTATTCTTTATAATCATCTAGTTGAAAATTGGTTATATGATAAATGTCTAGTATTTTATATCAATTTAATTAGTTGCGAGAGGTGTTGGACATTATCAGCAAAATAATAAAATATATTTAACTTTAATTGTAATAAAATTGTGTATAACAACATTCTGGCCATATTTAATAAATTGAAAGTTTAAATGAACCTATGGTCATATTTAATAAACCCAAATTTCAAATAAATTCACATTTATTTCAAATTAATATAGTGTCATTCCTCGCATCAGTCTGCCTTCGTGAACTTTGTTATTTATAATTCTAAAGACGTTGAAAGCAACCATCGTTGAATCAAAGAGTATAAGTGTATCCTTTAAGCGGGTGTAATGATTCCATTTCATCAATCATTCAGTAAAACAATGACATGTAGCATGGAGTTGCAGGTCTACTCGTGATGTCATTTGATGTCATGCACCTATCTCCATCAATTCGTTGTTCAAGGAAGACACATTTCAATGTGTGGGAATGATCTCAAATTAAAGAGATTAAATATGCCAATTTTTATTAATTTAATTGAAAAAATCAATAACTTAAAGTTCTCCTTTTTCTTGTGCCCTCTTCCATTTACTCAAATTTTATCTAATTGATTGTGCCTTCTTCCTCTTACTCAAATTTCATTTAATTGATTATAAATGCGTATTATATTAATAGTCAATTTTATTCACTTAATAATAAATATGTATTTTTTATTAATACGAGTAAGTCAAATCTCAAGCAGTTGAGGTATGTTTCATAAAAATAATAACAATAATAATAATGTTGACCAAATATAATAAATAAATCACAAAATATAATGTTAATATTTTATATTATTTTATGATTTGTCATTTCATATTTAGGTTGCACCACGATATGCTTCCCTATCTCCTATCCTCTAAGTAACTTTAGAGATTATGCACATAACTAGATGAAATGCACAATAGGTGATCGAAGACGACATTAATATAAATGTTACGTTCATGACTTGTGGAGATTACCTGCAAGAAAAATGAGGGTGCTAATGGGATAATGGAATTCAAATAGTGAATTAATGTCAATATGTAAAACCAAAGATTTGATGGTACAACCAACCCAATATTTTTTGGTACACATGTCATCATTGCAAAATAAGGGGTGAACCAATCAAATTTGAGATAAATATATTAGAAAACTTTCAAAAAATAATAAAATTCAATTTCTAATGTTAAACTATGGAGAAAAGTGCAATTTGTGTTTGTCAAAGAAAACTAATAATTGGTCAAGCAAAAAATGAACACAATATATTCTGCACGCAGTAGGTATAATAATAATAATAATTATACATTGAACTATGTGATTTGTTTTTCCGAAGCATTGTGAAAAGGTTCCATTTTTTCATTTTACAATGGTCAATTGTAAAGCATTTTCTGCAAGTAATTTTCTTATAGACCTATACAGTTTGTTTGCTTAAAGAAAATAATTTTTTAAATAAAACCTACTGAAAATAGAACCCTGTTTTATTGTAGGAAGAACTTTGTTTTTTGAAACCTATATTAAATATTATGTTGCAAGTCATAAAAGTTACAGTAGTTAATTGTAAATGAGTATTTGTTAAATGTTACTAGATACGAAACTAGCTATGCAGAAGTGGTTGTGAGTGTGCAAAGGCTTTGCAAGGAACACATGCATCTACAGAATTAAGTATTTATATAACTCATGCTATATAAAACTCGTTTCACTATGATATTTATTAATTAAATGACATTATTTAATAATAAATTTTACCAATTGCAAAAAAACAATAAATAATAATAATGTTATAGTTGAAGTTTTGCTGGTAATTGTAATCAATGTGAGAGACATATACTGCATATGGAAAAGATGAAAAATTGAAAAATTACATTATGTAAAAGTAGAGGAAAGGAGAAGAAGAAAAAAAACAAAAAAAAGACTCTTTCATTGTGCGGAGTGTGGTCTCACCATTTTCATAGATGGTAAAATGACATTAATGGTTCAGTACCCTTTTGGTGAAATGGACAGATCGACATGTAATTAGAAATGTAAATGTTTTTATGTCTACAGTGACATCTATATAGTAGTAGATGTGATTTTTGAAAACCCTTAAGCTAGCTATCATTATTAGAAAATATTGACATTTAATTTGTTTCTTACATGGAGTAATTGATTTTCGAATTTTGAGATTTGTTTTTAAAACTATTTGAGCTATTTCTCAGAAACATCTGCTTTACCATTTTTTAATTTTTATTTATTTTGTAAAACACATTTCACATGCAAAATAGTAACATGTATTGGAAATAGAAAAAGGCATAGAATTTATCACTATCAACAATTACTCTGGTTGTGAAAAATCCTGTAGTTTGACAACTGTAATCCGATTCTTAATTATGCCCAATTTTCTAAAAATCATGTTGGAATTTCTACTATTTTTTGGCTTGATCTATACCTATAGTGCATTGAAAGTATTGTTGGTTGACAAAAAAAATTCAAATTTTATTGCAGAAATGAGCTCAAAGGGGAAGGAAAGAAGCTATTTGCATTGATACTATTAACTCACTTCCACTTATTAATCAAAGCTTTTAGTGGTCAACTACATATGAGAAATATGTGAATTTTTCTATGCAAGAGAAGAACAATGATAAGATCTGGTCTAATAGAGTAACCAATGCTGCATGCATTCTAGAGGTATTTGATTTTAGTGAAATAATTTATTTATGCAAAGATAAGTTTGATTTGGAAACATAAATAATTAAATTATCAGCCAAAGGTAATGGTATTTTTTTGAGTTCAGAGACATTTAGGTGGATATTGAAGCTACCAGTTCTGAAATGCAATTAGATTTATCAAATGAAAATAGTTTTCTAGTAGCATAGGAAGATGGCTTGAAAATATTACAAGAGTTCATTTTGCAAGATTTTGAGGTTCCTTCTGATCTTTCCTCTCTAGATATCATTTTGTTTAGAGAATCATTCAAGGAGGTCTTTTGGTTGTATGTGCATTTAATGGGCCTAGAAACTACTACCACTGTGCCAAATTCCATTCTCTATTTGCTCTATTACTCGTATAAAAATATTTGTGTATTCCACTGAGCTGATATTATTTCAAATGAACTGTGTTTTCAGTTAGTACATTTGTAGAAGAGCAATAAGTTTTTCATGACGACATATCTGATAATAACCTCTGTTTCAAGTCTCACTTCAGATGAGTTTCCACATAATCCTAATTTCAGCGTTGACAAAGAACTGATGCATTTCCACTATCCCATATTGTGAAAGCAACAAACTATTTCATTTTTTTGTCTAATTCAAGATATTTTTATAAAACAAGTTATTTTCATGATTATTAGACAACAACCTTCTCGAATATCTGTGCGAAGTACAAGTTATCCTCTAGGAGAAAGGGATATTTGAACAAAGAGAAAATAATATGGTTATTCTAGTTTATGGGTTTCTAGGTGAAGCACTATTGCTTCCAATAATTTTTATGGACATGTATTTTATTGCCAAAGTCTACAAACAATATTACAATTTGTAGGTTAAATTTGAACAGAAAAAGAAGAAATAATTTATTTCTTTGTCATTTTTCATTGGGCAAGTAACCGTGAAGAGTGAAAGTTAGCTTGCAGAGCTTGCAAGGTCTTTGCATTGTTTTAATTTATAAAAAATGCTGAAGGTTCATGAGACGTTGATCCAAAAGGTCTATTTCTCAAACATCTAGACGCGATCAAATGCAAGATCTTGTTAAGAAAAGTTAGAAGTGAAAGTGAAAATAATCATAGTATTGCAAACAATAATGAGGAAGGAGCAATTACTATTAGATAAATTGTTGAAGAAAGAAGTATTAGTAGTGAAACAAGGTGTAGACAAAGAAGCATAAAAGTTGCTCAATCTTCTCTTTGCATATTCAAAACTTCTTTGCCTTCATCTTGAAGTGAAAGAAAATGAAAAGATACCAAAATTGCACAACTGATTCACAGTTAGCTATCAGTTGTCGAAGATGACAAGAAGCCTTAATTGAGAAAATGAAAAAGTCCTCTGCAAATAATAAGAAGTCAAGAAACTATCAACGAGGATATGGAAAATCCACTACCTGATTGGTTTAGTAGTGCTTTGAATGAAAAGCAGAAAATAACAAAGCAATTTGCAAAAGAATTTTCTATTTTCAATGATCAGTTTGTCTCCCAGATGCAAAATATAACAGAGAAAGTAAAATATTAAAAATTGAAAAAGTAAGGATGCATGGTAAAAACATTAATGATACAGAAGAAAAAAATCTTCACATGTCTGGAATTGCAGTCATAGATGTTTTGACATTGTATGAATTTATTAGGAATGCACTTGCAGTGTCAATTGAGGAATGAAACACAGGGAACCTTGTATTGAAAGAAAAAATAGAGATGCTGGAAAATTCTTTACAATCGAGTCCTTTTTTTAATGACTCCAATTGGAATACGAACCTAGCAATCCCCAATTTCCACTACTAGCACATCTCATGGATCTATTTGAGAACTGCGACTGGTTAATGCTGTCAAATTTCATATAGCTAGTAATATATGCTAGAGATTAGAAATCATTGAACACGCATGGTAGATAGTTTCTGTTATGCTATGCTTAGCAAAAAAAATCAGCTCATTTATGGATTTCATCACAAATAATGTTATAGAATACAAGAATTTCATTAACAATGACTTTCTTTCTTTTGGTCAAAAGATTAAATTGTTCCCTGATTTGGACAAGAAAAAAAAAGAAATTCCAAATGCTAATCGAATGACGTAAATCAAAGCTGGATGGTCCAAAAGAAATCAATACACTAGAAAACATTATTTTTGAATGTAAGAGCATAGAGAATAGAAGAAGTGATGTGTTTCTAAGGACCATGTAAATTGCTAAAGATCTAGACAATCCATGTATTATACAAAATTCTAAATTGATTACAAAAGATACACTGGCATTTGAACTGGACAAGAGAAAACAATCATGGGCAAAGACGTTTGATTTTATAAAGGATTTTACTTCAAAAGAAATTGAAAAATGCGTAGTTGAATTTGTCAGTATTAATGATAGGAAATATTTGTTAACTCCTCAGTTACAAGAGGAGGCAATGGATATCAAAAATAAATTATTCGATCAACATGTGGGCCTAGGGATTACAATGGGACCAATGAAAGAATTCATTTAGGCTTATAAGTTGAAGAAATTGGTTCAATAAGCCATGCATTTGGGAGGCAACTGATATTCAAACAACTAGCCTATATGCTTTCACAAATTGTAAGTGTCCTTAAATCTTTTAATATTTGCTTTATGTTACTAGTATTCAATCATCGTTATTTATTAATTTTACTAATGTCACATAGTCTACTTGCTAAATGCGGTTGCTTGGTTTCTTTTTCATATTGCAGTTCACATATTTACTTTTGGCGGATGCAGAAGTAAGTACTTAAAGAGAAGATGCCAGAATAACATAGTGAATGAGCTAATGCACTAAGCCATTGAGCATTTTCATTATTGATACAATCAATTCACACTAAAAATCAATGTTCTTAATGCTTATCATCTGATCTTCTATGCATTTGTATTTTGTTTATTAATTTCAACTATAGCTATGATGATTGGAATTTGCAATTTGAAACTTGATACTATTATTGTTACTATGATTTCATTGCTTACTGTTACAGGCTTAAGCTTTAAGCATTCATATAATGCTATTGATACATATATGCTAATAACATGAAACATGAGAATTGTTCATTTTGCTATGAAACATAAATAATGTTCACTGTAATCATATTTTTAAATTTATCCGAAGTAGGGGTGGAGATTTTTTCAAACAACTTTTTATACGGAGTACAAAGATTCTGATGATGAAAGATTCAACGCTTCCTCCTAACAGTTCACTTCATCCTCAGTTCCATGTATATGCCTATTTACCCAAAGATAACTATAAACAACACATCGAATTTGCAAAGAGCACAACCTTTAATTACTTGATTAGAAAATTATTTTTGTGCAAAAGAAATCAATTTTTATGAAGTGTAGAAACCGTAGTCGATCTGCAAAATGTGTTAAGTAACATTTGTGCTTATGCTCAAAGTTTTTTTTGCTACATAATTTAAGACTCCTCATTTTCGCATAAAAGCCATATGTGGAGATATGAAAATCCACAGGAATTGTATTGACATTAAACTATTATCAAACAGTGTAAACATTAAATTGTTAATGAGAATGAACATTAGACATGTTGCAATTTCAAATTTGAATATACCTTCTCGTTTTGTCGGTTAACTCAAATAATAAAAAATATATATGTTAAGATTAATATTTTAATGCTTTCAAAATCATAACCAAAGCTTCAAAGATTTATATTTTGGATTAATTTTGAGAATACACATTAATTTTAATATTTAAAAGCTTTCAAAATCATTATTTTATGTTTAATATTTTAATGCCTTGAAATAATGCAAAGTCAAATAACATTGTGAAGTGATAACCATTTTTTTCGTATATATTGAATTGAATTTCCAATGAAACCTTGTTGACAATGTGAATGTCATTGCTCACTTCAGAATAAAAAGCAAAAGTTCAGTACCTTTAGTGTAATCATCAAGTTTTCTCAAGAGAAAAAAAATTATGGAGCATTTCTTATGCGAACAGACAATGTGCGGAACATGTGACAAGGGTGGATGTATGGAAGTAGAAACATAGTAATATATACCTACCTACTAAGTGATCAATAAAGAAAGTGTGTAGTTAGGACAAGTCTATTAATTTAATTAATAACAATTTCAAATGTTAATTACTGATTGAATTGCATTATTGAGTATAAAAGTAATTGTGCAGAGGTGGTTTTGCATGTGAACAACATTTGCAAAGAAAAATGCATAACTGGGGGGGGGCGTGTGGAGGAGCTACACAAAATCATTGTGCGAAAATAATTTTATAAGTTTCCATATCATATATCATATATTGTATTAATGTTTACAGAGAACTGGATATGTGTAGGAGAATTGAGAATATTATTATCTTTCATTCGATGGAGGTTTACTATGTGGAGTACATAGTATGTGTGGGAGAGCAGTTATGTAGAGATTTGCTTTTAAAGCTATGAATATTTGTGGAAGGCCAGGTATGTGTGGGAAGAATGATGGGTGTACAAGGAATTTAATGAAACCAATACTGTTAATATGGTATTATTATTATTATTATGTTTCATTGTGGAGAGCTTTGACTATGCAGCAGATGGGATATGTTTGTTGATTTCCTGAACAAATCTTTGCTTAATATTTCATTGTGCAAAGATAATTTTGTGATTCCTAGATCGCATACCATATAAATGTTTATGAAGGATGAGGTATGTGCATTGTGCTGGATAATGGCGAATATGGTGATGTTTCGTTGTGCGGAAATTTTATTGTGCAGAGTACGAACTATGTGCAGGAAAGTAGTTGAGAAAACATGTTTAGATATAGCGTGTGTGGAAGAAAAGTGGATAGATATGGATTCCACTAAAATATTAGCAAAATATTGTATTAGTCTAACATTTAATTTGGTGCTATTGCAAACAACAAATATGTATTGTTTAATACTAAAATTGTAACAATAAAAGTCTTTGGTGTCAAGTGCGACGGACCATAGATTGAAAGATTTCTACACACAATGGACTTCCTCTACAATTCCACAAAAATGTCTAATTTGAAACATATTCAGAAATATGAACATATATATTTTTTACAACTAAAACATTATTAATAATATAAACATAAAGTATGTATTTTTAATACTAAAATATATAATCAATTGAATAAAAATAGTATGCATTATTTTCAAGTAAAATATATCAATAATCTAAGAATAGACAATTTTATTAAGCAAATATGTGCTATTTAATACTAAAATATTAGCAATATAAGTCTTTTGTGCTAAGTGGGGCGATCTGGACATTGAAAGCTTCCTCTGCACAAAATATCATTTACTAAAATTATAGAAATAAAAACCTTTAATGTTGTTGATTATAAATACTTTTACAAATTTCAAAATTGTATACATATATCATATGAATGTTGTGTGGATATTTAACTGTGTGGAGTACCAGCTATTTGCAGGAGAGCAATTGAAAAAACATGTCCAAATATAGCCTGTACAGAAGAAATGTGGGCGAAATATGAATCCCACTAAAATATTAGCAACAATATCATATAAGTCCAACGTTTTCTTTGGTGCTATTGCGAACAACAAATATGCATTGTTTAATACTAAATTATTAGCAATAAAATCCTTTAGTACCAAGTGCGACAAATCACACATTGAAATATTTTTCTGTTCAATGGATTTATTCTAAACTTCGGCATAAATGCATCATTTGAAACATATTCAGAAATACAAACATATAGATTATTTACAACTAAAATATTATTAATAATATAAGCATAAAATATGCATTTTTAATACTAAAATATATAATCACTTGAATAGCAATAGTATTCATTATTTTCAAGTAAAATATTATCAATAATCTAAGAATAAATAATGTTATTAAGAAAATATACATTATTTAGTACTAAAGTATTATCAATATAAGCCTTTTGTTCTAAGTGGGGTGATCCGCACATTAAAAGATTCCTCCGCACAACATATTTCTTGCGCACATATGCCTAGTTTGAAACATATTCAGAAATACGAAGATAAATATTATTTACACTTAAAATATCACCAATAATATCATATACATCAATAATTTACTACAATATTAGGAATGAGAGCCTTTAATGCCAATGTATTTATCAATCAATGATACGACTGATTGAAAGGCATTATTGAGTATGAAGATAGCTTCTACTTTGTGGAAATAGTTATGCAAAAATAATAAATTAAATAGATTTATGGAAACGAGTTATGTGTGGAAGAATGAGTGGTTTCACAACTCCTCTTAACAGGGTATTCCACACGTCCACACATATTCCTAATTTGAAACATATTCGGAAAGACAAAAAGGTGTTCGAAAATATGAAGATGAACATTATTTACAACTAAAATACCATCAAAAATATCATATACGTTGATCCGTTACTAAAATATTAGCAATAAAATCCTTTAATTCCAATATATTTATCAATTAATAACGCGGCCTACTAAAAGGAGGAGGGTTTTTACTATGGGTTTGTGTGGGAGATTTGTTGTGAAATGTGGCACACATGCATTTGTGTTATATTATATGCATGTGTGTTTTCTACTAACAATAAAAAATATGGAAAATGAGTTATGTGAAAGAAAAAAACACATGTGTTGAACATTTTATTGTGAAGAGATTTTACTGTCCCGAGCTTTTATATTTGAAAGTTTATTCGGTAGTGACAAAATTAGAACATGATATTTTCAGGAAATTAATTTATTAATGCTAATATGTCATTATTATTAGTTTTCATTGTCTGGAGTTTTGACTATGTGAAAGATGAGGTATGTATGTTGATTCATCAAATACATTCTTCCGTTAATTGCAAAGGGAAATCACTAATGATTTAGTTTTATAGATAAATGTTTAATGTTAAAATTTTTGAACAAACATTCACACTTTTCACAATTGGGCTATAGAAACTATTCTAAAATGATATGCTTTCTTAACGGGGAAAAAACAAAATAACTATGTAAATTCATCTAGGAACACGTGGCATTGATTGTTTTCTTAATTTTTTGAAAGAAATACATTAAACTTAAATATTCAAAGTCCAAGATTACTTTTTTCTATTATTATTATTATTATTACAGTTAATGTTATTTACCATTCCAACTGTCTTAAGTGTCTAATATATATGTTTAATACTTATATGCTAATGTCACAATACTACTTACTAATTTTCATTGTGTTGTCTGTAGAAGCATTTACGAGGTGTTCATCATGCAATACTTTTAGCATACACGTTACAAATGCATGTAAAACTAGTTTAAGAAGAAATAGAATTTTCATATGGGTTTATGATATTGTTCTCAAAATTGCAGACTCTGAGTGACTATCATTTAGAATGAAACTGCACAACGTGTAGCATTAGTGACAAGTTAACAGTGCATTATTATTTCTATATGCAAGTACTAATAATGTTTATATAGTATGTGGTATAGTCCTCTGCTAATGATGTACAAAGTTTAAATACTATATGATGCGATAATACTAAAAAGCATTTGGACAAAATACGTTACTATCATATAGTTCTTATTTTTGAAGTACTTCCATGCTATGGAATTAGAAACTCTTATTTTTCTTGTTTCTGTATATTTGATCTAATTCATATTGTCATAGAAAAAAAAATGAATACAAGCATAACAGATACTTTTAAGGACAATCATAACTCTTCTAAGATGCACGTTCCTGTTTTATTTATTGTACTTTAATTATATTTGCATTACACATCGCAATTGTTGTTGTTGTTTTTTGTTTCTTGTTGTTGTGTGTGCTCCCATTTCTTTTGGGCCATATTTTTTAATGTACTATAAATAAAAGAATTTTTTTCAAAATTTCTAAGAAACAAATGACACTTAAATATTTGGATTTAGGACAACAATTACAAGGAAAAAAGTACTTTGAAAATTTCTATAAGACTTTCATATTTTCTAAAGCTAAAATCTATCTAACATTTTTGTACATTACTAATGAGTTTTCTTTATCTTATTCTATTTTCATTAGAAAATTGTTACTTATTTTCAATTATAGTGTTCTTTTAAGTAGTGGTTTTAGTGTAATAGTTGTAAACAAGAAAAATTTATAAAATTCGAATTATGTCACAGTAGGCATGGACACCAATGCAGAAATAACAATGATGAGTACTATAGAAACATATATTGCAATAAAAAAATAAAATCAATGGAAACTATCGAAGAAATAAACATAAATAACTACTTTTGTGCAAAATAAATTATCTCTTTATCAATTTTTTCCTTTTTTCCTCTTTTTTTCTCTGTCTTCATTTTTCTATTATTTACATTCTTTTTTCTTAAAAAACAAAAATATTATTTCAATTAAAGGTATCAATAACAATATAACTGGGAAATTTTTTCATGGCATTGTCTTGGTCACATATCAAACATTATTTGACAAAATAAATAAGTCAAAAGCAATATTTCGTGCAAACTTACCAGATAAGAAAGAAAAAATGACAATAACGTTGCCTATGCCAACATCGTTAATCGAACAACATGAGTCAACTTATTACAAATGCTTGTGACTCTATTAAAGATTTCAAAATTATTCCAAAACATAAATATGATAGTGGTGATTGTGAGAAAATTATTTGTCTAAATAGTTTTAGTAGCGTAGAATTTTTTTTTCTTGTTTCCACAGAGTACCGATTTTCTCCAAACATGACAATTGTGAATCTATGATGTAATGACAATTCCTTTTTAGTAGGAACAATCACAACTATTGCAATTTCGGTAACACAAACAACAACACAATATGTTTTGGAAACCAAAGGCGGCAATGGAGAACATGATTAGGCTATAGTAAGATTTTTTTGTTTAAAAGTTTTATTGTTATAAAGTTCATTGAAATAAAAAACAAGTTACATATACGTAGGTCTATATATCTCAATGTTCGAGGAAAAAATTGTTCATCATATATTGTACAATTTGCATGTATTGTTTTACAAATGTTGCATATGTAACAGGTTCGAGTACATGGTAAACTTGTTATGACATGTGTTACAATTCAAAGAGATTTGCAACAAGACATTTTTCCACCAGTCTTGATAAAAAATATATAGTTAAAAAACAAGAAAAGGTTTTCCGTACATCACAGTCAACATTCATTTGTGCATTGAAGAAAGGAAAGTAATTTGATAGTGTAAGACAATTGCTTTCCTCGCCAAGTGAAATATGCATATTAAGACATATCATATTGTTTAAATAGACATGGATAAAGAACAAAAAATAATAAAGGCATTTTATTTCATGTTACTATGTATCTGTTTTTTACAACATTTTCAAGGATATCTAAAAGTGGTTAGCATATATACGATTCCATTCAAAAATTTATGTGAAAAATGCACTACTCCAATTACAACTTCTAGAAATATAAAAAATACTATGCTTTATTGCACTTCCTGCAAGAAGCACTCTGGCTTTCTTTATTTTCATCATTTAAATTTCATCATACATGCAACTAACAAGACTGAAAAACAATGTATTCTGAGAGGCGTCAAAGTGGAAAAACTATTACTTGCACTACGACAAATTTCATATGACCAATACTATGTAGACAAAACATATGCTATTGAAATATTGAGCAACTTTGAATTACATGGCACATTTATGGTAGACCATCAAAACGTAGATGTGCATATACACTGACAGGTTTCTTTGTTTACACTGTTAAGCAATTCGACAATGACACAATGTTCGCTTGTTGCATTTCCAAGCATCCTAATAGATCTTTCATTTTACTGGACATTTGCAATCTGATTTCACATTATCAATCAATATATTATACCCATGGAAACAAGATTACCAATCTACTCATCACATCAACATGATGATTTTTTATACCAATGTAAATGTTACTAGGACATTGTACATAAACATAATCCAATGAACTATTTTTTTTTGTTCTGAATCTATGTTTTGTATTATGCTATGTCATTTTTTATGTTTTTTCCCCTCATTATCATTTTTTTCATTGTTTTCTTGATTTATCAAATCTGTAAGTTCTATAACTACTCAGGAAATGTAAGTTTGTTATGATGCAATTTTTAGTGATATTAATTTATAATAACAATCTTCTTTGTTTACAAATTCAATATTTTTTTTCCTATTTAAACAAATATTCCATACAAGATTTAAACAAATATCCAAATAACTTGTCATACAAAGCTCAATTCTTTTTTCTAAACTGATATAAATAATAAAACATATTGCATTTATACATAGATATGTAATCTTGAATACTCCAATATGTTTCTTTGCGTTAACTCTGTTGACAATATTACAATACATAGACTTTAACATATACTTAATTTCAAAATCTATTCAACAAATAGCAAAGGAATTATAACTCTTTCTCTATTAATTAACCATTGTTTCTTGGAATTAATAATTGTACTGATTATGCTATCAGAATCAAGAACTGATTCATTTGTTCATGATTTGCAATAGCCTTTCTGATTCTCATGGTATCTAATTCATCTTCGAGACTCCTAAGCATTTGCTGAAGTTCTTGTATTTTATGTATTAACATTAAAATATCTTTGCTAAGCATTAAGTTATCTTAGATGGGCGTTAAAATATCTTTTCTTCTTGCATGTACATCTTTCTTTGTGCCCTTGCCATTGTTTCTTTGAGCCATTTCTTTGCTGTTAGTAATAATTGAAAAAAATAATAGATAAATTATAAAGAAATACCTTAAAACAACTAATAGTTTCAGAACAAAATGAACATTGATTTTTTTCTTTTACAAGAAACAAGCATATATATAATGCATAAGAAGAAATAAGTCATCTAAATCATGAATTGACATTTAACTTCTAAAACGACATTTAACTACTATCGATTTCATTGACATCCATTAACTAGTAATCGTTATCAATGTGGATAGTACTCATTTTTCTAATCTTTAATGAGAAAAGACTATTGTAAAATCTATTACTTTAAATCATATACGTTTTACTTGAATTCCAATTTGACATAGTGCAATTGACAGGATTACATTTCATGATTAATCCACCTTACACGCTTTAGAAATCAATGTCGACATACTTTTTTATTAAAATCGTAAATCAAATTCTATTTTAATTAACTAAAGCTCTTTTACCAATAAATAAAAGTATTTTCCGTAATTATTCACTTAACTACCGTGTATCCAAGAAATTTCTATGTAGACTTGCCATGCTACTAGCCAACTTTTACTTTCAAAAAGTAATTTTAGAACCCAGATGTCAATTTCCCATTTGAATGTCTTTTTTCCTTTCTCACATTATGCAGATATTAAATGAACTCTATTCATTGAAATAAGTAAATTAGATAGTTAGATATGTGATTCCAAAGATTTTGTCTCATTTATGTCTCATTGCCGCTTCCAACTACCCAAACAAAATCTACAGTAATCACGTAATAAAATATGTTATAAAAACTAATGTTATACTACACAAATAACGATTATAATATGCAATATCAAATTTGATAAATGAAAATTGATACTGCACATTAGCTTTGAAATTTTCTATAGCTAAGATCAACACTTATGCATCAGTTCCCAGAAAAATATACAAAAGCATTTAATCTGAAATGTGAGCGTTTGTAGAAGCAAAGCTTGAAAGTTTCCTCTACTCAATAGACTACGACATAATCATAAAGAAAGCCTGTAATGATTAAATTTTCTTCAAACTATGCACAATCTTTTCTCAATTGACTATTGATATTTGATACTATAGAGATACACATTACTTATAGTTAAAATATTGCAAAATAAAATACAAAATATTTAATACTAAAATATTAGCAATAAAAATCATTATTTATAATTAAAATATTCACAATAATATCGTATCATTCCACTGCTTGTCTCAAAATTATTGCGAACAACACATATAAATGCCTTCAATGCAAAGACTAGAGATACACATATCCGCACAATGAAACCGTGAAACCTTTCTCATTACAAATAACCATAATTAAAGCTTCGGCTCAATGTTCCGATCATTGATGCTGTTACAAGTTCTTTGCATTCTAGAATGATCCAACCTTCCCTTAATGCGAAGACTAGAGATACACATATCCGCACAATGAAAGCATGAAACCTTTCTCATTATAAATGCCTTCAATCCGAAGACTAGAGATACACATATCCACACAATGAAAGCATGAAACCTTTCTCATTACAAATAACCATAATTAAAGCTTCGGCTCAATGTTTCAATCATTGATGCTGTTACAAATTCTTTGCATTCTAGAATGATCTAACCTTCCCTCAATTAAGTAGTGATACTAAAAAATACAGAAATTTGCGTAATTTATAACTAAAATATTATGAAAAACAAATATGCATTATTCAATATTGATAACATTATTTTAGGAACTTGACTTCAAATTGATATTACCAAGCTCACTTTCAATTAGTGGTACCTACACAACATAGTCCTCGGTATTCACATTGCCATTGTGCGGAATTTCATTGTGCACAACTCGTTATGTCGACCTATGAACATGAATATTTCGTACAATGATTAATTTTTATAATGTTATTATACAATTACAAGGAAAATCATAAATGGATGTACAATCCTAATCCTTGTAATGATTAACCATTAATACATATTAACTATAATCATTAACTATATTCTTTTGTTATAATAATAATAGACTATGCATTTGGCAGAAGCAATGAATCAAATGAATCTATAAGCATAATCTAGGCCACCATAAAATAATTTTAATACTTATGGTAAGAGAAATGACATTTTAGCCTATCTGAATAAAAGGAGAGGATGTATCGTAGATACTCACGCTAGTGGAATTTAGCTCACAACACATGTGGAGGAAGTGTGCCCACACATAGTGTACACGAAAGAAGTTGTGCAAATGTCGTTGTACAGAGCAAGCTATGCGAAGAAAGCATTAGCTGAGATAGAAGTGTAGACAAAATGTGGACCCCACTTAATTAGTTGTAGAGACAGGTAGATACACATCATTTATGACTAAAGTATAAGCAACAATTGTATAATTCCACTCCTTGCTTCAGTGGTATTGTAATTATTTAATACTAAAGTACCAAGTACGATGATTTTCACATTGAAAACTTCGTATGCACAATGGAATTTCTCTGCACTTCTGCACATATGCTAATTTGAAACATTATTTACAATTAAATTTTACTTAAATATCAATAGTATACATTATTTACAATTAAAATATTATCAATAATATTTGCATAAATAATTCTATCATTCGCACAATGAAAACTTGAAAGTTTCCTCCACTACAAACAAATCTTCTGATCAATGAAATGTGGTTTTGTACACAATTTTTGTGCACTCAGCACAACTTTTACTCACTTGACTACTAATATGCATTATCTATAACTAAATTATTAGCAATAATATTGGCAATAAAACTGTTTAGTACAAAGTGCGTACATCCGCACAAAAAACATTTTTCGCACAAGAGCATAAACAAACATATATTCGAAGCATTATTTACAATAAAAATATTATCAATAATATTAACATAAACAATGTTATTATCTGTAGAATGTTTCCTTAATTGACTACTAATATGCATTATTTATAATTAAAATAGTAACATTAATATTAGCAATTAGTGCAATTTAGTGTGGACATTCGTAAAAAGAGCACTTCTGCACAAGAAGGTGTTCGAAATATACAAAATATTATCAATAACTTCATTTACGTTAACCATCTATTAAAATAACTATTTTCTCTGGTGGGGTCTCCACATATAGCATGTACAAAAGAAGTTGTGTAGATAAAGCAGTGTAGAAAAGGTGGACCTCTCTACACAATAGAGTTACGTCTCCAGATATAACATGTACGGATGAAGATGTGTACTTGTTGTTGTGCAGAGAAAGTAGTGTGGAACAAGCACGGGCTGAGACAAAAATGTGAATGAAATCTAGACCTCTTCACACAAATACAATATGGAAGAAGTTGTGCAGTCGTTGTTCTATAGAGGAAAAAGTGCAGAATAAGCATGGGTTGAGACCAAAATGTCGATGAAATACTGACGTCTCCACACAAATATGAAATGATGTGCGGAAATATGAATATAAGAAAAAATTGAACTTAAAATATTATTGTGGGAGACATCATTGTGTAGGCCAAGTAGTAAATGTAGATATCTCCACACAATAGAGTTATGTATCCAAATATAGAATGTACGGAAAAATATGTAAAATTGTCATTATGTAAAACAAGCATGGGCCGAGACACAAATTTGGATTAAATAAAAAACTCCCAACAAAAATACAAAATGATATTCGAAAATATGAATATCACCAATAATATCATATACGTCAATTGCTGGGTTGTGATACTTAGCCTGAAACATCAATATCTTTTATTTTACCACGCAGGGATCCAAACACTCTCCAATATCATATATGTCAATTTCTTACTAAAATATTAGCAATAAAATTCTTTAGTGAATGAAATGCAGACCTCTCTGCACAATAGAGTTGCTTGTCCATATATAGAAAATACACGAGAAGCTGTGCAATCATTGTTGTGCGGAGCAAGCAGTGTAGAACAAACAATGTGGATGAAATACAAACCTCTCCCCACAAATACAAAAAGATATTCGGATCAAATATGAATGTCACCGATAATATCGTATATGTTAATTTCTTACTAAAATATTAGTAATAAAATCCTTTAATGCCAACTTAGATAACTTCCACTCTGCGAAAAGCTTTATGAAAACAAATCAACTAAATAATGATATAAATGAGATAAAAATGTGCATGAAATGCAAACCTCTCTGCATAATAAAGTTACATATCCAAATATAGTGTATACATAATAAGCAATACAGAACAAACATAGGATGAGATACAAATGTGGATGAAATACAAACCTATTTGCACAAATACAAAAAGATATTCAGAAATATGAATATCACCATAATATCATATACGTTAATTGATTACTAAAATATTAGCAATAAAATCCTTTAGTGGACGAAATAAGTAGCAGTAGAGATGTGACAGAAATGTGAATGAAATGTAGACCTCTTCGCACAATAGAGTTACATATCCAGATATAACATGTATGAAAGAAGTTGTACAATCATCATTGTGTGAAACAAGAAGTGTGGAACAAGCATGGGCTGAGAAACAAATGTAGATGAAATATGGAAATCTCTCCACAAATATAGACAAATATTCAGAAATGTGAATATCACCAATAATATCGTATATGTCAATAGCTTACTAAAAAATTAGCAATAAAATCCTTTAGTGGATGAAATGTGGACCTCTCGCACAATAGAGTTACATGTCCAGATATAGCGTGTACGAAAGAAGTTGTGCAGTCATCACTGTGTGGAGAAAGAAGTGTGGAACAACCAATGTGGATGAAATACAAACCTCATCGCACAAATACAAAAAGATATTCAGAAATACGAATATCACCAATCATATCGTATACGTCAATTGCTTACTAAAATATTAGCAATAAAATCCTTTAATGCGAACATAATAACTTCCACTCTTCAAAAATCCTTATACAAAATAATCAATTAAATAGCGGTAGAGGTAGGGACTATGCTACATCGCAACTATTACCCTTTTTATAACATGATATCAAATTTTTAATGTTTTTACTTTTCCACATTCAAGAGAGGTTAGAGTTTTATGGTTAACAATTAGGTGTTTAACTATTTTTTGGAGTTATATCTCTCTCTCTTTCTCTGTATATATATTTAAATTTTTGAAAATTATTATTTATATTATAAATTTGAGATGTGTAATTTGCAATCAATATATATATATATATATATATATAGATATATATATATATATATATATATATGAGATTTTCAAATTCTATAATTAAAAATACATTTTAAATAATGAAATTAATGATCACAATATTATTTAATATTGTATCACCAACTAAAAGAATCTCAAATTTTATAATAGTAAATGCCAAATAAAAATCTCTAGCTTTGCACAAAATTGTTTTTGCACCTTAATCTTACATTCATAACTTATAAAATGTCATGACCCTTGCAAAGTTAGAAAAGTTACAAATTCCTTATTGTATGCTATAACTATATTAAATACTCATGCTTAGAAGATAGAGATGTCATGTATATTAAAAGAGTTGCAAAGAAGAGAAAAATTGATTATATTATTTGAAATCTTATTGATATTCCAAAAATCCTCATTATGTAGAATATTTACCCATCCTGAATGGTCAAAATTATGGGTACATTGCTAAACCAAAATCTACATACCTTAATCTAAAAAATGAAAACACATAAGAAAATGAAATATAAAAACAAGGAAACACATCATAGCACCACCCATGATAACTGTCGACTTACATAATTATTGACCCGAATTTGTCCTTCCTAACTGGAAATCATGTGTTGGGTAGTATGGCAACTAAGTTTGCTTCATTCGTTGTTCACTCAAACACTGCAGCGACCATGGATTTGTATGAACTACCCACTTATTTCAAAATCAACTGCTATTTATTTTGTTGTTCAATAAATTAAACACTTTGATCCTCTTTTCTTCTGATTTAGCTTCAGGTTTTATTCTTAGTTAACCTCTTGAACTCTATTGAAGTGACGTTGTTTTTATTTGTATGTCTATCTATCTTTATTTTTAGTTCAACAATCTATTTTAATTTTTGTTTTTATTCCTCTTAACTCGTGCTTTGAATTTATTTAATCAAAGTGAAAAATTAGTTTAACTTAGTTCTGCTTTTTTGTTTTTATGCTATGACACTTCATTATGCATGCTGTATTGATTTCCAATTTATCATTGTGTTCTTCAGTCAATTTAAATTTCAGTTATGTTTTGTCTTAAATGTTTACTTCATTGTCGCTTCTTTGTGTTTTTAATTGATCAATCAGTTAAATCATGCCGCAACTAATTTTACTCTTGACCTTTATGTAAACATCACATGTCACATGTAACTCAAATGCATGCCTTGCATGTTGCATGAAATCAACATGCAAATTTCATATGACACATGCAACTCACATGCATGCCTTGCATGCCACATGTAATCAACACGCAAAATTCCCATGTCGCATGAAACTCCTAAGATATGGTCCATAAACCACTTTTGACATCAATAATAAATCTTTTCTAACATAGTAGAATAGGAAATCTATGGAGCTAAATCAAAAACCTTTGAACAATGCTCTAAATGTTTTATGCTAATTAGTTTCTTAAGACATAATTTTTTTTTTTTATGTGAAACAATTGCTTCATTAGTAGGCATTTGAAAATTTATCAACCATTGACACCTAATTTAGATTTCCTTCTTCACCATATCTTTCTTGAATTTTTTCATTTCCTACTCCGACAAGTGAATCATTGTTGTTTTTTATTCTAAATACTCTAAAATATATGTCGGATCATTGAAAAAAATAGCAATAATACCATCCTCTTCCTACACCCAAAATCATCTTCAATTAAATTCTTGTAATGGAGCTCTTTCTTCTTTGAAATAGTTATTTGTGTCAAGGAAAAAAGATTATAAGTATTTTCTTGATGTGAAATATTCCAACATATACCATGGGGGCTTCATTGGGAGACCAATACCATACCACGTGGGTTCATGTTGGGGGATATATATTGAGGACAAAATGGCATAATATATTGCGGGACATATGGGGGGTAAAGGGTTTTTATATTGGTAGGTATACAAAATGGAGTTCAAAGTTAATGAAAAACATAAAGGGGTATAAAAAATGTTAATGAAAAATGGATACCTACAATATCTAGTGGAAGTAGAGGTTTTTTTAATTGGGAAGGTGTATTAGGTTGATATTGGTAAGGGGTTTAAATAATGCGATTTTTAGGGATATTTTCCAATATGTAATCAAATTAGGGGTATTGTTTAATATGTCATGAACGCACGTGATAGGTTAGAGGTTCATTGAGTGAAGACCCCATGACATATACACCAAATTGAAGAAGATTTGTCATCCAAATTTGTAGGAGTAAGTGTATTACAATTTTTATATTTTTTCGTGTAAATATTTTCTGGGAAGGTACATAAGACCAATTAGAAGTAGCATTAGATTTATGACCCCTTCATTTTACAACTTTATGAAAAATAACCTGCAATGAGACAATCATTTTCAATAAAATAATTAATATATATATATATATATATATATATATATATATATATAGATATAATTTAATTCATATATATTTTAATAACATAAAATAAATTTAAAAGAAGTAAACCCAATATTGAAAAATAATGGAGAGTAGACAGTTACCACAAATCACACACCTACTTTATTGATCACATAAGAAATTACATATATAGGTGTAGATCACCGACTTCTAGATGATAAGATCTGAAGAACGTGGATCTATGACTCACATTGACTCAGATACAACTCACACACATAGGAATATAACTACTTCTAAAATAATACCTCGAGACTCACATCACAACTTGTAAATCATGACACATGTGACACACATGGACAAATTACTTCCAACACCCTCCCTTAATGCTTTACATGTAAAAATATTGAAACACACATTACAACAGTAATATTGATCTTTGTATGGCTAGTCTTCATTAGCATTTACACCCACTCTGGAATCTCATAGACAACGCTTTTTCTTCATCACCACATATTTGCGATATCACTTGACCTCCACTTAAAATATAATTACTTCTGACCATTGTTGAGGAACTTGCAGAATTGAAGCTTCTTGAACTCCCAAAGTAGAATCTCGATACTGAAACATTCTATGGAACTGCCACCATCTATTGAATACAGGGCCTTCTGCTATATTCATCAGTTATCTAGGATAGCAGTCTAGATACATAACGTCTTCAACAATCAATTATACAACTTGACCTTTCATCAAAACAACCTCTACTGATGCCCTTGGAGCACAATAAGTCACATTAGCTTGACCTTATTAAGAACAACGTGTAACTAATGATCATAGAGCATGATGAGTCACATTAGTTTGTTCAATAATTGGCTTGTTCTTTGTGGTTTTGCATCAAATTTTCAGACACCAAAATAATTTTACAAATAAAATAACAACCAAACACCAGAATGAAACAAAACACCAAACAGATGGAGACAAAACCGATCATCATTTGTTTGTTCATTCCCATTAAGATTACAATAGAAAACATGGAGTCGATTTCCAACAGTCTCAAGTTGAAATTCATCACAAAGAAACTACTCTAGATGCCATTAAATCTTTCTCTTGATAGTTAATAATAAAATATATTGTAGTCAACATTTTGCAAACAAAAACTCCATCTCCTAAACCTCGAAGAAACTCAATGCTTCTGCTTTTGTTTCTGTATATTATACTAATAAACCTACAATAAGCTCACCATGTCAATACTTTTTAACTTACAACTCATAATTCACAATCACGATATAATTTTCACGTTAATAACAATCTCATTCCTGATTTGTGTTGATCCAGAATCCCAGGTAGTAATTTAACATGGCCTATAATAAAGTCCTCAAATTTCTTCTTTTACCACCTTTGATTTGCATAGATTCATAGTAATGAGCCATTAATTCTTCTACTTTTAGCTATAAATTGCACGAAATCAGTTGTGTTTTCAATACTAGAGGTAGTCATGCCCGAGGAGACTTCTGGGGAACTGCCAAAGAATTTGATGCAAGAAGTTGAAAGGATCTCGGGAAGCTTCAAGGAGTTGCAAACAACAAACATATCTACACAAACAGGATCACAAAAAATTCTCACACACTAAAATAATCTATGTATGATATAGGTGGATATTGGTGGCCACCCACCTATTCCACTTCGAACCCCACAATTTTTTCTTTCAATCTTTCAATTTCCTTAATTGTAACACATTTTACTATTTTTGCAGTTTTTCAGGTACTAAACTTCTAGGTCGTTTTGAGGCCCTAAACGATGTTTTTTGGAAAACAGGAAAATGTGAGTTTTCAATAAATATTTGCAGTCAAAAGTTGTAGTCGTCAGATATATTTTTCTATCGAGGTATTGTGCACATCAAATGAAGATTGTATGCCAAAGTTCTGACCCCGAGAAGTTGATGTACCAATTTACCCCAACGAGGTCCATAGTTTTGTCGCTTCATCTCCTAGGGTTAGGTTTTTGGATGTTTAGGGTTCCCATTATTTCTCAATAATAAATAGGCCTTCAGACTTCATTATAACATAGTTCAGAGGCATGTAACCACCACATCTCTTCTAAGAGATAAGCTACCATCACCCGAGCTAATTTATTTCCATTATGTATGTAAGCATATTTCAGTTCATTGATATTAATGGAATGAAGTTTTATTCCTGCTACATCTATGTGTTTACGTTTATATATGTATTCCGTGGCGTTCCTACATAAGTCCAGATAGTGGTACTAGAGTGGGCTGCTCCTCTATTTTTCTTTGCATGTGCCCAACAAGGTCAAGGTATAAGGAGTTAGGGCTCAAATTGGTTGAAACTTTGCAAGATTGATCCAGGTGGATATTGGTGGCGACCTTCCTATTCCACCTATACCTCCAGCTAGTTTCATCCATTTCCTTGTTTATTGTAGCATTTACTATATTTAGCAATTTTTTTGGTCTTGAACTTTCGGAGTAGTTTTGACCCCTTAAATAACATTTTTTGAAGTTGTTAGTAGGCCCATGGTCATTTCTGTATATCCTATAGTACTTAGAGATATATTTCCAATAAGGTATCATACGCGCCAAACAAAGATAATATGACCAAGTTACGACCCCAGGAAGTTGGCTACCCAACTAACCCCAACGATGCCCACAAACTCTTGGTGTTCCATCTCCTAGGCTTAGGGTTTTGGTTGTATAGGGTTTTCGTTTGTTGTTCAATATAAAAAGGCCCTTTCGCCTCATTGCAACATGATTTAGAGGATGTAGCCGCCACATCTCTTTTGAGAGATAAGTTACCATCACCTGAGCTAGTTTTATGTCCGTTATGTTTGTAAGCATATTTCAATATCTAATATTAATAAAATTACGTGTAATTTCTACTGCATCTTTGTCTTTATGGTTATATCTGTAATTTTTTGCATTCTTGTTTAAGTTCGGATCAAAGACCAACCTCACAAACCCTAATGACCTCCCATGGCAGAAGAAAAAAAAGATGAGGGAGCAGGAGATGCTTCAAAATATTGCTCAAAGAAGCCCTCGAGTGACATAGGAACGTGATAATGGAAAAATTTGTTCAGATCCTTCAGTGGATGCCCACAGGTAAAGCATCTTCATTTGATAGCCACACTGGAGGAACCACTCCCTTCAAGGTATAAGTCAACTTTGATATTCCCATATTTGAAGGTCAGATAGATGCTGATGTCATAGATAGATGGCTAAATATGTTGGAAGGGTATTTTTTGTTGGAAATAATACTGAGAGGGGGGGTGAATCAGTATTATCAGATCAATAAAACTTTTCAATTTCATGCTCAGAAACATATACGCGACTTCAGTTAAGTGAACTCGCGTGTATACGCCACTGTGTCTAAAGCAACTAGCGTATATCCAGAGATCTTATAGTTCAGTTATCTTAATCTTCAGTAGATGCATCATAACATTATTAAGCATATTAACAGTAAACAGGTGTAGTATAACAGAACAGAACATCAAACAAGAGCCACACACATGAACACCATGATATAAGGTGGAAACCCAATGTGGGTGAAAAACCACCTGCTGCAATTCGTCTCTTTCTTCTTTAATAAGAAACTTCTTTTACAATGTACTGGTGCAGTCCTTTACCAGCACGCAGGCTGCAACCTGCAGAGGGCTACAACCCTCATAGCTATTGCACTAGCCGATCCATTTACTAGTATGTAGGTGCCAACCCTACAGAAGGCTACAACCTTCACTCGTTTTCCAGCTGCTCCTGGAAGGGAGCTACAACCCCCTTGGCTCTTGTACTGGATGATATGTTTACTAGTACGTAGGTGCCGGCCTACGATCTTCTCGGGACCACGTTTCATACATTTTCATACTGGATCCATGAAACTATCACCATTGTAGAACAACCTGCATCATCAATCTCTGAATCACCCAATACTGAATCACTGAAACCCTATCAAAAATACAGATAACATAACAACAACCAGATCCAACTCCATCTTCATACTTCACATTGTATACGCTACTTCGACGAACCCAACCTGCGTGTATACGCTCTTTTACCAAAGCCAACCCGTGTATAGATCTGCAAATTCATACTTAAAACTCCGCAGCTATATCACATATCAAAACTTACCCAGATCATAACAATAAACTTGCGCCAATAGATCTAGTCTATCCACAGTCAAACCATAAGAAGATAATCATTCCAAGCCTTGAGATCTCGTTCCATCATTCATCATCCTCCGCATGAGTGAAACCTTGGTTCAGATCACCAACCCATAACCAACATTTGGATCTCACACTTCCTCAGATCTGCATCACTCACATACACTCATACTTTGGCCTAATGATCTTTCTCCTTATATAGCTTTAGGCCCTTCACAATACCACGGACCAAAACCATAGTAACACAATACCATCAACCTCGAAACTAGGGATCAACACGTCCGTCGAGACACCATGGTCCAAAACCATAGGCACAACTTCCAAGGAATAACCGCCACGGACCAAAGATACGTTTTCCACATACACGATCTTTTACTGAAGCCAACCTGCGTGTACACGCGACTTGGGCTTAACGAACCTGCATGTATGAACTTCCTTGGCATGCTGTACTAAGATCTGTCCTCTGATTAAGTTGCCATCACCTGTACCAACCTCTGAGTGGGTTGCCATCAAGGACAACACTTGAATCATAATGCCAACAATCTCCCCCTTTGGACTTGATGGCAACCACCACACCAAGTCACTCTCCCCCTTTGACATCAAGGGCAAAGGGCGGACCAAGATATTCTCTTCTTTGGTATACCTTCTGCTGTCCATACTCCCCCTGAGTACCTGTTGAAATCTCCAAATGTGCTCCCCCTTTGTGTATGCCAAAGTGTACCAATCTATCCATCCTGCTCTTGCTGAATTGTGCTATTCATGCTCCCCTTGACTGTAGGCAAGATCTGCAAAAGATGTTCTTCGAACAAAGACTCATACATCATAGAAGACCTTCCTATCACCAAAAGACTCAACACAAACATTCATCACCCAACCTAGTGGGGATATACCAATATTGACTCATCCACCTAACCATGTGGAGATACATTAAGAGTTTACTCATGATAATACATGAACATTACATCGTTCATCCTAGGCATAGTGGGGAAACCAACATAGGCCGTTACATGACCTTGACATCATAAGAGAGATATCACAAAAGAAATACATGACATAGTGATAAAAAAAATAAAAAAATCTAGACCAAGACTTATGAGAGCCACCAGCAGCATCATGATCTATACCATAAGCATTAGCCTGCAATACCATTCCTTTGATCAAACATCAAGATATATCATTTAGCTTCATAGACTTTATCAACAACCTATAACCATAATGCCAACAATGCATTATTTGAAGTATATGCTCCTCCTGAGCCTGTGCCATAAGTATCAAGACATTTTCAGACATCCTCAGCAGACTGTAACTGTTAACCAATAGAGCATATACAGGACTGGATCATATCAGACCCCTTTTCTGAGTCTGTCCCCACTGCTTTTTCACAAACTGACATATACGCGACTTTGCAGTGTGAAACTCGCGTATATACGCGGCTTTCCTTCATGAAACTTGCGTATGAGAATTAGAACACTGAAGTTCTATACCTTCAGCTCCCCCTGAGTCTGTTAGGTCTGTGCTGTGTTGAGTACCCTGTGCTGTGCCACATCTTTCTGACTAAACTTCCTTCTTCTTCCATATCTTCAGGCATGTTGATGATTTCTTCTTATCATGAGCTTTGTTCCTGCAATCCTTTGCTCTATGTCCAAGCTTGTTACATGCATAGCATCTTACATGTTTCATATTCCTCTTATAGCAATCAGCAGCTTTGTGGCCAAACATATTGCAAGAAAAGCAATATCCATTAAAGTACCTTGAATGTGATGATCTTTCTGCATGATGGTCTTGAAACCTTCTTCTTCTACATACGGCTGCAACATGTCCAAGATTATGACATACATGGCATTCAACATTATTCATGGGAGGAGAAAAAGATTTTCTTTGAGGAGTCTCTTTCCTTGATTGATGATGGGGTTGTCCTTTCATCTCCTTGTAGAGCCTTTCAGATTTTGCATTAGAGATTCTTGTCTTACTTTGTGAACTAGATTCTCCTTCAATAGACTCATGAAAACCAAGACCAGATTTGATAGCAGGGGACCTTTGACTACTAAGAATATCATCCAAGATCTTAGTACTATCTTGAAATCGTAATAGTTTATCTTTTTCTTCTAAGTTACTTTTCAAGATATTTACCTCAACTTGATGTTGTTCTTCTTTTTCCAGGCATTGCTTCTTCAAGGTCTCTTCAGCTTTCTTTCCTTCATCCAACTGATGCCTTAGTTCGAGGATCTCGTTCTCTTGCTCTTTATTCAGCGCTAGCAGCATTTGTCGAATTCTGGATGCACATTCCAACTGATCTTTTAATACGATGATCTCTTCTTTGAGGGCATTCTCCCTTTTGCTAGGTAGATCTTGCTGATCTATGATTTGATCTGATGCTTCATTTGCTTGTCCATCTTCAATCTGAGGTGATTCAGGATCTGAATTCTTGCTTCCACTCAACGGCATGTTGTCATTGTTCCTTTGAGCTGTCTTCTTCTTCTGACGTGCTTTCTTCCCCATTGTTCTATGAATCTCCTTCAAGCGATCAAGCTTCTCTGAAGGACTTGCTCCGATACCAATTGTTGGAAATAATACTGAGAGGGGGGGTGAATCAGTATTATTAGATCAATAAAACTTTTCAATTTCATGCTCAGAAACATATACGCGACTTCAGTTAAGTGAACCCGCGTGTACACGCCACTGTGTCTAAAGCAACTAGCGTATATCCAGAGATCTTATAATTCAGTTATCTTAATCTTCAGTAGATGCATCAGAACATTATTAAGCATATTAACAGTAAACAGGTGTAGTATAACAGAACAGAACATCAAACAAGAGCCACACACATGAACACCATGATATAAGGTGGAAACCCAATGTGGGTGAAAAACCACCTGCTGCAATTCGTCTCTTTCTTCTTTAATAATAAACTTCTTTTACAATGTACTAGTGCAGTCCTTTACCAGCACGCAGGCTGCAACCTGCAGAGGGCTACAACCCTCATAGCTCTTGCACTAGCCGATCCATTTACTAGTACGTAGGTGCCAACCCTACAAAAGGCTACAACCTTCACTCGTTTTCCAGCTGCTCCTGGAAGGGAGCTACAACCCCCTTGGCTCTTGTACTGGCTGATATGTTTACCAGTACGTAGGTGCCGGCCTACGATCTTCCCGGGAACACGTTTCATACATTTTCATACTGGATCCATGAAACTATCACCATTGTAGAACAACCTGCATCATCAATCTCTGAATCACCCAATACTGAATCACTGAAACCCTATCAAAAATACAGATAACATAACAACAACTAGATCCAACTCCATCTTCATACTTCACATTGTATACGCTACTTCGACGAACCCAACCTGCGTGTATACGCTCTTTTACCAAATCCAACCCGCGTACAGATCTGCAAATTCAGACTTAAAACTCCGCAGCTATATCACACATCAAAACTTACCCAGATCATAACAATAAACCCGCGCCAATAGATCTAGTCTATCCACAGTCAAACCATAAGAAGATAATCATTCCAAGCCTTGAGATCTCGTTCCATCATTCATCATCCTCCGCACGAGTGAAACCTTGGTTCAGATCACCAACCCATAACCAACATTTGGATCTCACACTTCCTCAGATCTGCATCACTCACATACACTCATACTTTGGCCTAATGATCTTTCTCCTTATATAGCTTTAGGCCCTTCACAATACCACGGACCAAAACCATAGTAACACAATACCATCAACCTCGAAACTAGGGATCAACACGTCCGTCGAGACACCATGGTCCAAAACCATAGGCACAACTTCCAAGGAATAACCGCCACGGACCAAAGATACGTTTTCCACATACACGCTCTTTTACTGAAGCCAACCTGCGTGTACACGCGACTTGGGCTTAACGAACCTGCGTGTATGAACTTCCTTGGCATGCTGTACTAAGATCTGTCCTCTGATTAAGTTGCCATCACCTGTACCAACCTCTAAGCACCTGTACCTACCTCTGAGTGGGTTGCCATCAAGGACAACACTTGAATCATAATGCCAACAATCTCCCCCTTTGGACTTGATGGCAACCACCACACCAAGTCACTCTCCCCCTTTGACGTCAAGGGCAAAGGGCGGACCAAGATATTCTCTTCTTTGGTATACCTTCTGTTGTCCATACTCCCCCTGAGTACCTGCTGAAATCTCCAAATGTGCTCCCCCTTTGTGTATGCCAAAGTGTACCAATCTATCCATCCTGCTCTTGCTGAATTGTGCTATTCATGCTCCCCTTGACTGTAGGCAAGATCTGCAAAAGATGTTCTTCGAACAAAGACTCATACATCATAGAAGACCTTCCTATCACCAAAAGACTCAATACAAACATTCATCACCCAACCTAGTGGGGATATACCAATATTGACTCATCCACCTAACCATGTGGAGATACATTAAGAGTTTACTCATGATAATACATGAACATTACATCATTCATCCCAGGCATAGTGGGGAAACCAACATAGGCCGTTACATGACCTTGACATCATAAGAGAGATATCACAAAAGAAATACATGACATAGTGATAAAAAAAAAAAAATCTAGACCAAGACTTATGAGAGCCACCAGCAGCATCATGATCTGTACCATAAGCATTAGCCTGCAATACCATTCCTTTGATCAAACATCAAGATATATCATTTAGCTTCATAGACTTTATCAACAACCTCTAACCATAATGCCAACAATGCATTATTTGAAGTATATGCTCCCCCTGAGCCTGTGCCATAAGTATCAAGACATTTTCAGACATCCTCAGCAGAATGTAACTGTTAACCAATAGAGCATATATAGGACTGGATCATATCAGACCCCTTTTCTGAGTCTGTCCCCACTGCTTTTTCACAAACTGAAATATACGCGACTTTGCAGTGTGAAACTCGCGTATTTACGCGGCTTTCCTTCATGAAACTTGCGTATGAGAATTAGAACACTGAAGTTCTATACCTTCAGCTCCCCCTGAGTCTGTTAGGTCTGTGCTGTGTTGAGTACCCTGTGCTGTGCCACATCTTTCTGACTGAACTTCCTTCTTCTTCCATATCTTCAGGCATGTTGATGATTTCTTCTTATCATGAGCTTTGTTCCTGCAATCCTTTGCTCTATGTCCAAGCTTGTTACATGCATAGCATCTTACATGTTTCATATTCCTCTTATAGCAATCAGCAGCTTTGTGGCCAAACATATTGCAAGAAAAGCAATATCCATTAAAGTACCTTGAATGTGATGATCTTTCTACATGATGGTCTTGAAACCTTCTTCTTCTACATATGGCTGCAACATGTCCAAGATTATGACATACATGGCATTCAACATTATTCATGGGAGGAGAAAAAGATTTTCTTTGAGGAGTCTCTTTCCTTGATTGATGATGGGGTTGTCCTTTCATCTCCTTGTAGAGCCTTTCAGATTTTGCATTAGAGATTCTTGGCTTACTTTGTGAACCAGATTCTCCTTCAATAGACTCATGAAAACCAAGACCAGATTTGATAGCAGGGGACCTTTGACTACTAAGAATATCATCCAAGATCTTAGTACTATCTTGAAATCGTAATAGTTTATCTTTTTCTTCTAAGTTACTTTTCAAGATATTTACCTCAACTTGATGTTGTTCTTCTTTTTCCAGGCATTGCTTCTTCAAGGTCTCTTCAGCTTTCTTTCCTTCATCCAACTGATGCCTTAGTTCGAGGATCTCGTTCTCTTGCTCTTTATTCAGCGCTAGCAGCATTTGTCGAATTCTGGATGCACATTCCAACTGATCTTTTAATATGATGATCTCTTCTTTGAGGGCATTCTCCCTTTTGCTAGGTAGATCTTGCTGATCTATGATTTGATCTGATGCTTCATTTGCTTGTCCATCTTCAATCTGAGGTGATTCAGGATCTGAATTCTTGCTTCCACTCAACGGCAGGTTGTCATTGTTCCTTTGAGCTGTCTTCTTCTTCTGACGTGCTTTCTTCCCCATTGTTCTATGAATCTCCTTCAAGCGATCAAGCTTCTCTGAAGGACCTGCTCCGATACCAATTGTTGGAAATAATACTGAGAGGGGGGGTGAATCAGTATTATCAGATCAATAAAACTTTTCAATTTCATGCTCAGAAACATATACGCGACTTCAGTTAAGTGAACCCGCGTGTACACGCCACTGTGTCTAAAGCAACTAGCGTATATCCAGAGATCTTATAATTCAGTTATCTTAATCTTCAGTAGATGCATCAGAACATTATTAAGCAAATTAACAGTAAACAGGTGTAGTATAATAGAGCAGAACATCAAACAAGAGCCACACACATGAACACCATGATATAAGGTGGAAACCCAATGTGGGTGAAAAACCACCTGCTCCAATTCGTCTCTTTCTTCTTTAATAAGAAACTTCTTTTACAATGTACTGGTGCAGTCCTTTACCAGCATGCAGGCTGCAACCTGCAGAGGGCTACAACCCTCATAGCTCTTGCACTAGCCGATCCATTTACTAGTACGTAGGTGCCAACCCTACAGAAGGCTACAACCTTCACTCGTTTTCCAGCTGCTCCTGGAAGGGAGCTACAACCCCCTTGGCTCTTGTACTGGCTGATATGTTTACCAGTACGTAGGTGCCGGTCTACGATCTTCCTGGGACCACGTTTCATACATTTTCATACTGGATCCATGAAACTATCACCATTGTAGAACAACCTACATCATCAATCTCTGAATCACCCAATACTGAATCACTGAAACCCTATCAAGAATACAGATAACATAACAACAACCATATCCAACTCCATCTTCATACTTCACATTGTATACGCTACTTCGACGAACCCAACCTGCGTGTATACGCTCTTTTACCAAAGCCAACC
The DNA here is from genome assembly GCA_031772625.1 of Pinus tabuliformis. Taxonomy (NCBI): domain Eukaryota; kingdom Viridiplantae; phylum Streptophyta; class Pinopsida; order Pinales; family Pinaceae; genus Pinus; species Pinus tabuliformis. The sequence continues at coordinate 235,636,039 of CM062815.1, forward strand.
CGCGTACAGATCTACAAATTTAGACTTAAAACTCCGCAGCTATATCAGACATCAAAACTTACCCAGATCATAACAATAAACCTGCGCCAATAGATCTAGTCTATCCACAGTCAAACCATAAGAAGGTAATCATTCCAAGCCTTGAGATCTCGTTCCATCATTCATCATCCTCCGCATGAGTGAAACCTTGGTTCAGATCACCAACCCATAACCAACATTTGGATCTCACACTTCCTCAGATTTGCATCACTCACATACACTCATACTTTGGCCTAATGATCTTTCTCCTTATATAGCTTTAGGCCCTTCACAATACCACGGACCAAAACCATAGTAACACAATACCATCAACCTCGAAACTAGGGATCAACACGTCCGTCGAGACACCATGGTCCAAAACCATAGGCACAACTTCCAAGGAATAACCGCCACGGACCAAAGATACGTTTTCCACATACACGCTCTTTTACTGAAGCCAACCTGCGTGTACACGCGACTTTGGCTTAACGAACCTGCGTGTATGAACTTCCTTGGCATGCTGTACTAAGATCTGTCCTCTGATTAAGTTGCCATCACCTGTACCAACCTCTGAGCACCTGTACCAACCTCTGAGTGGGTTGCCATCAAGGACAACACTTGAATCATAATGCCAACATTTTTCACTTCATAATTTTTCCAATAGGGAAAATATTACTTTTGCACTCCTCAAAGCTGCCCCCCACGTTAAGGATTGGTAGGAAACATACTGTGAGCAGAAGGACGAGAGGGAACCCTCACTATTTTTAGCTGCGCCCACTTGCAACTTTTTTTGAGATGCCATCAAGGAGCAGTATTACCTTGTTGGGAGGTATGAAGATAAGTACATAAAGTGGACCAAACTACGATAGGGAAGGGACCGAGACGTGTTGGAGTTCAAAAATATTTTTCATACCCTTCACTCAAAGTTGAGTATCAAGGATTATTAGCAGCATTTGGTACTCAAGTACCACGGTTTTTTGCACAAATACATCCAGGATGAGATGGAGTTCCTAAAAATCTCCTTGCTTAGCAATTCCTACCGATACATTGTCAAGATCAAGCAAAAGTTTAAATAGAAGAAGTGAGACTTTGGATCTGCGAATTTGAAGCAAGGAAAATGCACCGCCGAACCATAAAACAAAGGATAAATACAAGGCGAGGTGACCCAGGACAACCCATCAAAGCTACAAACAAAAAGAAACACCACGAAGACAAAGAAGGACAAAGGAAATAGGTGTGAGTTCTATAAGAGCCCCACTAAGAACACAAGTGAGTGTTGGGCCAAGCAATTACCCATGGCTGAGGGGAAGGCTTCAAAATTAGATGCATTTTCAGACTCTAAGTTAGAATCTGATAAGGGGATTGACAAAGGAAAGAAAATTATTGATGCAGAGCCAGGATCACTACTGCCATAACCAAGATCCAAAATATTGAGCCCAAAGATCCAGAGGAGGGGGAGCGTATCTTCCACTCACATACATGGGTGAAGGGTTCACCGCTACAATTCATTGTCGACAACATGAGCCAAAAGAACCTCATGTTAGCAGAGGTCGTGAAGCATTTGGGCCTATCGACCACACCACATCCGCAAACGTACACCATTGGGTGGCTTCACCAAGGATGAGATCTCCGCATTAGCCAGTAGTGTCACCTTCTCTACAACATCAAGCCTTTCACAAATGAGGTATTGTGTGATGTTTCTCCTCTTGAAGTTTGTGATGTATTATTAGATCAACCATAATTGTGGAAGCGACATGTTGTATATGAGTCGAGGAGTCAAACTATTATTATTTCTTTTTGAAATAAGATATACAGGATACTAGAGGCAACTTTGCCTACCGCCATCTCTGACTACCGCCATCTCTTTCATCTCTGGTAAGCAATGCAGTAAGATCATCTCTTAGAATGGGAGTTTTTTAATCCTTTCTGATTCACTCTCAAAATAAGGGGAAGATTGTGGCCACATCCATGGCCTTCGGGAATGGTTTCTCCACACAGCAAAAGAAGGTGGATAAGGTCGTGGAAAAATATAAGGACATCTTCTCCTCACCCACAGGGTTACCCCTGCACTGTCATGTTAATCATTTGATCGATCTAGTTTCTGAAGAATCTCTACCCAATAGGCCGATATATCACTGCTCCATTCTGGAAAATGAAGAGATCAAGCGACAAATCGAGGAGTTTCTATAAAAAGGGAACATCTGACCAAGTTCCTTGCCTTGTGGGAGCCCGATTGTACTTATACAGAAGAAGGATGGGACCTAGAGGCTCTGCATTGATTATCAAGCACTAAATAAAATTAGTGTCAGGAACAGGTATCCAATCCCAAAGATTGATGACCTTTTGGACCAACTCAAGGGGCCAAGTATTTTAGCAAGATCGATCTAAAGTTTGGCTATCATCAAGTTCCAATAAAGCCCACATATGTATGGAAGAACTTTCTGAATGGTTGGTTATGCCCTTCGAGTTGACAGATTCCCCTACTTCTTTTATGAGGTTAATGGATTACATCTTATGACCATTCACCAACTCATTCGTGGTTTTTTATCTGGACAACATCCTCATCTTCAGCGAGAGTTGGGAAGAACACTTGCAATGCATTCAAAAGGTCCTTCAAACCCTCCGATACCACAAAATGTGTGCCAACATAGAGAAATGCACCTTTGGCATGAGCGAGGTCCAATATTTGGGTTACATCATAAATAAGTGAGGTGTGCATGTGGATACAACTAAGATCCAAGTCATTTAGGATTGGCCAACCCTGACCACTCTAACAAATCTTCACAACTTTTTGGGCCTTGCAAATTTTTATCGGATGTTTATGTTGGGATTCTCCCATATCACTTGGATTTTAAGTCAGATTACCAAGGGCAAAGTGAAATTAAATTTTTCTTGGTCTGAGTCCCAATAGAAGGCATTCATTGAGTTTAAATGTCGCCTCTGCTTTACACTGATACTCACATTACCATACTTGCAACAACCTTTTGAAATTGTGATAAACACCTTTGACTATGCTATTGATGCAGTCCTCACCCATCACGGGCATCCAGTGGCCTATCATAGTGAGACACTTTCTGACACAATTTGGAAGTACCCACCTATGATAAAGAGAAGTATTCCATCATGAAGGCCTGCGACAATGGAAGCATTACATTCTGGGAAAGGAGACAGTCATGCACATCGATCAGTGACCTCTTCAATTTATACAAACACAAGGGAAGTTGCAGAATGATCGCTATTAGAAGTGGTCTACATAGCTACAATAATTCCACTTGAACATTAAATACGAAAAGGGCAATGCTAATCATGTTGCAGACTACCTTAGCCAACCCCTTGTTGTAGCAATGACTATTATTCTCAACTCTTGTGGTCACGAGACATTTGGATGGCTGCAACTATACAAAAATGATCTAAAGTTCACCTCCACATATAAGATGTTAGTATATGGCAACCAAGTTCCTCATTTCAACCTCCACGATGCATTTTTATGCTACTTGGGACACCTTTGTGTTCCTTCAAGTGAGCGTGCCAATCTGATTTTGGAGTCGCACTACAGTCGGTCGTATTACACTTTGGTGTGGAGAAAACAATGGTCGTACTGCAAAAGTACTTTTATTGGCCAAAACTATAAGAGGATGTTGGGAAATATATCAGATTTTTCATTGCCATCGCCAAGCTAACCATCAAGAAGTAAGGCCTATACACTCCTCTGCCTACTTCCAACCAGTGTTGGGAATACATATTCAAGGACTATCTATTTGGCCTCCCTTCTACCAGGTATGGTAATGACTGTGTATTTGTGGTCATGGACATATTTTCTAATACGACTATATTGGTGGAATTCAAGAAGAGTATCACAATAAAGGACATTGCCGAACTCTTCTTTGAACGAGTGTGGGTACATTTTTGGATCCCGGAGACCATCATATCAGATCAGGATAGAAGGTTCTTGAGCACATTCTGGTCAATCCTATGGTGAATATTGGACGCCAAGCTCACCAAGTCGACTCTATTCCATGCCCAGTCTAATGGACAGACAAAGGACGTCAACAAGATGATAATGCACATAGTTTGCATCTTCAACTCCAAGCATCCACGAACCTAGGGTGAGAGCCTTCCCTATGTGCATCAAAATTATAACAAAGCTCTTGATAACTCGACTTATCACAATCCCTTTCAAGTGGGTCTAGGATTTCAACCATTGTGTCTGATTGATGTTTCCAAGCCTCATGTGACTACACAGACATAATCCACACATGTATTGTTCGAGGTTGATAAAGCAACTAGATTTATTGAACGCATCGAGCACATCCACCATCAGGTTCATGACATCTTGGAGAAGTCCAATTCCAAGTACAAGAAATGACATGATCAACATTTGGTGTCACACAAGTTTGAGGTGTGCGACAAAGTTTGGTTGCATTTGCAGAAAGAATGTCTTACCAGAGCCCATCGAAATCTCAAAGCACTTCGATATGGGCCTTATACCATTACCAAGGTTGTGGGAGACAATGTTTTTGAGCTCAACTTTTCCCCATTCCTTAGCCTACACCCAGTGTTCAATGTAGATTGCTTTTGACCATACTTTCCACCATTACTGAACACATCAAACATTACAGAATAACTCACACCAACATAGTTAAACTCAAACTACATGGAACAGCCCACAAATTGATCGGATCACGAGCACACAAATCAAGAGCACTCGCCAACAAAAGATCCAACTATATTGGGTTGTCAACGCTGACCAACTCCTGCACCAAGGCAAGTGGCTCACTAGGGACCAAGTTCAATAGAAGTTTCCCCATCTCACGGAGATAGTCAACGCAATGGGGACCATTGCTTCTTAAGGGGGGAGGACTCATACAGGTGGATATTGGTGGCCACCCGCCTATTCCACTTAGAACCCAACCATTGTTTCTTTTAGTTTTTCAGTTTGTTTAATTGTAACACAATTTACTATTTTTGGCAGTTTTTTGGGTCGTGAACTTTCTGAGCCGTTTTGAGGCCCTAAATAATAATAATAATAATAATAATAATTATTATTATTTTAATTTTTAATCTTTTATTATTTATTTAGTTATTTAAATTTTTTTTTTAAATTTATTTATTTATTATTATTATTATTATTATTATTATTTTTATTTTTAATTTTAATTTTAATTTTAACTTAATTTAATTTTTATTTAGTTTTATTTAATTTTTAATTTTTAAATTTAATTTTAATTTTTTATTTTAATTTATTTATTTTTCCTGACAGATGTAGAGCTTTAATTGATGTTTGTAATGAAAATTTATAGTGCTCAAATAGATCTTTCTAACGAGGTATCATGCACATCAAACAGAGATCATATGCCAAAGTTACAACCACGGGAAGTTGATTTACCAATTTACTGCAATGGGGCCCATAGTTTTGGTGGTTCATCTCCTAGAGTTAGGTTTTTGGATGTTTAGGATTTTCCATTGCTTCTCAATAAAAACAGGCCTTCGAACCTCATTGTAACACAATTGAGAGACATGTAGCCATCACATATATTTTTACAGATGAGCTACCATTGTTGGAGCTAGTTTATTTCCATTTTGTATGTAAGCATATTTTGCTTCTTTGATATTAATGAAATGAAGTTTTATTCATGTTGCATCTCTATTTTTATGTTTATATCTATATTTAGTTGCATTCTTGCATAAGTCTGAATCAATGTACACATGATTAACATTGCTAAAATTGCATGATCACATCATCTCCTCTCTTGAGAGAGTTAGGGCTGAACCTACTTTGATATCATGTTAGAAAAATAATGGAGAAAGGACAAAGTTAACAAAAATCACACACTTATTTTATTGATCACATAACAAAGAACAGATATAGGTTTAGATCACTGACTTCTAGATGATAAGATAAGATCTCGAAAAAGTGGATCTATGAATCACAATGAATTAGATACAACTCACATACATAGAAATATAACTACTTCTAGAATAATGTCTTGGGACTCACAATCACAACATGTACTGTAATATGTAATATTTTAATTTGGTCAAATAAATAAAAAAACAAAATATAATAAAAGATAAAATTATAATCTTTACAACTTTGTAAAAATAATACAAAATAAAATTAATAATCTTGGTAACTTCTCCGAAAGAAAGATTCATACTGCTTCACACACTTCTCTAGATAAATAAACATGTCGATTGGGGCAACCGATATGGGTGAGCAGGTTATAGTTAGATTTGTTTGATTCACACTTCTTCTAGACTCTTATTCTCTTAATAAATAAACATGTCTCCGATCGAGGCCAATAAACATACTATATACTAAGTAAGTTTTAGAAAAGTTTTGTTTCTTTAGAGATATTATTGAGTTTGTGAGAGATTCTTCGGCGAAAATCACATGGAATACCATTTGTCGACGCGTTTCGAACCAACTAGTTTGGTTCATCGTCAGGACAAGTTGAAGAAACCAATCGAGCTTAGCATGTTAAATACTCCGAGCAGAGCCTCCAACGGCTAACTTGACCAACGGCTAGTTTGACTCAAGGACCGGGGTCAAAATTATTTAATAATATAGCTAGAATACCTAGGATCAATATCTTAAAAGATATATATATATATATATATATATATATATATCTTTTAAGATATTGATCCTAGGTATTCTAGCTATATTATTAAATAATTTTGACCCCGGTCCTTGAGTCAAACTAGGCGTTGGAGGCTCTCCTCGGACTATTTAACATGCTAAGCTGGATCTGTTTCTTCAACTTGTCGTGACGATGAACCACACTAGTTGGTTCGAAACGCGTCGACAAATGGTATTCCATGTGATTTTCGCTGAAGAATCTCTCACAAACTTGATATGGATCACAGAAGGCTGAACTCTTTAAGATATTATTGAATAAATAAATAAACATGAACTCTTTAAGATATTATTGAATAAATAAATAAACATGTCGGGGCAACAAACATGAGTGAGCAGGTTATAGTCAGATTTGTCTTTATTCTAAGTAAGTTTTAGAAAGGTTCCGTTTGTTCCTAGATATTATGCTATGTAATTTTAGGTAATTTTGGAAGGGTTTTGTTTGTTCCAAGATAATACGGTTTATAGTTTCAGGGTTTCAACTAATGGGCTATGTCTATGTTTTAACGTGAATTATATGAATATAAGTAATTACCCTAGCTTCTGTAAAGTGTATAGTCACGCAATCGACGTTGCCAGCTATATTGAATTATATAAACGGTAAATTATAAATATATAAAAACTCTTTTATATAATAGAAAAATTATGTTTACAAAATTGACGATTAATTTATTGAGACTAAGTTATACAAAAACTCTTAAACTTCATTTCTATTTCATGCTTTTATGTAGTTAAGTTTAAATCTTTATATTTTTCTATATAGCATATCTGGTAAAATTAAATAATAATGGTAATTAATTAACTAATTTATTAATTTCTCATGTTAATTTCTTAATATAAATATATCTATTTAATATAATAATAATTATTAATATTTATTCATTTAAATAATTATTAATTTCTTAATATAAATATATCTATTAATTTTGATAATGACCTTTATCAAATGATATCTAATGAATTGATTAATTAATTTATTAATTAACCATATTAATTATTTTATTTCTTATCATTAAAATACCTTTTTCTTTCTTCTTTTTAATATAATAATGGTTATTATTAACCTTTATTCATTTAAATAGTTTTAATATTTATATAAAAATTAAATAATAAATATCAAACATTATAGTCTTTATTCTAGGATTAATAATATTATCAATTTTATATATTAATTCAATAATCTAGGATTTATTTGATCATTCTAATTTGTATTTTAAGTTTTATTAATTCTAATTATTTTTATTAATTATTATATTAATAAATAATAATTATCAATAATTTCCCAATTAACATTAAATTTCTTTACTTAACTAAATAGTAGCCTATTCAAAAAAAAAAATATTAATATAAATTGTACCAACCATTTATTATAATAAAATTTTAAGTATTAATTTAATATTCCAAAATTAATATTTTTAATCATTAATTTTGATCATTATAATATCATTAATTCTAGTTATTACTATTAATTAGTATAATTCTAACTATTTTTGTTACTAATTATTATATTACTAATAATAATTAATGATAATAATAATAATAATTACAATTATTATTAATAATAAATAATAATAATTATTAGTGATCAATCATTTATTATAAATATTAATAGAAATTAAAATTTTCTAGGATTAATTCTTTTTTACTCTTAGATTATATCATTAATTCTAGTTATTATTAATTATTAGAATTCTAATTATTTTTATTTTTATTATATTATTATTATTAACTAGTTTATTAATAATAATTAATAATATGATTAATAATTCTAATTATTTTTATTATTATTAATTAAAAAAAATAATTAATTAATTAAAATTAAATTAAATTAAAAATTAATTAATCTGAGACAGCTGACCTTCAAAAATTTTGTCAGTCGACCTCCTTCTCTTTTTCTCTCCTCATTACTATTTATCCCTCAAATTTGCTCTTCTTCTATCCAGCATTCAAGTTGTCCTGATGATGGATCCCGGTTGGGATTTGAAACGTTGGCAGAAAATGGTTCTTACTGTGGATTCTCCCGTAACTAAGTCGAAAATATTAAATATAATAATTATATGCGTGTGAAATTATCATATATTTATTTCAATTCTAGATTTATTAAATCTGTTGAGATGTAAATATTTCTTCAAATTTTACATTGAATAAAAAAACTTTACACCTTAAGATAAGCCTATTTATGGTAGTACAATTAAAAAAGTTACAAATTCTTTATCGTATTGTATAGTTATATAATAGAGTGACTGGAATTTCTCTAAAAAGTATTTTTGTCAATTTTTTATTTTTGTTGTGTAGATTAAGTTTTTGATTGTATACATAGATTCAACACCTAAAAAATGTCTTAAAAATATCTAAAATACTTATATGATAAAAAATTCATAACTCAAATTTTATGATTTCAACGAATTTAATTATAAACTAATTAAACTAGAAAATAAATTTGATAAGACATCTAAAAGGTCAAACACATTAAACAGGGTGGAAATACACATGGTTAGAAGGTAGTGATGTCATGAAAGGAACTAGAAAAAAAAATTAAAAATTTAACTCGTTGAATATTTTTCCGCCAGCAAGACGTAGGGCTATTTGATTACATGGTTTCAAATCCCATTGATATTCTGAAAATCCTCATTTTGTAGAATATTTACCGCTCCTGAATGGTCGACATGATGGGTACATTGCTAGATTACAATCTTGAAAATCTAAACGCATAATAATAGAAAATAGAAAAATAAGAAAAAACAACATATCACTTCCCATTTGCCATGGGTTCATAGCTCCATCCCTTGGTGGCCTTTATATGGTGGCATAAAACATTATCGATAGGCCAAATTTTTTTCCTCACTTTATTCCTTTTTCTCCCGATCTAAGTAAAAAATAAAACTATCGTAATATTCAAGGCAAGGTGTTACATTTGATTTGATGATAACTGTAGACTTACAAAATTCCTCATTGGAATGTGAGTAATTTGTTGTGTTCATTGTCCACTCAAACACTGCAGTGACCATGGATTTCTATGAACTGCCCCTTCTTCCAATGCACTCACTGCTGCATCCTTCAATTCTCTCACTCTCCTCCTTACCCTCATCTCGTTTTCTCCTTCCATCAACTCCCTAACTGCTCCCTCCACTTCTCTTCTCCTTATGAAATCATTGCTTTCCATCTTAGCTGGGATTACCATTTTATGTTAATCTTGGTTGTCATTGATGTCAATATAGTAGTGTTTGTGATGGAAAATTCTTTGATACATGATTGCCCATTAATGCTTGTTGATCATAATCCTCATAGTGATGAAAGTTTGATATATAATGATATGATGAGATGGAAGACCCTAGTCGATTGAAGAACAATTGAACAACAAATGACCTAGGACATCAATTAAACAACAAATGACGTAGGAGGTCGATTGAATAGCAATTGAGAAGCAAATGACGTAGGAGGTCGATTGAATAGAAATTGAACAACAAATGACACAGGAGGTCGATTGAATAGAAATTGAACAACAAATGACGCAGGAGGTCAATTGAACAACAAATGATGCAGGAGGTCGATTCAATAGCAATTGAACAACAATTGAACATCGATTGATGCAGGAGGTCAATTGATCAGCAATTGAACAACAATTGAACAACAAATGACGTAGTAAATCCAATAAAGTAACAGGAACAAGAAGCCAAAGAGTAAAGAAGAAAACTATCGGAAGAGTGAAAAGAAGTCACATGAGAAACAACTATCAGAAGAATGGGGGTAGGAAAGTACGAACTTCCTTGATCGTGGCTGAGGTCCCGCACTCAATCCTAGTCGTTGATCTCATAGTCAGCCCTTAGATCATGGTCAATTGCGAGGGTTAAGGCCATTTTTTAATCCACGTGCCAACCGAAGTCCCTCAAACTGTCGAATGCGATGAGGTTGTGGACTCGACGAATTTATTAACAATTGTTTATTGAAATATCGCATCCACCACATCATGAGTCTTGAAGCCTTGTTGTTACACTAAAATCCTTCGATTGCAATATGTAATATGGAGGAAGTAATAAACCATGGGAACCCTTTCGACAATATATAATATCAACAGAAATCATATCGACAGTTCTATTTTATGCCACCACTCAAAACCTCCAATTGTGATATGTAATATGGACCCAATAGCTCCATTACATACGCCTTAATATGATATTAGGTCCGCCTCATCGCAAGTCTCTTTAAAGCCTTGTCATGTTGAAACCCCCAATTTTGATTTGAGCTGTGGACCCGATCAGTTTATGAAAACAATCCTAATGTAATATCACATCTGGCTATCGGAACGATCATATCGCATGTCATAAAGGGATGTATATCCAAATCCTCCGATTGCGATAACATTGTGGACCTGCTGCACCATTATAATACGTCCTAAAGAAATATCACATCCATCGCATATTGCAAGTCTTGAAGAGATGTAACGATGGTAAAACCTCTGACTGCAATATCATATTGCGGACCCGCTGCACAACGATAACATGAATTCATACAATTTCGCTTCCGCACTATTTCTAGTTTCTAAGGGATGTCAAACCACTGATTGCGATTAAAGACAATGACGTGGCATGTGGGACCTCCATATGGGTAACGGATCTTGGGAATCTATCACAGGGAAGAGGTAACAATTCACAACTCATGAACTTGAAGGAACAGAGGAAGCCAGAAGGTCAAGCCAACGTAATAAGAAGTCGAAAGGTCAAGAAGCCAAAGGTCTGAAAGACAATGAAGGTACAAAAGAAGCCAAAGATCGAGTGAGAGAGAAGTAAGTAGAAGGACAAAAGTAAGCCGTAGATCCAGTAGGACAGAAGGAAGCTGAAGGTCCAGCAGGACAGGAGGAAGCCGAAGGACAAAGCACTTCTGCTGATTGGGTTAATCTTTGAAAGGCTTGGACCTGTGATGAATTAATCAAGTATATAATGCAACCAGAAGAACAGTTATGGGAAAGGAAATAAAGATTCATCTTTCATCGTTTGAAGGGAGTAGTAGAATGCACCAACATTGAGGTGTTTGTGAGTTTTTTTCTTGGAAGTAAGATATCACGACAATAAGAAGCAGTCAATCCTGAAATAGCTACCATGAAAATAAGAACATAGGCTTGAAAAGAAAGAATTTCTTTTTTACATACATTGAGGCTTAGCGTAGATATCTTGTTGGAAAGCTTCAAAAAATTTTGGAAACATTATTGGAGATCATGATTCCTATTTGAAATCATCATGAGGTAACATTCCAGACTCTGTTTGGGAAATATGAAGAGTTGTGAAGACTCCTTCATATGAGGATAGGCTGTCATTGATATAGCAGTGAAGGTGAAGATAGACAGAATTCAGTGAAGAAGATGTTGGGAGCAGAGAATTACTACCAAACATATCGAGACAATATATAGCAGAGGGTTGGAGCCCTTGGGGTTGGTGCCTTAGAATTGGAAGGATTGGTGTCCTTGGAGTTGGTGCCCCTAAATCCAAGGTTGGTGCCCTGACAAGACAGGGTTGGTGCCCTTGAGGTTGGAGCCTCAAAAAAAGTCCAAGTTGGTGCTTGGCAACTGGTGGGGCCCTATATACATTGTACTTGATTTATTGTAAAGATTATATTAATAAAATCATTTATTCCTATTGTTCATTGTGTGTTCAAAATATAAATGATTTAACTGGTAAAAATAACAATTGAAAAGGAATCCTAATTCACCCCCCTCCTCAGTAATTCCAGCAATTGGTATCAAAGCCAGTACCTTCACTCAAAATCCTAACAGTTTGAAGGTTGATCATTAGAACACAAATGGTGAAGCCAAGGAAGAAAGTCTCCAATCCTCCTAAAGATATGTCTCCCTCTACCACTGAGTCAATCAATTTGTGAAGGCTCCATGGTTCAACCAAAACTTTGATATATGGGAAGCAAGAATGAGGAATTTCTTAAAGACTGAAGGCATTGAAGTATGGCAATCAGTAATTACTGATAACATGATGAATGGAGAATCCTAGGAGTAAAATGCAAAAGTGATAAGGCAATCTTGAATGGGCTCCTAGATTCTATAAAGAACAATTTAGGAAAATGTTCGTTAGCGAAGGGTATATGGGACAAACTTCATGATCTTCACTCAACAGGAGCATTGAAAATGATCTCTAGTCAGGAAAATGATGGAAAACAAGAAGAAAATCCAGAGCCCATCAAGGAAGCTGAATATAAGATTGATGGCATCAAGGCTAAAGAAGACCTATAAATTGAAGAGAATGAAAAAGAATTTGTAGAAGATCTCCTCACTAAACTTATGGCTGCCATGGAAGAGATTATCAATTTGAAAAAGGAAAATGAGGAACTTAGTAAGAAACCACTAGTTCGTGACCAAGACCAAAGAAGGAAGAAAGTTGACCTTGGTCAAGCTTCAAGTACAAGAAAGGGATGAAGAGCTTGCCAAGCTTAAGAAGGAATTTCATCAAAGCAAAAGAAAGCATCATGAAGAAGTCATATCCATGACAAATCAATTGGATAAAGCAAAGAAACGGGAAGATACCTTGTCAAGTCAACTCAAACAAAGGTACAGGAGCTTGAATAAACTTGAAGAAGAGATTGGTCAGTACAAGGTAGAGGTCTCCTCTCTCAAATCTCAACTACAAGAAGCAAGAAAGTTAGCATGAGGAGCTGAGAAGAAAATTGAAGCATCAGAAATCATAGAAGGATAGGTTGATGAATTAGAAAACGCGAGAAACACCATGATATGTCAACTAAAAGCAAAGGATGGAGAAATCTTCAAATTAAAATCTAACATGAACCTTCTCAAGGCCGAAACATGTAAAGATACAATGATCAAGGAAGAAATGGAGAGCAGTCTAGCAAAGTAAAATGAAGAAATCTTCAAAATGAAGTTAGATATCATCTTCCTTAAATTAGAAGCAAATGAAGCAATATGTATTAAGGAAGAGATTGAGAAACAACTTGCTAAGAAGAATAATGATTGTGAAAAATTGGAAGAAGAGATTGTCTCCCTCAGGAAAAAGGTTGAAGGGATGGACAAAACCTTGAAGAGCTCTCAATTCTTGGATGACATGCTTAGCCATCAAAGATTCCCATTTGATAAATTAGGTCTTGGGTATGTAGGTGAATCCTCAAGCAAGAATGATAATTCTTCAAACAACAAGGATATGAGGAAGTCAGAAAGAAATGTTGATGCTCCCAGTTTCAGCAAAGGTAAAGATAAGAGTCAAGGAAATAATGAAGGAAGTCTTGTTCCAAGAAGAAATGAAAATGTTGTCAAGGATGCGAGAAGCAATAATTTTCATCAAAGGATCTCAGGCAGAAAGGTTTCAGAAGTACATCAAGGAAATCTCCATCTCCTAGGTACCAAAGTTTATTTCTTGGTTATTATTATTCTTGTACAAACTTTGGACACATGGAAAAAGATTGTAGGGCTTATAATGATCCCCGTCAATCTCTAAGATGAAATTTCACAAGAAGAATTCATGAATTCTTATTCATGAACAACATAGAATGCTTCAAGTGTCATAACATTGGTCATATGACATGTAATTGTAACTTGATTTGGGTACCTTCTCAAGCTAGAACCATGCTAGAAAATAAAGTTACACAAGTATGGAGAAGAAAGAAAATACAATATAAAAATCTCATGAACCCTCCAGCCAACAACACATGTTTTTGACTTGATGAAGACATTCCTGATATTTTGAGTGTTTGATGATGGAATTCTGCTAAAAAGAGACCATGCATATAGTTAGGGGGAGCTTGTGATTCTTGATAATTAGTGCAGAAGTTATTCATGAAAGGGTCCTTATGAAATCCTTGTTGAGCTATATTAACAATCATCCTTTGATAAAGATCATTTCTCAGGATCACTACATTGAAGAAGATGATCTTGTAACCATTCTTTGGACTGTTGTTGAATATGTTTTCCACTTGATCACTAATCTGAAATTAGAGTAGCATAGAAGGCCAGCCAATGTTAGAGAAATCGGGCAAATAACTATGTTGTTGGTATTACAGAAGTTGAATGTCTCGACTCAGGGATATAATGTGAGAACAAGTAAATCAAAGACAGTAATAGTGGAAAACTTCAAATAAACAAACACATCTGGGAATGGAGCTTGAAGCAAGAGTAGTTGGAAGAATCTAGCATAATTGAAGCATTGCAAAAAGTTGTCAACCAATAAAAGAATTTAAAAGACAGTCACAGATTGGATATCAAAATCTGCTAGTGGAGATAACTTGTAGAGACTTTTACAAGAACACAAGGAAAAGATGGCTCATCAAAAGGACTATAGGAAGGAGAATGTTGTGCAGTCGAATATAGCTCAGTAACTTAAGGAGAAGCACAAAGATACATAGGAATCCTAATTTGAAAAAAAATATAGTGAGAATGACAATTTCAGTGGCATCTTCTCTTGATTCAGACTATAAAGACTCCTTAATTATGATTGTGAAGACAACAAAATTTGGATTGCAGAAGCATAAAAACTTGGACTTGAACATTTGGTGTATGGATATTTGGAGCCTACTTGGAAGCATTGAAATGGAGCATCTTTAAGCATTGTTGAAAGCATTATGAAGAAGTTCTAAGACATGAAGAGGGGATAATGTGCTATTTGATGATGAGGCAACAATCCTTCTATCTTGAGTAGAAAGAAGAGCACCACGACAGGGGGAGTAACATAACCATAAAAATATACTATTCATAAAGAATAGAAGTAGTTCGATAGGGGGAGTCCTTGTGCACTCCTTTTCCATTGATGTCAAAGGGGGAGAGAAGAAGAATATTTCCATCAATGACAAAGGGGGAGATTGTTAATCTAGGTTGTCATTGATGTCAATATAGTAGTGTTTGTGATGGAAAATTCTTTGATACATGATTTCCCATTGATCATAATGCTCATAGTGATGAAAGTTTGATATATGATGATATGATGAGATGGAGGATCCAAGTCGATTGAACAACAATTCAACAACAAATGATGTAGGAGGTCAATTGAATAGTAAATGATGCAAGAGGTCAATTGAAAAACAATTGAATAGAAAATAACATAGGAGGTCAATTGAACAACAAATGACATGGGAGGTCGATTGAACAGTAATTGAACAGCAAATGACACAGGAGGTCAGTTGAACAAAAAACAACGCAAGAGATCGATTGAACAACAATTGATGCAGGAGGTCAATTGATCAGCAATTGAACAACAATTGAATAGAAATTGAACAACAATTGAACAAAAAATCACGTAGTAGATCCAGTAAAGCAACAAGATCAAGAAGCCAAAGAGTAAAGAATAAAACTATCAGAAGAGTGAAGAGAAGTCACAGGAGCAACAAATATTGGAAGAGCAGGGGTAGGAAAGTACGGACTTCCTTGATCATGGTTGAAGTTCCACACTCAATCTTAATCGTCGATCTCATAGTCAACCCTTAGATCACAGTCAACTGTGGGGGTTAAGGTCGTTTTTTAGTCCATGTGCCAGTTGAAGTCCCGCAAACCATTGATTGTGATAAGACTATGGACCCGGTAGATTTATTAACAATTGTTTATTGAAATATCACATCCACCACATCACAAGTCTCGAAGCCTTGTTGTTACACTGAAATCCTTTGATTGCGATATGTAATAGGGAGGAAGCAATAAACCATGGGAACCCTTTCGACAATATATAATATCGGCAGAAATCATATCGAAAGTTCTATTTTATGCCACCACTCAAAACCTCCGATTGTGATATGTAATACAGACCCGATAGTTCCATTATATACGCCTTAATTTGATATCGCGTCCACCATATCGCAAGTCCCTTTAAAGCCTTGTCATGTTGAAATCCCCGATTACGATTTGAGTTGTGGACTCGATATGTTTATGAAAACAATCATAATGTAATATCACATCCGCCTATCAGAATGATCATATGGCATGTCATAAAGGGATGTATAGCCAAAGCCTCCTATTACGATAACATTGTGGACCTACTGCACCAATATAATACATCCTAAAGAAATATCGTATTCATTGCATATCTCAAGTCTTGAAGAGATGTAATGATGGTAAAACCTCCTATTATGATATCATATTATGGACCTGCTACACCACTATAGCATGACTTTATACAATTTCACATCCGCAATATCGCTAGTTTCTAAGGGATGTCAAACTACCGATTGCGATTAAAGGTGATGATGTGGCATGTGGGACCTCCATATGGGTAATGTATCTTGGGCATCTATCACAGAGAAGAGGTAACAATTTAGAACTCGTGAACTTGAAGGAACAGAGGAAGCCGGAAGGTCAAGCGAATGAAAGACGAAGTCAAAAGGTCAAGAAGCCAAAGGTCTGGCAGAAGATGAAGGTACAAAAGAAGCCAAAGATTGAGTGAGAGAGAAGTAAGCAGAGGGACAGAAGTAAGTTGTAGGTCCAATAGGACAAAAGGAAGTCGAAGGTCTAGTAGGATAGAAGGAAGCTAAAGGTCTAGTAGGACAGAAGGAAGCCGAAGGTCCAGCAGGAAAGGAGGAAGCCGAAGGAAGAAGTAATTCTATTGATTGGGTTAACCTTTGAAAGGCTTAGAGTTGTGATGAATTAATCAAGTACATAACACAAATGGAAGAACAATTCTATGAAAGGAAATAAAGCTTCATTTGTCATCGTTTGAAGGGAGCAGTAGAATGCACCAGCATTGAGGTGTTTGCAAGTTTGTTTCTTGGAAGTAAGATATCATGACAATAAGAAGCAGTCACTCCGAAACAATTTCCATGACAATAAGAACAGAGGCTTGAAAATTGAGAATTTGTTTTGTGCATACATTGAGGCTTAGCATAGATATCTTGTTGGAAAAATTCAACAAATTTTGGAAACATTATTGGAGATCATGATGCCTATTTGAAATCATCATGAGGTAACTTTCCAGACTCTATTTGGGAAATATTAAGAGTTGTGAAGACTCCTTCATATGAAGACAGGCTATCATTGATATAGCAGTGAAGGTGTAGATAGACAAAATTCAGTGAAGAAGATGTTGGGAGCAGAGAATTACTACCAAATATATCTAGACAATATATAGTAGAGAGTTGGAGCCCTTGGGGTTGGTGCCTTAGAATTGGAAGGATTGGTGTCCTTGGAGTTGGTGCTCCTAAATCCAACGTTGGTGCCTTGGAGGTTGGAGCCTCACAAAAAGTCCAAGTTGGTGCTTGGAAACTGGTTGGAGCTCTATATACATTGTACTTGATTTATTGTAAAGATTATATTAATAAAAACATTTATTCATGTTGTTCATTTTGTGTTCTAAATATAAATGATTTAACTGATAAAAATAACAATTGAAAAGGAATACAGATTCACCCCCCCTCAGTATTTCAAAAATTTTAATCTCATCAACCAATAAATAGGCCAATAGATAATTGACATTCTGTGTCATATTCTTTCCTACAAATGTCACATTACCAAGAAATTAGATATCAAATTTGCATGAATTTTTTAATAAAATCACATAAAAAAATAAAATGAATTGTTCCAATGTTAAAATTATATCAGTTAATGTAATAGAAATGCAATTTCAGATACATATGGTACAATCAGTCCCAATTCTTCAAACCACACTTTTCTCATAAAATAATTGAGGGTACAACCCGATGCTATAAGCGTAATTCAATTAAAAGCAAAGTAATTATAATTATAGAAAAGACACAAAGAAAATTGGTATCAATTCATAGTTGCAACAATGACCTGAGTCACAACCTGTTGTATAAATCGCAATGGTTAATTCATAATTAATGTCAATATTAAATAAAAATAAGTACATGCCAGAGACTTGTAGCAGTAAGAATTAGTGGTGTTGCAGAAATAGGCCTATGCTACAGAATTACAATAGCATAAATGACCAGAGTTGTAATAATAGGAATGGTAAAGTAACAATAATCAAAATTTAGAATTACACTAATTATAATGATAGTAATCAAACTTAGAGTTACAATAAAGAAATACCAAAGTTACAATAAAAGAGAAGCTCACAAATTTATATCTAATTGTTGATTAAAGGAATCATTGGAAGTAAAAGAAATACAAAAAAATACTATAGATAATGTAACAAGTATAAGGGTACCTAGTTGAGGAGGGGGTCTTACCTCTTTACATGAGATATTGGTTATGGAAATAATATGGTGCTAAATATTTAGCCCACTATTGATTAAACATAAATGGAAAAGTAATATAGATTGCATAAAACTGAAATTATAATAGATGGCTTAGTTCAAACTAATTAGCTAGCTTAACTCCCCCACTTTCAGCTCAAAGAGAGCAATGGTTTCATATATGATATTGTATATCTAAATTAACCAAAGTAGCTAGCTTAGCTCCCCCACTTTTAGCTCAAAGAGAGCATTGGTTTCATATATGATATTGTATATCTAAATTAACCAAAGGAATTGATAGACAAACATGAAGATCAAGATATTTCATCGTGTTATAATAACTTTTCAATAAATAGCAAGAATCAAGCACATGCTCACCCAATTTGTTGTATGATAGGTGGCTGATCATTCACTCATTTAAAGTGACTATTCACCTTTTTTATTTTCCTACATGGGGATATTGGCTACTTGACTTGTTGTATGATAGCTACGACTCCTTCATGTTGAAAAATGTGCAATAAGAAATGCTAAATTTAGAATGTGCTAAAAATAGACCTGCTAAAATAGCATGTCTGAAAATAGCAGTTTGGCTAGTGAGGTCATTGGCCACATTGGGTGAGAGGTATCAGAGCAGAGGTGATCAAGCAAGAACAATATACTGAGAGGAGATTTCAATTTTTTGATTTTTGGGCCAAGCGTTTGCAGAGCAGATTTGAAAATTTATGTACAAAATTTTCAGAAATAAATAGTAGATTTGGATTCTTTGCGGAAAAATGCCCAAAATAAAAAAAGAAATCGGTTGAATCGGAGTTCAGATGAGGGAGATATCATTGATTTCAAATCAGCTCCTTTTCTAGAAAATTTCATGACGGCGGGAGAGTGGAAATAGATTGGTGTGCTAGTCAAGAACCTGTATGCACTTGAGGTACAAGATGCGTGCAAAGCCTTGAAGAGCAAGGTAAAGGTTAGAGACTTGGTGGTTGAGAGGGAGGGTATATTACCTCTCAACATGCAGAGGAGCCACGATTGGTGCAGCAGCTTTAGAAGGTTGTGGAGTAGCCACAACAAGAGAAGCTGAGAGGAGATTGAGTAGAGACATCTACTCATGTAGAGACCTCCAGTAGGGGGAAACTTCAAGCTAGGTGAGCTGAGGGATCACATGCAGCCATACCTGCAGGTAGGAGGTGGGGTGATGTGGATTGGTCATCCCAAGGAGGAGGGGCGAGATCCTTGAAGTACCCAACCTCTTGGATGAGACCTTGCTATAGGAGCCCTGATGTGGAGTAGCAGGAACTAACTAATTGGGTAGAGACAGATGTGGATGGAGTGGCAGAGAGAGCGATAGTGTAGGGAATCCTAGGACAACGCATATCTAGTAGGCTACAACAATGCGAGAGGCACAAGTGTTTTTCATAGTGCAAGGTGACATAGAGAGGTGTGTAATGGTGTGAGATGCATGGAGATGTTGGAGTAGGGCAGATGTCAAAGAGGGAGCACTTGTCAGCAGCAGGTAGAGCTTCAACATCAGAGTATGTTCCTAGCCCAATAGAGTGGTCAATTGGGAGTGTTTTTGTTCCAAGTGTTGTTGGAGCAAGTGGACCGGGTAGATGTGTTGCATGCAGAAAATTCCAGAGTTACAGGATCGGGTTTGAGAGAAATCCTTTCTTGTTGAGAGGGAGTGTTGAAAAATGTGCAACAAGAAATGCTAAATTTATAATGTGCTAAAAATATACCTCCTAAAAATAGCATGTCTAAAAAATAGCATGTCTAAAAATAATAGTTTGGCCAGTGAGGTCATTAGCCACATTGGGTGAGAAGCGAAACTGCTAAAAATATAAAGTTCTAAAAATAGCATTTATGGGTCCCTTCCTATTTATAGCAGTCCCTAGTCTATCTATAGGAATTAAAATTAATTTTGGTCATAACAACAGTTGGAAATATTAATTAATCAATTCAGTTGAGTTAATTAGTTAAGGAAATTTGAATTTGAAGTCTTTGTGAGCATGCACATGAGTTGTCCCACTGATTGAGGAATTTATCCTTAATTTCCTCCACTCATTAAGGGAATAAGTATAAGTTATATAATGAGAGAATCAGTTGACTTAGTCCTAACTAGTCAAATCCAGTTAGATTATTTTAACAAGTTGTTAAAATAATAAAATATAGTTTGCTAATGCTTGCATGCATGTGACAATTATTATTTTAGATAACTGAGAATTCACTCATGGATAATTGTTGCATGTCAGTTCTGTCAGAGACCTAGTTGAGATTAGATGTGGGATAGTGTACTATCAGATGCTTGGATATTTCTAGTAAGTATTCCTTGCATGGAGAAGGATCTATTATAGGAGATTGGAGGACTTGTGGCATATATATTGAGGCCTAGGTAGTCCATGATTTTCATCTTCTGATTGAAGATCATCAGAGTACAGAGAGAGCATGATAGCTATTGAGTTGATTCTTTTTGTATGTTGAAGAGGATTTTCACTTAATTGATAATACAGTGTTGGGTTTTTATGCTTGTGCTTTCCCCAATGATATATTCTGTGTTATGTGTGATTGATTCCTTCTTACCAGTTATATGTGTTCTTATTGATGTTGCTCATGGTTGATTAAGCTTCCGTTAATTTGGTTGTAGAAGTAGATCAAATGTTTTGCTTTAGTACATTGCATTACTAGGTGATCTACAGGTGGGAAATTTCTACATGGTATCGAAGCTAGCTGATTTGTAAAAAAAGTTCTACATGGTATCAGAGATAGCTTATTTGTAGAAAAATTCTACAAAATTCTACACTTCACTAATTTAAAGTGGCTATCTACCTTTTTCATTTTCCTACATGAGGAGATTGATTACTCGACTTCTTGGATGGATTTCCATGTAAATATATTGTTTAACACATTCAATTGCCCCAAAAACTTATATTTATAGGTTAAAGAGAATTATTATAACACTATATTACATTATTAACACTTTAATTTTTATATGTATAGAAAGGTTAGAGTTTCATGGAATTTAATTATTTTACATATATCTTTTAAATTTTAATATAGAAAATATAGAAAATATTTATTAAAATTATAAATTTGAATTATATAATGTACATATTTTATATATTTTAAAAATAATTTAAAATATTAAATCTATTTATATAATTAAAAAATAACAAACCCACTTTTATAATAAAAAATATATTTTAAATAATTAAATTAAAAATTACAATTTTTTGACCAGAAACCCCAACCCAACCCAAATCTATATGTAACGTCACTGCCCATGTCCCCATAGGAAGCTTATGACAGAGCTTGCTAGCCTAAATTGGTTCCCGTAGGCTAAAGCAGGGAAATAATTGAAAAGGGGACTTAAATATGCCTAGGAGATTTTATTAGAGAAGCGAAAATGATGATATTTCCTAGGCAAGTGGGAAGTCACTTTAACTTTATAAAGTGAAAGTATCATAAAGTGACTTTCTAAAAGTGAATTTAAAAAAAAAAAAGAGAAACAAAAAGGAAGGTGAAGGGGAAAAGACAAAAAGGGAAGGTGAAGATGAAAAGGCCATCCCAAACTCATTAAAGAGGGAATTGAGGAGGCTCCCTACATTCATACATTGTGTATGAGTTTGAAAAGAGAACTCTTGAAGAGAGATGGAAGAGAAAGCTGAGGACTTTGGAGCCCTAGCTACCATAACAAACTTCGGTGTTGCAACGATACGGTCCCCTAGTCTGAGAGTGAAATCACTCAGATTTCACCGTAGAGCTTTAATGGAGAACGAGATTTCTGATAAATATTGAGGTACTTAGGCTTTATCAATTATATTTATATCCTTATACTGTATTTACCATCTCTTTAAAAGGCTGGAAGACTTTCATGGGAGAATGGAGTACCAAAAATAAATTTGAACCAATAAAGGAATAAGGGTGTTGCAGAAAGCTAATGTTCCTGCTCACTGGGACCCACGAGTTATCATAAATTTGTGTGTACAATATTGTTGGGCCAGCCAAGAATTTCTATAATAACATCAAAGAGTTATCATGTTGATAATCAGGAGTTTCTGGAGGAGAAGGGTTCGATTTTTCCTTGGAGAATAAGGGGAACATAGACCAAGCAGTATTCCAGAAGATTATGATTATGTCTTCAGCAAATGAAGTATGGGATATTTTGGCGAAAAGCTATAAAAGTATGGCCAAAGTCAATATTGTTAAGTTGCAAAATACTAGGAGAGATTTTGAAAGTTTACAGATGAAGGAGACAAAGGACATCGATTATTTCATGAATCGGGTCGTGATTGTCATAAATCACTTAAAAATTAATGTTGAGAAAACTAAATATCAAACAGCGGTTGAGAAGGTCTTCAGGTCTTTGTCTACCAAATTTGATGTTGTGGTAGCAACCATAGAAGAAGTCAAGGATTTGGCATCATTGACAGTTGATGAGTTGATAAGATCACTTCTATCACATAAGGCAATGATAGACATAAATAAGGATTCCCATTAGGGGAATTTTGAGGTCTAAAATGGGCCTCCTAAGGAAATTATAAAATAATAGTGGAAATAATAAAACAAGATTAGATTACATCATCAAATTTTAGATGGAAAAAATTAAAAACTATTTTTTCAACTCATATTTTCAGCTTATCTCCCTATGGATTTACTCAAATTTCGAACAACAACACTCATTGGATGAAGAATTTGATTCTTCATCCAAGGAGTACCCATGTTGCATAGTTTTGATGGATCTTGCTACATGAAAAATGAGAATTACATGAAAAACATGATTGCAATCATGTTTTTTATTGTATTTCTCATTCTTCATGTATTAGGTTCCATCAAAATTATGAAACATAAGTACTCCTTGGGTGAGGAATTCAATTTTGCATCCAACAAGTACTCTTGCTTGAAATTTGAGTAAAACCTTATGGAGATAAGTTGAAAATATGAGTTGAAAAAGTAGTTTTAGTATATTATTATTTTTTAATATTTTTACTTTTTTACTCCAAAAATGGTGAATCATCCCCCATGGTTGACATAATCATCTTAAATGCTATTGATTCTTATAAAGTTTATTTTGGTTGTACATTTTTCTTAGGAGGCACGTTTTAAACTTCAAAATTCCCCTAATGCACTTTAGAAGTCGCCTTCAAAATTCAAGTTTCTTTCAAGAGATAGAGGACAAGGTGGAAAATATGGTGGTCAGAGAGATGGCCAAGAAGAGCATGAACATGAAAGTGTAAGAAACTATAGGAACTTCAACAATAATAAAATATTTGACAAATCAAAGGTGATATGTTATTATTGCAATAAATTTGGTCACTATGGTCATGATTGCGGGAAGAAGATAGCTAATCAAGGGAACTAGAGAGCTGATGTCACTACAGAGAGTACTAAATCCATGTTCCTAGCTTTCCATACCATGCATGAACCTTGTCATAGTGTGTGGCTATTAGACAGTGGTTGTAGTAACCACATGACAGGAAACAAAAATTTGATTGCAAATTTGGATCAATCTATGAAGACAAAGGTAAAATTGGGGATTGAGAAGACTGTGGATGTAGATGGAAAAGGAGTGGTCAACATTTTGACCAAGCAGGGGGTGTTGAAGAAAATCTTAGAGGTATATTATATTCCTAGTCTCAAACATAATTTGATAAGTGTTGGTCAATTAACACAGAAAGGATACAAAGTTATCTTTCAAGGTCAAG
This sequence comes from Pinus tabuliformis, assembly GCA_031772625.1. Lineage (NCBI taxonomy): Eukaryota > Viridiplantae > Streptophyta > Pinopsida > Pinales > Pinaceae > Pinus > Pinus tabuliformis. Next base: position 235,660,516 of record CM062815.1, read on the forward strand.
AATGTGTTATATATGACAAGCCCCCAAGCAAGCAACTGATAGCAAAGGTGCATATGATGAGGAACAAACTCTTTCCTCTAATTATGAATTATAATGATCAAGTCAGTTCTTTTACAGTTGCATGTTCTAATGATTATTGGTTATGGAACTTTCGATTTGGACACTTGCACTTTTCTGGTTAAGATTGTTGCAACAGAAACAAATGGTCAGAGGATTACCTCCCATCAAAGAACCTTCTAGTACTTGTGAGTGTTGCATCTTGGGAAGTCAACACCATGAAATTTTTCCAAAGGGTGTTGCATAGAGAGCAAAGCAACTTCTTGAGCTAGTGCATACAAACTCGTGTGGACATATGAGGGCACAGTCGATTGGTGGAAGTTGTTACTTCCTCACTTTCATTGATGATTATAGTAGAAAAACTTGGGTTTACTTCTTGAAGCAGAAGTCTAAACCTCTTACAAAGTTCAAAGAATTCAAAGCCTTAGCAAAGAACCAAAGTGATCGAAAAATCAAGGTATTGAGGTTAGATTGTGGTGGATAGTATGATTCAAAAACATTCCATGATTTCTGCAAACAACATGGAATCAGAATACATTTTACAACCAGGTACACAATGTAGCAGAATGCCTGTAGCAAAGAGAAAGAACAAGACAATTATGAACATGGTAAGAAGAATGTTGAAAGGAAGAAGCTTGTCTAATGAGTATTGGGCAGAAGCAGTTGCATGTGTTATTTATGTGAGTAATAGATATCCTATAAAGAGTGTGATGAAGAGAATACGAAAACAAGAATGGCCAGGTATGTCTTACAACGTATCTCATCCTAGATTATTTGTATGTGTAGCTTATGCAGATGTGCCTAAAGAGTGAAGAGGAAAATTTGATGATAGAAGTGAAAAATGCATATTTACTGGTTATAGTGAGCAATCAAAAGCTTACAAATTGTATAACCCTGTCACCAAGAAGACCATAATTAGCAGAGATGTTGTGTTCAAAGAACAAGAATCGTGGAATGGTAGTATAGACAAAAGAGTTGATGCACAAGTGCCATTGATGGAAGAAGATGATGTAGCAGAAAAAGAGCAAAAAGCATCATAGGTGAAGACACCAAAAGGAGACACACTAATAAGGACTCCAAGATTTTCTGAGTAGCATGAATCTTCAAGTAGATCAGAAGATCTAGGTTCTGCTAACAATCAATCAGCTGAAGAAGAAAGCAATGGTAAGAGGAAGATGAGAAGTCTGAAACATATTTATGATGATTTGGATGTTATTTGAAATTTTTCATTATTGTCATTCCAACCTTCTTCATTTGAAGAAGCAATCAAAGATGAAAATTGGGTGCAAGCCATGGATGGAGAAATTGAAGCTATTGAAAATAATGATACATGGGGTTTGATTTATTTACCAAAGGAAAAAAATCTCATTGGTGTGAAGTGAGTGTAAAAGCCAAAATTGAATGACAAAGGTGAAATTGACATATTTAAAGCAAGACTTGTAGCAAAAGGATTCTCACAACAACCAGGAATAGCCTTTGGAGAAACATTTTCTTTAGTAGCCAGATTGAATACTGTAAGAGAAGTTCTAGCCACAATAGCTCAGAACAAGTGAAAAGTATATTAGATCGATGTGAAATCAATCTTCTTGAATGGAATTCTAGAAGAAGAAATTTATGTGCAGTAGCCTCCAAGTTATGAAGTTGAAGGTAACGAAGATAAAGTTTACAGGTTGAAGAAAGCACTTTATGGACTGAAGCAAGCACCTAGAGCTTGGTATAGCAAAATCGACTGCTACATGATTAAGAATGGATTTTGCAGAAGCAACATTGAGCTTACCTTGTACACAAAAGTAAATGAGCATGGACATATTTTGATTGTTTTCTTATATGTTGATGACATGATTTTTACAGGTGATTTTGACTTAGATGAATTTAAAGCAGCCATGATGAAAGAATTTGAGATGACATATCTTGGTCTCATGAAATATTTTCTTGGCATAGAAATTAAGAAATCTAAAAAATGAATTCTTATTTGTCAAAATAAATATGCCAAAGATTTGTTGAAAAGATTCAGGATGGAAAATTGCAAACATGTCCCTACACCAGTTGCAACAGGTACAAAGTTAAGCAAGGATTATGAAGGATCAAATTTCAATCCAACTCTATTCAAAAGATTGGTTGGAAACCTCATGTATCTCACAACTACAAGACCAGATATTATGCAAGGAGTAAGTTTGATTTCCATATTTATGGAGACTCCAAAAGACACATTGGAGTGTAGGAGAAAGAATTCTGAGATACATAGCAGGAACTAGAGATTGTGGCATAATGTATGCAAGCAATGAAAAGAAGGATTTGATTGGATACACAGACAGTGATTTTGCAAGAAGTTTGGATGATAGGAAGAGCACTTATAGTTTTGTGTTCCATCTTGGTTCAGGTGTGATTTCATGGGCATCTAAGAAGCAACCCGTTGTGACACTTTCATCAACAGAAGTAGAATATGTAGCAACAACATCAGCAGCATGTTAAGCAGTTTGCTTAAGAATAGTATAAGGGAAACTCTTATCCAAATGATATAATTTAAGTACTACTTGGCTTCGTTTACCTTTCCTTTTTTAAGAAAATCTTATTTTATGAACATTGAAACTGATATTAACACTCTAATTTAAAGGGAAGGCCCAATCAAATATATCCTTTTATAATTCTAATATCCAACACTGTAGCCATCAAGAACACTGACTAGTCTTTAAATATGAAAGGTTATATGAGATTATTGAAATATATTATTATCGAAATAAATTGGGTGAGTTTTTGTTTTCTATTGATTTCATTATTTATAATGTTTTATATTTTATTACATTTAAGAGTAAGGTCGATGTTCAATTGATTTTGTGATATTTTTTAGAAAATCATAATATAGAAATAGTTAAAAATAAATAATATAGAAAATTATGTATTTTTTAAATTTTAATATAAAACAAAAATTTATATTTTTGATTATATATTTATAAATACTAATGTTGTGAATTTTTCATTTTAGAATTATTGTGAAATAGAGTATAATAATACAATAATATAATATTTCACATTCTAACGACTCAAATTTTTAGGTAATTTGAGGAGAAAAGATATCAAACAAGTTAGATATATTGTTTAAAAATAAAATAATAGATATATGAAACAACTTTCAATGATGATGTTATATGATTCAAAAAATTAATTTTTTTATTTATATCTAATTATCAAGAGATCTATAACTATAAATACAATATATAAAGACTGAAAAATAAATTTGAAAAAAACACAAGTTTTGGAGCACATATACATACATCACTTTCTCTAAAATATTAGTGGAAGTCCACTAGCTATCAAAAACCTTACCTATACAACTATCCAAAACCCTACCCAGACAAAGTATGAAAACCTCAAGATGAAGCCATGGTGATGATCACACCAATATGCAAGAGTTTATTATTATCTCTAGTTAGAGAATTAAGAAAAGTCTCAAGAGAAGTTTCAAGAACCTAATATGCACTAGCAAGAATAGCATATCTATATCTATCTATATATATATATATATATATATATATATATATATATATATATATATATATATATATATATATATATATATATATATATATATATCTATATATATATATATATATATATATATATATATATAGCAAGAATATCATATATTCTTTGATCATCTTTCCTTTTTAACTCTAAGTCTTCAAGTAAAAGCCTAAGTATTTTGAACTTAAATAAACTAGCGCAACCATATAAATTAAATGGTTGGTAAACACCTATAGACATGAATCATAATAAATATCAGTACATGATACATATGAGATTGTTAAATTAAAAAAAAATAACAAACATAAAACTAATTAAATTATAACTTTATTTTAAATTATTACTAAATAATAAAGATAATTATTATGTTTGCTTGTGGTAGCTCAATTGGCCGTGGAAATGAAGTCAAAATGAAGTCTCACCGAACTGGAAGTCTTAGGTTCAAATCGAACTGGAAGTCTTAGGTTCAAATCTTGTGCTATCGCCCCCTTCTAAATACCACATGTCCAAAAAAACTATAATTCACTTCATATGGCACTTGTTTATATGCTATTTTTTTAATTAATCAATTTAATTAAAAAAGAAAAATTGGCATAACTACTTTAGAAATAAATATTAACCTTTGACTTATGTATACCACTACGAATATTGAGATTAAATCTCTACCATCCACCTAATAATGATTTATAATCAAATTAAAATTATGGAATCCATATTCCAAAATTTTGGAATTGGCATGCATATTGACATAATAATTTTAAATCCAATATAAATCATCAGTGTTTAAAGAAATTGATTTTCATGCTAGTGGGATAAAATATCCTTGTGTTTACAAACACCTTTTCAAACTTATTCCAAGCTTTAAATTGGTTCATCAATTTATTCAAGATTAAAATTTAAATCAAGTGAGATGGAAATTCAAATTAATCCACATGCTTCATCATTCTTATTATCCCATTAGGCAATTTTAGTAGCATTAGTAAAGTTTTCTTTATTTCTCAAGGTATTCTAGTATAGTCCTTGTCCTTTACTTCATAGTACACGATCCATATATAATTTTTGTGATAAGTAGTTGGACTAGCAAAATATCACTTGCACTAGCCATAATATATATATATATATATATCTATATATATATATATATATATATATATATATATAGGATATGGATATGGACTAGCCATATTAAAATACTAGATGAAAAGTTATTGAAAAACTAGGTAGTTTAAAAAAATGATGTTGAAAATGGGCTTCCAATGTGAAATTTATGTCATTTTTAAGAAAGACAGAGAAAGTAACCAAAGTTCCATGTGGTAAGTAGAATTTGGCCCACATGGTGATGGATACACAATAACATTGTGTTGACAAAGTTGAATGCATTACTTATAATCTTAAGGAAATCCCTTTGGTATAATGCCCCAATTAGGCTTCACATGATTTTGGATTAGAGTTCCATCTAGATTGTTGGCCTAACTTCCATCTTATGTTGTGTGAAGGTTAGATTTTGGATGGATGAAATATGAAAGGGAAGCCCAAATAAAACCCTTAATAGAACGAATTTTCATGCTCCTCCATGGGAAATAAGGTTAGATCGATTCAGGCGAGAGATGGTTCTGAGACGCGAAGGAGAGTACGGCTGACCCGTCATGGCTGCAGTACTATGCTGCAGTTGGCAGACCAGGACAGATCCATGTAGCTTGCAAGGTCTAGGGCTATTGTTTCACCTTAATCTAGCTTTAGCACTCCGAAAATGAGTTTTACTATGTTACTGCATCGTTTCTACCATCTCCGCTCCACACCCTCCGTCTAGGCTCGGATCTCTTCGTTGTTTTCACTCTGCAGTTTTCTTGGCGGTTATAGGCAGCTAGCATTTTCGAGCCCCCATCAGTTATGGACCCTGAGCTTGTTGACTACTCGAAGGACCTGCTAGCGGAGGGCACTATCTGGTCGTCCCTGCATTCTCCTAAGGAAGACCGTGTTCTGTTTAGATGCGAACTGAACGAGGCCATCACCGACCTTCCTCCATTCTTAGGGCCTTCCATCTACCTAGTAATCCTACTGGATGACCCCTCGACCTAGCCGTCCCTCTCCACTCCGCCACCATCACCTTCCTCGTTAGGGTTTGTTTCTGGCTGCCTAAACCCTAACCCCCTGGAGTCTTGGGTTGGTCTTACTCACATCCCTTCTTCCTCTGGTCACACATCCGTTTTGCCTAGCTCATCAGCTCCTTCAGCCTCAGTGCCTCCGTCCGCGTCTCAGCCGCCCGCCCCACCCTCTGGAAGTTTCACTAATATACCTCCCTTATCAGATGCCCTCCCATCTGCACCCTCCCCTTGACCCGAGGAACCCCTTGTCTTTGGGTTAAGAACTGCTCCAAACGAGATCTCATCTGCAGAAGTGAGGCCTCGCAAGAAAGCTTAGTGCTTTAGATCCAAAGTTGAAGACATCATTCTGTGGCTGGAGGAAGATATTCAGCTTGCGGATTCCATGGACATTGCCGACAGGGTCCTAGTAGGAAGGATTCATGGACAAAACAACTCTGCGACACGCTTAAAAGAATGGGCTTCTGAGGTCTGGGGGCATCACCTGGCAGACCTTCCCACTATTCAGACCTTTGTGAGGAGCTGGTTTGCATTCATGTTTGCTAGGCTTGATCATACCAACTGGTTCTTATCATCTTATTAGCACTTCGAACATGCGCCCATCCTCTTGAAGCGTTGGTCACCCCTCTTTGATCCAGAATCAGAGCAGATAGGGGTCGGCCCAATTTGGATCAGATTGCCAGGGCTCCCCCCTCATTTCTGGTCGGAGGAAATCTTCTGGCGCATTGGCAACTCCCTCGGCACGTATATGGATTTTGACAGATCCTATCTCTCCACTGGCAAGATGGCTTATGCCAGAGTCTTGGTGCATATGGACACAAGGGGGGGATTGCAAGAGCATATAATCATCCAATAGTGGACCTACACTAGGAAGCAAATGCTGGATTATGAAGGAGTACCGTATAGATGCCGATGTTTCCATAAGTTTGGCCATGTGTTTAGGGACTGCCCGCTGAATGCCAAAGGGGGATAGAGGACTAACGAAATCACACAAAATATTGCCACCTCTCAGGAACCCTCCCAGGATGTAAAGGAAGTTAAAGAGCAGCCACTGAAAGCTACCGCTGAGGAAAGTAGGGAGATGGAACAAGGTCCCAAGAAGAACCGAGGAAAATCTCCACTTCAGCCACCCTCTCCTCCACTGACGAGAGCTCGAGCGGCTTCAGGGGACGCTGTCACCGTGGGTATGGAAAACACTCCTCCCTCTTTTGCTTTCTCTGTATCTGATATACTTACTTCTACTTTTTCACATACACATGATAGTGTCTCTCCTTCCATGAATGTCCCCCTCTGATCTTCTTCCTTCCCCTCAGCCTCCCTCCCCCTCCCCGGACCCTCCCAGCAAACTCTCATCAACCAACTCTGCTCCATCACGCCTTCTCCCCCTATTTACTCCTTACCTCAGCCTTCCATCCCGACGAACCCTTCTCTCTCGCACCTCGCTCTTCCCACCTGTACCAACCACCACTATCCTACTCACTCTAAGTTTTGAACACCAGGCCGTGATGCGGTAGGGTTTGCGGTTGTTTCCTCTCCCCATCTACCTAATCTACGTTGGGGCTGCCCTTCCTCACTAACCAGGGAAAAAAATTAGGCTGTGGAGGAGATTGATTTGGGTAAATAGAAAAATCTTTATTGGGGTCTTAGAGTAGAGAAAATCCTTCCCCCCCTCCTCCATGAAGCTGCTCTCCTACAATTGTCATGGGATGGCTAGTCTCGGGATAAAACTAGCCTTGAGGTGCTTATTCTCTTCGGAAGCTGTTGACATAATTTTTCTCCAAGAAACCCTTGGACCTGCTTTCTCTATCTCCTCTCTCATAGAATCCTGGCTCTTGGGCTGGTATTTCCACTCGCTTGATGCTATGGCTCGATCTGGAGGGGTTTCCCTGGGCATCTGTACTCGCTCCATCAAACTGCTTAACATCTGGGGGGGCATTGGCTACCTGGGAGTTGACATATTCTCATCTTCCCTAGAAGCCAAGTTAAGGATCATTAATGTATATGGTCCTTGTCGAGATAGGGCTAATTTCTTGAGGAAGCTACTATCTTCATCTATCTTGTAGCATGAAAACCTAATCCTTGGAGGGGACGTGAACTTCTTTATGGGGTTTGCAGAATCATGGTGTCAACAAGCCCAAGTGGACTCTTTGTCTATATTTTTCGAGAATCTGTTGGAAGATCACAACCTTATAGACATCCCTTCAGCTAAACTACAACCCACCTAGAGAAAAAATAGAATAGGGGAGGCCAACTTGGCCAGACGGTTAGATAGATTTCTCATCAAAGAAGCTCTAGCTAGTAGTGGCATTCACATCAGATAATGGGTTGGCTCGGGCGGGTTATTAGACCACAAGCCTATTATCTAGAAATATAAGACGCAGTCAAAAAACCCAAGGCTCCGTTTAAATTTAACTCCACCTGGTTAGAGGATGCTAATTACATGAAGGCAGTGGGCGATTTCTGGAAGACTCACCCAGTGGACACAGAGGGTAACATAGCGGAAGGGTTTGCACACAACATGCAGGCATTGAAATCCCTCTCAAAAGAATGGGTTCAAAGGAAAAGGGAACACGAAGAGAAATTTCTTAGAACAACAGAGGAGGCTATCTCTTCTTTGGAGGAGGGTACTGGAGGAATCATTGACTCCTAGGAACAAAAGGACAAGATGGCCTCTCTTCTACAAAAAAGGACACAAATCTTGAAGGACAGAGAAGCGAGCTGGAGACTTCGAAGCCGTGCTAAATGGCTCAGGGAAGGAGATGACAACACCAAATTTTATCACAAGCATGCAAATGGGAGAAAGGTGATCAACACAATCTGTGAACTCAAAAATGGTCAAGGACTCCCAGTGAAATCCTTCAGTGAATTGGCAACCCTTGCGAATACACACTTTAAAGGCATCTACAAGGAACCTCCCATTGCTACCCTCGCTGAAGTTATGCATATAGAACAGTCTTTCCCCAGGTTCGTGGACTAGGAGGCAGAGCAAGAACTTACAAAGGAAGTAACCCTTGAAGAGCTGGAAGCAACCCTCAAATGGCTAAAGAAGGACAAGAGCCCGGGACCGGACAGATGGATAGTAGAATTCTACACTGCTTTCTTCGACATTCTAGGGCTATATCTCTTACAAATCATAGAAGAATGTCGCAGAAAGGGAAGGATGTGGGAAAGCCTCAACTCCACATTCATAGTTCTTATTCCTAAAACTGATAATCCCTCGACCTATGATGACTTTATGCCTATCTCCTTATGCAACTACATCTACAAGATTATTGCAAAAATCATCGCAAATCGCCTTAAGCATGTCCTATCTTCGCACATTTCCCCTTAGCAGTTTGCACTTTTATAGAAAATAAAAATATGAGGCTGTAGGAACACTCAGGAACTCCTCCACTCTGTTCAGACCAAAAAACTCAAAGGAATGATTTTGAAAATCGACCTTTCCAAAGCTTTTGACAGAGTTAACTAGCTTTACATCCGAATCCTGCTAACCCATCTAGGCTTTCCCTTCTCCTTCATCAAGTGGATCATGTGTTGCATCACTAACGTGTCTTAGAGTGTGCTAATAAATGGCTATGTATCCCCCTTTTTTCATGCGAAAAGAGGGCTGAGGCAAGGTGGCCCTCTTTCTACCCTACTCCTTTTACTCATATGGAGGGCCTCAGCAGAACTCTTGGAGAAGAACACAGACAAGGGCGAATAAGGGGAATCAAAATCAAGGATGTGTGCACTTTGACCCATTTATTGTTTGTGGATGATGTGCTTGTATTCCTTAATGGAGGTATTGGAGACATCACATCCTTCCATCGTGCCCTGGGAATTTTTCTAAAAGCTCTGGGTATGGTCTTGAATGAGGCAAAGTCTACCATCATTGCCACAGTTTTCTCTCAATACGAATTATAGTTTTCTCTTCAGAAATTTTTCCTTGCAGAAGCATCACTTGAAGAAGGATTGGAGTATCTTAGTTATAGGCTAAAACCACACGGTTATAAAATTGCAAATTGGACATGGCTCATAAAAAAGGTCGAGAAGAGACTAAATATTTGGTATCACAAATACCTGTCCAGAGCAGGGAGGCTGGTCCTCATTAAAGTTGTTCTGGAAGCAACACCGGTATATTGGATGTCATTGGCATGGATCCCTCGAGGCATTCTGGCCTATTTACAAAACATCTGTTGTCATTTCTTATGGAAAGGGAAACAACCCAGGAGAATTTTTTCTTGGGCAAACTGGGAATCTTTGGCATTACCGAAGCGATGGGGTGGATGGGGTATCAAGCGGCTAGATATATTCTCAAAAGCATTGGCAACAAAGCTAGGATGGCAATTACTCAACAACCACAGTTTATGGACGAAGGTGGCCATTTCTAAGTACATATCCCCCTCTAATACTCTTGATTGGATTAGACAAGATCACAAGAATTCAACCAACATATCCATCATCTGGAAGGCTGTAATAATACAAAGGAACTCATCCAAAATGGATTAACATGGAGGATCCGGTCTGGAGCACAGGTGCGGTTAGGCATAGACACCTGGGTGGGGTGTGGCAACGTTCACAGGCTATCCGTGGAGTTGAGAACATACCTTATGGAACAAGGCATTTCTCATATCAGTCATATTTCTGATAATGTACACTCCTCTCATTTACATCAGGCTTGGAAATCAGGGCTCAGTCTCAACTTATCGCAGTGTTGGTAATAGGAGTGGCAGAATTACACAAAAGCATTAACTAAGTCCCACATAAGAATAACAGAGGGCAAGAATAATTTTAGGGGCAAATGTTTGCCCTTTGGCGAAATTAAGGGGTTTTAAATTTTTAGTGGGCGAATATTTTGTATCATAGTACATTTTTACAAATCACCTCAAATAGCCCACCTTATTTTAAGGGAGAGGGTAGAAAAGGTAAATTTAGCCCTTGAAATTAGGAATTACAACCTTCCATTCGCCCATTTTCAAGAATAGGTTTTATTTAAGTGAATCCATTCGCCCATTTTCAAGAATAGGTTTTATTTAAGTGAATCCTATGGGCCAAATACCATATTTATAAAAGAGGTATGGTAAATTAATAAAAATATAAATAAATGAGAGGTATGGTAAATAAATAAAACATTTTTTATATTTACTCCATAAGTCACCTTATATACATGTAAGGGTGTAAACAAATAAAAATATAAGTAAAGTGGAGATATGGTAAATAAATAAAACGTCTTTTTATACTTACTCAAAAGGTATGGTAAATAAATAAAAATATAAATAAACTAGACGTAACGTAAATAAATAAAACCTCTTTTTATATTTAGTCCATAACCCTCGTTCTATTTATGAAGGCTCAAGAAAGAGGTTTTATTTAAGTGAATCCTATGGGTCAAATACCATATTTGTAAAAGAGGTATGGTAAATTAATAAAAATATAAATAAACGAGAGGTATGGTAAACAAATAAAGCATTTTTTTATATTTACTCCATAAGTCACCTTATATTTACAAACGCTCAAAAATGGGTTATATTTAGGTGAAACCAATGGCCAAAATACTATGGGACAAATACCATGGACTAGATTGTTATTAATACCATGCAAAAAAACATTATTAACCTTAATATTAGAATTAATAAAAATAAAAATGGCACATGGTATTGGCCCATGGTACTCACCAAAATGGCACATGGTATTGACCCATGGTATTCACCTGGAATGTAGCCTATTTAAATGGGGGAATTAAACCAGCATGTAGCCTATGCTAAGATTCACTAGGACTTTACAAAGTTTTATTATTTAGTGAAAGACTCGCCAAGATCTTACAAGATTTTATAATTGAGTAAAATATTCGCCATGCCTGGTGAGAGATTCACCAAAAAATTATATATACATATTATATTATTGATAAAATCGCCTTCCATTTTTCCTATATACCATGGAGATTCGCCCATTTATTATATTTATAAATTTAGGGGGGTTCTTAAAATTTTCCCTGACAGAGGGGGATGATGAACTTATTTGGACATTCGCTAAACATGGAGCTATGGTGGAAGCATTTGTGGAAGCTGAAGGCAGCCCCCTGAATGAGACTCCTTATGTGGTCCATAGTCCGGAAGAAGGTACCATCTTTTCCTAATCTGCCCTAGCACACAAGAGCTATGGAATAACCTCCTTACTTCACTCCCTTCCTCACACCGATGGCAGGGCATAAATTTTGCAGATGCTTAGAACTGCTGGTGGACATTAGCATCTAACAAAGAAAAGAACATCCCTCTCCTCATATGCTGGGCAATCTGGATAGCCAGAAACCAAATTATATTCCAACAAAAGGACCCTCATTGGCCCTCCATAACAACCATAATCATAGCCGACTATAGCTCTATTCCTGACGACGGTACCCAGCCAACTCATAGGATAATAACTTTGTAATCCATCATCACCTCCTAGCCATGGGCTTATTTTGATGGTTCGGCATAGGAGACTGGATGTGGAGGGGGTGCAGTTACACTTATTTGAAACCCACTCTTTCAAGATACAAATGGGACTAGGAAGGGGGGAAAATAATTATGTTGAGATTCTAGCAGCCAAAAACCTCATTCATTATGCATTGATCAAACAGTGTCTGCATTTACAGCTTTTTGGGATTGCAACTTAATTATCGACCACCTATCCATGGAAGCAACTCTTAGGGATGATGCTACTTGGTTGATTCAGGAGGAACACAACAACAACTCATATCAGTACTACCACAGGCCGTTTATAGACCCCGAAGTATAAACAGACAATTTTGTATCTGTTCTTAATTTAAATGATCATATGTAAATATTCACATAGTTTTTATGCTTCTACTTCAGTACTGGTCTCTCTGCGAAGAGTACATCAACATCTACAATGGTTATTTTTTAACAGCACCACCTCTGAGGTGGTACGAGTTCCAGTTTTATATTTTTGGTTTGACAAGTATGTCTTTACCATATGTATATGCTCAGCATCTATAAAATGTAATTTTCTTATTAATAAAGGAAATTATGACTTTTCCCACCGGGAAAAAAACCCTTGATAGAACAAGTGAATAAGCTTTAATGAAATTTATACCTTAAATGAATTATTCAAAGAATGTTATAATAGATTTATAAGTAAGCATGAACCTTAAAGAAATAATAATAGCAATTTCTAATTAACATACATGATGGATAAAGTAGACAAGCTATTAGTTGTGAAATAGTTTACAACCAGCCTAGATCCATCTAACTCCAAATCTATCACGCTTTGAGAGGGATCAAATCCCTTGAGGTGCAAACCTTATTTTTGGAGTGTAGAATTTGAGGAAAGGTTTTCACCTCAAGGATATGATCCGTATTGGCACATGATAGATATGGATTTAGATGGATCTAGGCTAGTTCCAACTAAGGGAAATAATGCCACATTTTTAGATTATCATTATTATGCATATGTTTGAGATAAACTTCATACTTTGAAATTTACAATATGTTTTCTTTGCTTGACATGACCATATCATTCTCTTCTTTAATTTAGCCTATTTGTCTTTCCTTGAATGGTTTGTATGCTTGTGTTTGGATGCTCTAAGTGGTTTGTGTGTTTATGTGTTTGGATTTGGATGGTAATTTTTGTAAATGTTACAATTGTTGTGTTAAATTTATGTATGTGTATGTAATTTCCTATTAGTAATTAGTTGGTGATGAAGAAGGGAGACAATCTTGTCATTAGTTTGGAGGAGTATTGACACTGCACATCTATTTCATTTAATTTTAGGTATCATAACTTTTGACAACTAATTAATTCTTAATAGTGTCCCTCCAAGCATTGCTAAATATATCTTGAAGAGTAGTTTTAATTTTAATTTTTCTTAGTTAATTTAGTTTGTTGAGATGGATATTGTTAATTACTTTAATGATGAAAAATGATGAAATAAAATTTTTGAATGCAAAGTAACAATGTAATAGTTTTGAATGGCAAAAAATGTGAATAATAAGAATGTATTCAATTACAAATAGTCTTCATTGTGACCAATCTCAAACTATTTTCTTTTTCTATTCTTATTGTCACCCCTGTTAGTTTTTCCATCTTTTCATATTGATTATATAAAAAGGGTGATTGATATTGTGAACCATTCAAATCTTTAACTCGAGCTATTGTAGTAAACATCATAACTTCTCTCTCTTTCTCTTCAACATTAATAGATTGAATTACTATAGCAAAAAAATAATACACATTGCCAATAATTTTTTTGTGCTTACATTGAAATTAATTCACATTACAAATAGTCTTCATTGTGGCCAATCTCAAACTATTTTCTTTTACTGTTCTTATTGTCACCCCTTTTAGTTTTGCCATCTTTTCATATTGATTATATGAAAAGCGTCATTGATATCGTGAACCATTCAAATCTTTAACTCGAGCTATTGTAGTAAGCATCATAACTTCTCTCTCTTGGTCTTCAATATTTATAGGTTGTATTACTATAACAAAAAAGTAATACACATTGTCAATAATTTTTTTGTGCTTACATTGAAATTAATGAACATTGTTAATCCAATGACTTTAAAATTAATGTACCATCATACACCCAATTACATCAAATCATAAATCAATATCTACATTGAAATCAATACATCTAATGCAATCAATCAAATAGGATTAGAAGAAAACATCTACACTAAAACAAATGCATCTAATGCAAGAAATAAAATAGAATTAGAAATCAACATCTACACTAAAATAAATGCATCTTGTGCAAGCAATATCAAATATAATTAGAAATCAAGATCTACACTAAAATCAATGCATCTAGTGCAAGTAATCAAATATAATTATAAACCAACATCTACACTAAAATCAATGCATCTAGTGAAATCAATCAAATAGAATTAGAAAACATCTACACTAAAATCAATGCATCAAGTGCAAACAATCAAATAGGATTAGAAATTAACATCTACAGTGAAATCAATGCATATAGTGTAAGCAATCAAATATATTTAGAAATTAACATCTACACTCAAATCAATGCATCTAGTGCAAGCAATTAAATAGGATTAGAAATCACCATATACACTGAAATGAATGCATCTAGTGCAAGAAACATTCTTCCCTCTCCCCCACCTCCATCTATATTTATATCTCCCTTCACCTCTCTTTACTTGTCTTTCTATCTCACCCTCAAACATAAACACTCTCTCTATCTCTCCCTTGTCACTCCCTCTCTCTCTCCACTTTTCTCTATCTATGCCTTTCCTCTTCCCTCCCTCTCTCCTCTTCCAACTCAATCTCTTTGTCCCTTCCTCTCTCCTCATCTATCTTAAGTCCTCTCTATCATCCTTCCTTTCTCTCACTTTCTCTCCTACCTCCCCCCCCACTCTTCTTCTCTGTCTCCCCCTCCTCTCTACTCCATCTTTGTGTCTCCCTCTTTCTCTATTACCCTTCTGTCCCTCTCTCACTCCTCTCCTCCTCTCCCCCCTCCTTCAATTTATCTCCTTCAATGCAAAAAATCAAATAGAAGTAAAAATAACCATCTACACTAAAATCAATGCATCTAGTGCAACAATTTTTCTTCCCTCTCTCCCCCTCCATCTATATATATATATAGATATATTGCTCCATCTCTCCTTCTTTGTCTCTCTATATCACCCCCCTAAACACACACACACACATACTCTCTCCATATTTATCTCTCTCCCTCTCTTCTTCCCTCTCTTCGCCCTCCATCTATATTTCTATATCCCTCTGTCTCTCTTTTGTCTCTATATATCACCCCAAAACGATACACATTCTTCTCCATATCTATCTACCTCTCGCTCTCCCTCTCCTGCCCCCTTCTATCTGTCTTCCCACTTTCTCTCCTCTCTCCCTTTATTTCCATCTCCCTCATCACTCCCTCTCTCTCCACCTTTCTCTCTTTGTCTCTTTCTTCTTACCTCCCCCCCTCTCTCTCCCTCTCCTCTTCTCTCTCTCACGTCCTTTCTCTCTTCCTTCCTCTCTCTCCATTTCTCTCCCACCTCTCTCTCTCTCTCTCTCTCTCTCTCTCTCTCTCTCTCTCTCTCTCTCTCTCTCCATCTCTCCTTTCTGTCTATATCTGACCCCAAAACATACACATTCTCCCTCCATATCTCCCTTGTAACTCTCTCTATCTCTATTTCTCCACTTTTCTCTCTCTATGTCTTTCTTCTTCCCTCCCTCTCTCCCCTTCCAACTCCATCTCTCTATCTCCCCTTTTGTCCCTCTCTCTCCCTCCTCTCCTCCTATCTCTCAAGTCCTCTCTCTTGTATTCTCTCTCACTTTCTATCTTACCTCCCTCTCTCTTCCTTTCTCCGACTACCTCTATCTCTAAACCTCTATCACTCCATGTCTTTGTTCTTCCCTCCCATATATATCTAAAGTTAACACATATCATGATATATTACTACATATTATAGTATAACAAATTTAACATTATATTAATCCAAAATTATTAAATTTAATAATATTAATTTTTTCAGGTCAGGAGTAACTCCACAAATGTGATTTTGTTTTGCATTAAGATAGAACATGAATATATACATGGAGATAGAGACTATTAAGTTTCATTTTCCAATGTCTCTTCATCTTCCAATTCCATTAATTTTGATATTTACAATATTTACATGGATTTACCTAATCCCAAACATTTTCCCCCTTAATCCAAAGGGATGTTGGTGATTCCAAGCATCATTCTGAATATTTCAAACTTTTCCCTTCCAAGTACTTTGGTGAAGATGTTTGAAATCTACTCTTTTGTAGAACAATGTCGTAGATGGATTGTTTTGGCCTCAACATGATGTCGAATTAGATGGTATTTTTTATTGATGTGCTTCGTTTGATCATGGAACTTTCGATTCTTAGCCAACTTCATTGTAGAACTATTGTGAGTCAAAAGAGGAGTTGAATGCACTTATTTCTCTTGCAAATCTTCCCTAATTTTCTTGAGCCACACAATTTCCTTCGTTGCTTCAACTGCTATCGCATCTTCTGCCTCAGTTGTAGAATCTAATGTAACTAATTATTTGCATGAACTTCAGGAGATAGCTCCTGATCTAAGACTCATAACATAATCTGAAGTAGATAACCTAGTTGCATCCTCAAATTCTTTTCCTTTAGTCGATGTGAGCTTTAAATTCTATTCCATTGGTGTAGTTAAAGGATTGCACTCAACCATGCCAAACCTATTCAACAAATATCCAATGTACTTCTTCTAATAGAGGAATATAAACTTCGAATGTTGGGTTACTTAAATACCAAGATAGTAGTGAACATAGCCCAAATATATCATTTAAATTTTTTTCCTTAGCTCCTTCTTTATGGATGCAATGTAGTTCTCATTGTTCCCAGTCATCAAAAGATCATCTACATACAGCACAAGA
The DNA here is from genome assembly GCA_031772625.1 of Pinus tabuliformis. Classification (NCBI taxonomy): domain Eukaryota; kingdom Viridiplantae; phylum Streptophyta; class Pinopsida; order Pinales; family Pinaceae; genus Pinus; species Pinus tabuliformis. The sequence goes on from CM062815.1 coordinate 235,677,572, forward strand.
TATACAACTATTTTTCCAACTTTCTTGACAAACAAGTTGCATGATCAAGGTCATAATGTTTGAAATTGAGTTTCAGAAAATGCTCAATCAATTTCTCATACCAGACTCGTGGTGCTTTCTTGAGGCCATACAAGGATTTTAAAATCTTACATACTTTGTGTTCCTGGCGCTTCACAACAAATCCTTCTAGTCGGGACATAAAAATATTCTCTTTCAAATCTCCATTCAAGAAAGCAATTTTTACATCCATTTGATGGACTTTCTAGCCATTCTTGGTTGCCAAGGAAAAGAGTGTTTAGATGGTAGCCCCTTTTGCTATGGGGGGGAGTTCTCCTCATAGTTGACCCCTTCCTTTTGTGAAAACCCTTTTGTGACAAGCCTACCTTTGCGCTTGTCAAGTGAGCCATCCGATTTATAATTTTTCTTGAAGACCCACTTGCATCCTATTGGCTTGGTTCCTGCTGGAGGATCAACCAGCTTCCAAGTTCCATTCTTTATCAAAGATTCATATTCTTTATGCATCGCTTCTTTCCATTCATCATGAGAAGCGACTTCTTTGAAGGAATTTTGTTTCAAATTTGTAGAAAAATTTAGTTCAAAATAATAAGAAACATCCATATCAATAGGCGAATCAAGATTGTCTACATCACCTCTATTCTATTTGGTTGATATTCTTTTTCCTACCTTTCCAACCTCATGAAGACGAACAATTTCAAGTGTCTTTGTCAGCCATTTTGGAGGACCTTTATAAGATGGCCTAGGCTGATTAGTTGACTGAGATGTTGTTGAATCAAGATTTAGTCTCCCTAATTTTGTCAATCACATCACTTAAAGTGTCATCAATGGTTGGAGCTTCACGTGGGAGAGAGTGATTTGGAAGAGGATTCCACAGATTGATCCAATATAGGGATATCCCCCTTCAAGATGTGGAATCTCATTATCAAACTTTGGAAAATACATTGCATGTTAAAATCTATCTAAGTGATCAAGTTACCACTCAACAACAATGTCAATCTTGGAAGATTCAAGAAGTATCACATCTCTAGATATCATAAACTTCTTATTCACTTCATCATAGAGACAATATGCCTTGGAGGTATTTGAATACCACGAGAATATACATTTGTGACTCCTTACCCTGAGTATGTTTCTCTGTTCCTTAGGTATCAAGGCATAATAGATGGAACCAAAATCCCAGAGATGCCTCACTGAAAGAATGTGACCATGCGACATTTCATAGGGATTCTTGTTTTTGATAGCATGAGACAGACACCTATTCTTTATATACACAACAAATAGAACTGCATCAACCCAAAACATCAGTTTAACATTCTTGAAAAACATAATGGAATGTACCATATTTAATACTGTTATGTTCATTCTTTCAGCTACTTTGTTCTTATGGGGATTATAAGGCATAGTTTTTTATGTTTGATCGCATGCTGGTGAAGATAGTTTTCAAATTAATTTTAAGTGTATTCTTTTCCATTATCATTATGAATAAATCCAATATAATATTGTGCATCATTTTCAATCCATTCACGAATTTTCTTTAATGTTTCAAAAGCTTCAAATTTATTCTTAAATAAATAAACCCAACACATTCTGGTGTAATCATCAATAAATTTCATCATATATTTATCATTTGTAGAATGAACAGGCATTGGGACACATAAATTAAAATGAATGAGTTCAATTTTTCTATGTGCTCTGGAATGAGAATCAAGAAAAGGTTGTTTTCTATGCTTTCCTAAGATACAAGCATCACATTGCTTAAGTTTCCTAGGAATTGTAGGCAAACCAGTAACACCATTTTGAAAAAACGAAGGATGTCATGGTTCAAGTGTCTAAATCTAGCATGCCATAAAAATACTTGATGGAAATGTAGCTTCACCATAGTGATAACTATATGAAAAGCTCCATGTATGAGCATATGTTCCTTGTAGCTTCAGAAGTGTTTCTTCTTCTATCCCAGTCATGACAAGTGAGTGATTTGATGCTTTTATGACCTCAACCTTGCCATCAAATATATGAATTGAGTTTCCTTACTAGTAGATGTGGACAAAAGAAAATGAGTTTCTCCTAAACTCCGAGAGGTGTAAACATCATGTAGAAGAAAGTTTGGAAGACCAGGAAATTTGAGCTTGATGGTGCCAAGCTCTAATGGATTGAGTTTTGACTTTTCTACAAAGTATCTCCATCAACATTGTTAGTGAATTCTTCAAATAAATCTCTTCTGAATGTTGTGTGGAAAGTTTCTCCTGAATCAAGCAACCAAACATCTTTCCATGAAGCAAGTGAAGCATTGAATAATTCTTCAATTACTCTAATGTCGCAATGTTCCACAACATAATGAGAAGAATCAGGTGGTTTTCCTTTCCCTTTACCATATGTTTTAACCTTTTCTTCATTTCTTTCTTGCTCAATTCTATTCCAAGGAAACTTACATGTAGAAGCATCATGTCCATATCTATTGTATCTTATGCAATGAAGATCATACCTTTCTCCTTGGAAATGTCTGGCCCCCCCGCCTTTAAAATTATTCCTCCCTGTTCCTCTTTTACCACCTATACCTCTAGAATAATCTCCTACATGATTCTTCTCTTTTTGTGCGAGGAACACAACTTCTTCAAAAGATTGAGGAGTTATCTTCTTACTAAAATCCTTCTCTCTTTCAACATCGTTTTCTTAAGGAAGTCAAAGGAAATATCCTTAAGTTTGCCACTTGCTTGCAATAACTCAAGATAATGTGAATAAGTGGGATATAATGCCTTGACATAAGCTATGGGAGTAATATCTATTTCAACACCATTGAATTTTATGTCATGCATAATGGATCTTAATTCTGATGCTAAGGCAAGAGGGTTGTCATTTTTCAACTCAAGATTGAACAACTTAATTATCAATTGAACAAATTCAAGTTCCGAGTGTGAGTCATACAATTACTTCAACTTCCTTAAAGCTTCAAAAGCATTTGAAAATGGGCAAATATGATGACTCACCTCTTCATTTACTGATGCTGAAATCAAGGCATAAACCTTATTGTTCTTGTTTTCCCAAATGACAAGCTCCTTGTCTGAAGTGGGTTTTTCAGGTGCATTGTCTCCTTCTCCTTCAAAAATCCCTTTCCAAAGTTCATTGAACCATATTTCATGATATATTCATACCTTGTGCACTTATTAATATATTTATACCATACATATCTACTTCATAATAGGAGAATTCAATGTATGGCTTTAACATATAAATTATGGTCTTAAAGAAATAATCCATGTACGGTCTTCAAGAAAAGAGAGGTCATCAAACCATATATCTTGAAATGCAATAATGCATGAACAACCATATAAATTAAATCATAGACATGAGCCCAAAACTCATTCATGGTCTTCACACAATCATGTCTTAAAAAAAATCAATCCACATATACGACCTTTAAAAAAAAACTATTTAACACATGTTATCGGCCACTAAAAACTTCTGACTGAAAAGGCATTCACATACACATTGACTCATGGCCATAGCAACATCAATGCACATAGAAAAAAACTACCTTCAAAACAAACACAACCACCAAAAAAAATTCAATGCATACGCAACATACCAAGTCAACGCTTCATACCATATGACCTTTTTTTTAAAGACCTCAACGCAAGATAGATTTAAATATACATACCATGGCCATGACCTTCATTTTAATGTGGAGTAATGCAACCCATTAAACCAATTTTTGATCAATGCAGCAGTCCAGAGGTTTCAATTTTACACATGACCTTTAAAAATAATTTAACACTCAACATATAAGATAGCGTACCATATAGAATTTCAACACATGCAGTTATAGTCTCTACCTCAAGAGGTTCGACCAAATCGACCATCACTTGAGCTTAAACCGGAGTTATCCAAGAATCTTCATGTTGTTTGTATTCCCTTGGGCTAGTGTATGCATAGATTTCATGTATTTATCATCAATATTCCATGGCCTTCATGCAGGAAGTGGATATCAGAGGAGTATTGAAAATCAAATGAACCAGTGTATATTCAACTAGGGCATATGAAGGAGCGTTCATTCAATAATAGTGAAACTTAAAATAGGTATAAGCAACATTGGATATGGCAGACACGAAGTTGACAAAGAGTGGCAAGAAAAAATGAGAACAATGGCAAAAATAGGAGTTACAAGGGTAGAAAAACTATTTTTTGGAGTTGGCTTTGATACCATGTCAGGCTAGGAGTAACTCCATGAATGTGATTGTTTTTTTAATTAAGATAATACATGGATATATACATGGAGATGGAGACTATTGGGTTTCATCTCCCAATGTATCTTTGTCTTCCAATTCCTTTTATTTTTTTATTTACAATATTTACATGGATTTACCTAATCCCAAAGATTAGGTGTTAACAAATATTATAATATATTAATATTAATACTAGATTTAATGATATTTTTTTACATGAAATGATAATTTTTTTATAATGAAACTATATCAAATTAATATTTTCAAATATTACAACTTTGACATGGAATTATTTATGTCTTTAAACATTTTAATATATCCATAGGACATGGTTTTCCTTTTAAAGGCACATTGTACAAATATTTAATTGAAAGAAATATTAAAAGATTTTCGATTCTTTGTGTTGAATTAATATTTTTACTTTTATTTAAGAAATGGCACTGAATTTACTAAGGAGTAAAGATGTTTAAAATTTTACCTAATTTGGAATTTTAATGTGGTGATATTTTTTTTGAAGGTAAATTTACGACCCATTCAAATTCAACGTATATAATAAAACACATGAGATAATTGTATTGAGACATTATTTATTAGTGTTTTGTAGGTTATTTGGTTTCTTTTAAATTTTTATTTTGGCCGACATTAGCGAAAAATTCAACTTTGTGGATGAATAGACAAACTTACACATCCCCTCTGTACTGGGTTATAGAATACACATGCGCATTCAACAAACATCCCCTCCATACTAGGCTATAGAATAACACATGCAAAACTCAACAAAAATATTCTTATAAAGATGAAAGTTTTTAGTTAAGAAAAAACTTGTTAACTGTAACACCCTCCTCCCACATCTACCCAAGTAATCAACCAACTGGGATAAACATGTGATGAGAGGCTACTATGATATGATTCAACCTCATAGGTCACCTTAAGGAAGTGGAATCGACAAAACACAACCAAACTGACCATCCACACATCCTACAAAACCTCTAGAAGCTACCCCATCTTTCTAGGAAACCAACCCTTGAGGAAACGTAGCAGTTTAGGGACCTAGAGCCCCAATCGCTCCTTTTCCAAGCCATCCAAGCAATTGAGAGTCCCAGTCACTCCCATGAACCTGCCTGAGCGCCACTATAGCCTTTTTCTTCTAGTTTTATGCCAACAACTGCAAGATTTAAGGCTAAATTCTAGGGCTAGGACTCACTTTCCATAACTTCATGGAATTTACAAAAATGAAAAGAAACATAAAGGCAGTGATGCCAACAAAAATTATTGAATAAAGAATTGACTGGACCTCTACTAGCCATCATAGAAATTTCATCAAACATGTCATAATTATGCATTCTAGAGGTTTAAATAATAAATATGAGCATAGGGGTCTTATAATTATCTCAGAATCACTAAGAAGCATTGATGCCTTATGACATTAGCTTCATTGTGATATATTAGGTCATAGATTCATTACTCAATCATTTACAAATCAAAACATGATGAGAAAAGTACATTTTCATTGTCATGAAACATATTCATAACTAGCATATAAACAATAGAAATAACGAGGATACAACAACCATAAGTGCAACATATGAATCAATACATTTTCTCATAAAATACCAATGAAAGGAACTCTTATTAATGAATCCATAATCCAAACCAGTATGGAACTACCACATTCCACGTGACTGTAGATTGGTTGAGCCAACTATCTCTTTAGCCAATCACCTCTCTGCCATATTCCAAGCATGAATGTGAGACTCAAACCAAAAAGACCAACCAGGGCTTCCCGAGGTTAAACCACCTCACCCTCATTAATAGAATCAAGCTTTACCGCAATCCTCACTGGATCACTAGGCCATAGACAATAAACACATAATACCAGTCTTTAACGTAAGCCCCATTAGATCACTAGACCATAAAAAAACATGGATGCCATAGAATTTCTCCACATACACTGTAACGAATTTTCGTGTCTCCTAGTCTCTAGGATTTACCGCAATCCATAGTCTGATTCAGGGATAACTAGGCCATAATCGAGTCACCACCCTCCAAGCTTTACAGTATATCCCATCATTCACTAACAAGGATTCCTAGGCCTATTCAAGGGAAACTACCTCTATGCTTTACTATATATACCACCATTCATAGGTCGAGGATTCCTAGACCCACCAAGGCACAAATACCTGGCTTTACCGCAACTCACAGTCTGGTTCGGTGGTCACTAAGCCAGTGATTTCACCACAATCCAAAGTACAATTCAGGGATCACTAGGCCATGTGTTCTTTCATTCAGAGATCCACCTCACTCAACTTTGAATATATCTGGTAATTCAGCTCAACCATAACATGAGAATCCCATCTCACCATGACTATCTAGAAATGGAAAGGCAGGTCTAAAGAACATTGTCACACTTGGAAAAACCCATGCCCATGACAACAAGAGAACAAAGAACACACATGCATAACCATGCATGCCAAATCTAGCAAGGAAATCACACATGCAAATCGACACTTGCAAGTAAACTTGTTGTAATTTCTTGGTCTTCCTCTTCCTTGCTTGATCTTTGCTTCCTCTTTGCACTCTTATCCTTTCTTGAACCAATGCTGAAGTGCTCCAAAGAACTCTAAGTGTAAGGCCTTCGGAACATCGGTGCGATGGGCGCTAGGTGAGTATCGTGCACGCGGACAAGTGGAGCATGTGGGCAGACAGAATGCGATGTTTCGACGAGTTGGTTGCGACGATACCTTGGACAGAAATGCAACGACGAACGACACTCGGAAGAAATGCGGCTAAGTGTTGGAGACTTATATGCGACTTGGGAGAGGCATGCATTGAGGCATGGCCGACACAAGGAGAGCATGTTATGGGTGCCTTATGTGTTAGTTTGGGGGTCGGCCAAGGGGCTGCCACCCACATAAGGGACCACATGTAAAACGATGTAATGTGTGTATAGATGACTTGCGTTGAAGCCATTTTGAAACAACAACTTCGCACTTAGAGTACGCACAAGACAAGAGGGTAAAAAGTGCGCAGTTTCAGTTGGTGAATGCGCAGAACTCATGCACATGGTTTGAGGATTGAGCAGAGGTACTTCTTGGTCGATGGTTGGTACGGTGTGCTGAGTGTTGGGTAAAGAATGTGTAGAGTTGTGTAGGACTTAAGGAGGAGTTCTGGGTGTCTCGGGTGAGCACCCTCCTACCGTGTAAGATGGGCACAAGTGTTGTAAAGGCAGTTATATGCCTCAGTGGTAAAACATTCTAAGTATAGACTTGGAGTTTTGTCAAGTATACTTGATGATTGTATTATTGAAAAACTGATATAATATATTGTTGGGTAGACTGTTCAGGAGTTGCTCCTCCCCTTTATACTTGTTGCAATTATTGATGTTCTTGGTTAATTGCATGATGATAATGAATGAGTATGGGCTTCATTAAGTATAAAGGATAATTGCATTTTACTTGGTTGCAAAACGCAAACTAAGTATGTTAATGTGAAAGTAGGCATAGTCCATGAATGTTAGTATTTGTGAAAAGAAAGCGTTTGGTGGTGCCGCACCTTGCTACAAGCGGTTGGAAGGCTACCGCAGGTGTAGGTGTTGTGGGGAAAAGTATCCGACTCGGATGACCCTATCCCTACTCTAAGGGTGACAGTCCTTAGCAACAACTGAAAGTAAAGCTTTGATATTTTCCTTAATGAAAGTACAGAGAAGGAAGAAAAGATTGACCAACCGGTGTCTTTCGCTTTTGTCGATCCTGTCCTCTCTCTTTGTCTCTCGCTCCCAGCTCCTTGCTCCCTTTGCCGGCCCAGCTACACACAGATCCTGCACAAACAAGAGAAGGAAACTACAAGAAACATGTACTCATAACTGATGCATGGATTAGAGTGAATCAGATATACAAGTAAATACAATACATCAATGCAATACAAGTATATAGGAGAACATTCAAAGCTTTATTGATAGAAGTAAAAGGGTTCTGAGAAGGTTACAACCATCAATGGCTCCAATCCAGCAGCACCTCCCTAGCAGCAAGAAATCTCCTCTTCACCTCTATAAAACAATCACCCAATAGCTCTAACTGTAAACCAACAACACTTCCTTGCTTTGCACAAAATTCCAGCCTCCTTAGACCTCATGAGAGAGCTCTATATATAGGAGATTTGGAGAAAGGATGAGTCAGCTTGAGGCTGGCATAAAGCTGACTAGTGTCCTCTCCCACTTTAGTTAATCTTCAGTTCTTGAGTCCACTTGGAGAATCTTGCTTCCACTTGGAGATCAAGACCCTCTTACTCATCATAGGGCGAATTCCATGAACCAAGTGTCAGTTTGGAAGCTTCCTGGGCAATTGACACCTTGCAGAATGACTGTGCCACTTGGCCAATCTCGCCCAGCGCAGGTAGCCTTCATTGGAGTTGACTTTCAGCGTAGGTACAAAGAGGAGCAGTTGACATTCAGCGCAGATGCTCAGTGGAGCAGCTGACATGATCCAAAAATAGCCTGTTTTTGAGTGTTTTCAGGTGGAGAACTGATGGGAAGTGCTGTGGTTTGCTGACCTTGTTCTTCTAGGGGTAAGAACAACATGTTTAGGGACTGAGGATCCCTGTAATTATTGACATTTCATGCTCCATGCTGCGAGGCACAAAAATGTCTATAACAGTTGCCCCCTAAAGTATGAGGCCGTTTATCGGGTGAAATGCTTTATCCAGAGGGTCCGAAGTTCATTCCAGTGCTGAGGAGGCGCCCTGTAATACAATACAATACAATACATTATTTTTCATTTTGTTTTCATGATCTAGCTGAGGCGGGAATTCCCATGCTCAGCTTTATAAATACATTTTGGTACATAGAACAGACGATCGTCTGATGGTAGACTGATAATTCTCTGCTGAAATTATCATCCTTTGAATAGGATGATCATCTGCTGCAATGATGTACATGACAAATGCTTTTATATTTCCTGAATATATATCGCAGCCCGGATGGATGAAATTAGATCCGGGGTCTTCAAACTCGTTCGATCTTCACTCTAAGTACAAGTCGATCCATGTGAGAATTGCGCTGAAGTCGAACATGGAAAGACATCGCTTGATTACTGGTCAATGATGAAAACCGTTAACAAGCGCGAGAGGAATCACCGATAATGATAATGACCCTCAAGGTACTGCAGTACAATTCACGTGGCGTGAATAAAGGACTTGGCGTCGAACGCCATGCAAAATCTTCTGGTCGAAGGTCATTGATGTATACCTGTCGCCGGAAGTGAGAAACTTTCCATTGAGGCATGCAAGCTTCAAAGTACTGATGGGGTTGTTCCTAGATCAACTTCTTGGATAATGAGCTGAAGTCGACAAGAAGCGATCCGTCAAAGGAGGGCCTTAATGAATCCCACATCAATGACACGGAACAGAGCTAATGATTTTAGTGGAGGTGAAAACAAACTGTGACATATGATTCAGGGTGGCGATCATGAATGGATGAAGGATAATGTATGGCAGTGGATGGGACACGGTTGACACTTTCAGAATGACCTCTCTTGAACATATAACGACACTGATGCGATGGATCGGTAGCATTACCCCAAAATGTGGATGGTTTGGCGAAGACCTAGGTGATGAGACCGGTGAATGAAACAACCCAACCCAATGTGGTACGGAAGAAAAGTGTCATGTTCAAGAGCGACTTGCTACCATTAAGCTTTGATGTTCTCCCAATTTTTCCCCAGTCATTTCTGACCAGTACCTCTTTATTTTTGTCAAGCTTGAGGAGGATAACATATGCTTGTTCTATAACCTGCCCTTCGGGCAAGCCCATCGCTATGATTTAACGAGCTTAGCGATAGGGAAACTCGTTCTCGTCTAAAGACAAGTTTGTCGCTATTTAATCATTTTAACGAGTCTAACGACAAGGAAAACTCGGTCCTTTTCATTTTTAGAGAGTCTGAAAAGGTACAGAAAGTTAACTCCATAATTCCTTTTTCGTCATCTAATCCCTTAAGTCCGAAAAAGTATAAAACAATACAGAAGGGATGGGTGTTCGGTACTTTTAACGAGCCGAACAAGACAAGCGCTCGATCTTTTTGTGTAATAATCCCTCAGGTCCAAAAAGATTAAAGTCTAAAAGAGGGATAGCTCTTCCGGTCCCTTTAACGAGCTGGAAGGCCAGAACTCGGCAAACTTTTCATATTTTACAAGTCAGAAAAGAGCTCAAAGATGACTCGTCTTTTGAGGAACGAGTGATAAACAGGGATAGCAACTGATTCCAGGTACAAGTTGGAATTTTCCAATCACGGCAGTGTCACAAGGATGGCTAGGTGAAATCACTCTTCGCAGCTGTTCCTCAAAATGGGTAAACACACAAATGGAAGTGAATGATCGGCCAAATGAAAAGTGGAGGTGACGGTGCACAAACACGACCAAGGCTTTTATGGCTGATGAATTTACGATCTCAAAAGGTTATTTACTGGGATAGGTTTTTTTTTTTTTTTTAGTTAAAAATGAGCTTAAACTCTGGAGGGAACATTGCTCACTGCTTTTATTTATTTTTTAACGAGCATGAAGACCGCGTTAAAACTGCTCGGATCTTGCGTTTATTTTTTAACGAGCATGAACTATGTGCTAAAACTGCTCGATGATAAGTTTGCATGTCCCCAGCATAATAATGAAAATCGAGGTGCATGCCCCCCAAGCTTCATTGCATCCAACTCGGTGGTTGGAATGAAGGTTTACCTTTGAGAAAGGGGAATTGTTTCATTTTTTAATGAGGTTGACACAAGATAAGAACTGTCCTCGGAGCCCACTGTATTTACAGTATTTCCATTAGGGCGATGATCCATGCTGACAAAATGTTTAGGAATCTTCCGAATCCATTAGACATAGAAGATCTCATATTGTAGGTTTCCACTGTGGCCACTTCCGCCAGATTACTTGCAGGCGGTAGGGCAAAAGTACCCATTAAGGCAGGGTCTTTCAGGAGACCTACTCCAATATTTTGAAGCGAATGATCGCTTCCATGGATCATTGGAATGCTTCCCGTAACTTGTGAACTGTCGGGGAGGAAAGTTTGTTGATCGACGACTGTAATCCCTCCTTGAAAGGGAAATGCAATCTTCCTGAAGTAGGTCGACACGACTGCGGCCATGGCATATATCCAGGGCCTTCCTGGTAGGATGTTGTAATCGAGGTTTCCATCAATTACTTCAACATCGACTTCTACTGTTTTGCCCCCCAGTTCAATTTGCAAGTTACCTAAAATCCCGTAGGGAGTGTATGATCGTCCATCAAATGCTTTTAAGGTCGTTGACGATCTCGACAAGGGTGGTGAGCCTAAATTTTTCCAGCAACTCATCGACATAAGACATGTAGATGCCCCCTCATCAATAATTGTTCGATGAACAGTTTTGTTGAGGGCTTTCACTTGAATAAGGAAAGCTAGTTGAGCTGGTAACTTAGGGTCATATCCTTTATGATCGAAGGCCACAAGATTGGAATCCATTGGGCCAATCCCACCTATTGCTGATAATAAAGTTTGCTCTTGGCAGGGGCAATTTTGTGGTACCTCAAGTGTCGACATAGCGGACGGCGATTGGGCCAGGTCCTCTATTATATTATAATTCTGTGCTATTTTGGCACGAGGATTAAATGTCGATTTGTGTACTACTCCCTTTGGCAACTTTATCATTGGTTCAGGAATGATGGGTGGCACAACTTTGGTCAAAGCTGTCGTCGAACTACTAGGTTGTTCATTAGCCTTGTTATTTGACAGCCATGGATTCCCGTAATCTTTATTCCTTGTCAAAGCATTATTCTGCTGCTTTGAGGTAGACAACATAAGCACTTGGGATCGGGAAGCATTTTGATTAGCAACCAGATTTTGACCAGGATTAGGAAACGGATCAGTCAACACAGCTGAGGTTTTCGGACTCTTAAAGAATCTTTTAAGCTCAGCTTTGCATGGACAATCTGCTGTCCAATGATCCTCATCGCATATATGACACCCCGAAGGGGGTTTCCCTTTTCTCCCTTTCTTTTTCTTCTTGTCTCCTGGTTGCTTCAGTTGTTTGCCCTTGTCGTCCGACACGACACTTACTTCCGAGGCAAGAAGTTCTTCATTTGCATTTTGATTCGAAGTCTTACGGGTTTTCTTAGACGAATCCCGTGTTGACTTTGCGTTTGCAGTGCCAATCACACCATCGCCGGCATGAGAGTCACTATTTGATCCAGGAGGGGGAGGAATTGAAAATTCCGGTCTAGGGGCGTCAGGTATCTTGTCATAGAGCGTGCCAGACTGAGTATATACTAAGTCTAAATACTGGGCACGAGCAATAACTTGCTCCTCTGTTACGACGCCTCCCTTGGCCACATCTTCTGTTATAGCAGGAAGAAGCGACTTTATAAACCACTCAGCTAAAAGCTGATCTGGAACATAAGTCTTTACCATTCTGCGACGACGACGCCACTCATGTATATGATCTGATATATGTGTGGCCGTTGTCTGCTTGAAATTGGTTAAGATCTCGGTTCCAGTTTCGTACCTTATAGGTAACTGAAAGTGTGTTAAGAAAGTCGTGGCTAGGGAACTAAAATTGTCGAAAGAGGCTCTAGGTAATTCAATATACCATTTAGCCGCTGGACCAGTCAATGTCCTCTGAAAAAGGCGAAGCCTTATCGAATCATCATTCAAGGTATTCGACGAACACCACAGATGGAAAGTCATCACATGATTCGACGGGTCTTCGCCAGGATTTCCATTGAATTTAGGAATGTCCGAAGGAAGTTTGTGAGGAATCGCTGGCCACCAATGGGCATAGGCGATTGGATCATTCGTCAGTCGATGTAAATCTGGTAATTCTAGAGTCGCCACGAATGGCAACTGCTGATTCAGGTTTGGCGAGGCGTACCCAGGATACGATGGAATCGCCTGAGCAGTAGGCCTTTGCATACCAGCATAATGCAACTGATGTTGATAGGACTGATATGGCTGGTGGGCTTGGCCACTGTAAAGTGGTTGATTTAACCCGTTCTGAATATAGGGTTGCCCACTATTTGCAAAGATCTGTTGCTCAGATCCCTGGTACACCTGTTGAAACTGAGGTTGTTGGTATTGCACCATCCATGGCTGCGAAGCCATGTTTTGCTGTGCGATACTAACCGACGGACCAAGATGCGGGGTTATGGTTCCCGTTTGTATCTGTGTCGTCCCGGCAGTTGGCGATTGTGGTTGTGTTGCAGGGTCAAGGGGCTGTTGCATTACAACTTGGGGTTGACATACAACCGGCATCGATTGAACTTGCGACACGGTTACAATTGCTGGCGTCGTCGGGATGCTAGACATAGGTACACACTGTTGCATGGAATATACAACTCTTGGTTGTTGGGGTAACATAGGTACCCAACCACTCATCGTTACTTCAGTCAAACCTGAATGTTGTTGAAAACTGTCGTATGGGTATCCCCCCGGAAGAGGAAGTGAAAGGGCATATTGCCCCCCATACGGTAACAATCCGGAGCTCAAGGGTATAGATTGCCTTTGAGGACTGGATGGCCCAAACTGATTTCCAAAGGGATCAATTTGTCTAGTTTCAACATAAGAATTACCGGGTATTATACCGGAAGAACAAACTGGAACAGACCAAGTTGTCGTAATAGTCCCTGGGTGGACTCCTTCTAGCTGATGAGAGCTAGTCGGGACAGCTGGTATGCCGGCAAACATCGTTGGATTGACAGCAGGAGCTTCTGCTGTCGCTGTGTCATTTGGCACAGTCCTAGATGTCGACGGTTGCTCAGACATTTTAAGTCTATCCAATAAACTGCCTAACGATTCTACAGGAACTTCCTGTGGCGATGGACAAACTTCTGACGCAGAAGGAAAAAGAGCGGTGCCTACTCCAAAATGAGTTGGAGTATTTGCTTGCTGATCCTCTACGATTTCCTCTATTGCGATCAGACCAGGAGGAAGAGGAAGATCGTCAGGTCCGTAAAAGATTTCTGGTGCCGAAGAAGGGGTTGCTTCGACAGCGACAGTTGTTTGAACAACAAGACTCTGTGGACCGGTTTCAGATGGAACTGGTTCAGTTATGCAAGTACTTGTCTTCAGACTAGGATCAGTACAACTGTCCCTCTGTTGCTGTTGAACTTCTTCAATAGAGGCAGGGATTCCAGAAATATCAGGAGTGACCAGAATCTCAGATGTTGTCGGAACTGTTGTTCTAACTTTAATGGGAGATTTTGACCCGGTCAAGCGAGTTCGCTTCGTCCGTACTACTCTTGATTCCGGAGACAAAGACAGTTGACTCGCGAGTCTCCTCGAACGACGGAGTTTTAATTGACTTTCCTCCACGGTTGCGGATTACTTGATCAACTAAAATACAAAAAGGGGAATTATGTTTCCGTATTGAATGAATTTTATTAGACGCTTTTAGACACAACTTTGCTTTTTCATGTTTTAAGAGTCGAGAAAAAGCTAAAGATGACTCTAGTCGCCTTCGATGTATTAACGAGCCCGAAGTGACAAATGCTCGGTTGGACCTTTTCAGTTATAGAGTTTGAAAAGGGCCAAAAGAAACTGCTCTGGAGATCTAGGCAGAGGGTGTGCCAAACTTCTCGCGAAACCACAGAATACGTTTTACGGTACGGGTGGTCGATCTTCGTGAATGCTGTGTTCACTGCATCGCGATTAGTAGGGCGGCCGACACGGCTTCCTAAGGATAAAGGATAAATGCCTATAGGGGTCTCCCAATATACGCGACGGTACGCGGGAGCACAAGTCCGTATTAGTGTTATCGTCCCTCAGGAGGAATCACCCACCTTCGTAGAGATCGACAATCACTACGTTTAACGACGTCGGAACACGTCTCTACCTAGACCTCTATTGTGAGCGTTATGTTACAATGCGTTTTTAGATTCATTCAATATATTTTAAGTTGATCTTGTTTAGCAGTTTGTCTTTCAGGATCACCACGAGATGTATTGGTACAAATTCCTAAATGCAGCTAAAATGATAAGCAAGCTTTACAATCTTTTTAGCTTTGAAAATCCTAACTACTGAGGGGAGAGAAAAACATTATCTTTCCACACAGAGCACAAAGCACAAACTAATGCACTTTCTCCTAGATCAATCACGCAAACTTATCAAAATATGCAAATGCAAGATGCATGTATTTCTTTTCTTTTCCTTTAATGTTGATGTAGACAAAAAGGAAATTGTCGTGTAATTTTCGAATTCAATTTGAAGCGTAAACAAACAAGTTTTGTCTAAAATCAAAAGACGCTTTACAGGTACTTGTTTCAACACTAAAAATGTACGAATTCAAACCATAAAATGAAGAACAAACAAACTCAAACAGCCATGAACAGTAATAAAACTAGCTCTTAAGATCATAAAGACACTTTTACAGTTCAGGATCTAAGAGGCCACAGCTATACTGGTTCGCTTTTCACAATGGGAAACTGTAACTGAAACAAGAAATACTGAAAGAACAATCACAGTTTCATCACACAACTGAGGCGGAATAATGTCAAGGAAAGTTGGTTTACAGCAAGTACAATGACAAGCAATCAGCAGCAAAACAACAGTGAAAACAGGGCCAAGACACAGTGGGAAACCTCAGGAAGACATAGCCTAACTGGATCAGCGCAGGCTCTGGTCTGTCAAATTGACTCTCAGCGCAGTTCCCGAAGGGAGTACCTGCACTGGAATGCAGACTGCCTGTGGACAGCCTGCACTGAGACACGAGAGTTGCGTTTACAAGGATTTCCGGGTCATAAAAAGCTCAAAAATGCACTGTTTTTGCTGAAATAAAAAGCTATAGGTCGAGTACAAGCTAAGGGATGATCAAGAGGATGAAAAGCTATCACAAAGAGTACAAGAGTCTTTTGTAGATCAGCTCTTCAAATCATGAATCTGCTCAAAAAATGAGCAAGAGTAGCAGCCCCTCTACTTCGCTTTTGATATAGTCAAAAGCTTTTCGATTCGGTACTCTTTGGTTCAGGAAATGAATAGCAAAGATACTACAAACACCAACAAGATACTAGGCTCCCCAGTGGAGTCGCCAGTTTGTTGTGGGGAAAAGTATCCAACTCGGATGACCCTATCCCTACTCTAAGGGTGACAGTCCTTAGCAACAACTGAAAGTAAAGCTTTGATATTTTCCTTTATGAAAGTACAGAGAAGGAAGAAAAGATTGACCAACCGGTGTCTTTCGCTTTTGTCGATCCTGTCCTCTCTCTTTGTCTCTCGCTCCCAGCTCCTTGCTCCCTTTGCCGGCCCAGCTACACACAGATCCTGCACAAACAAGAGAAGGAAACTACAAGAAACATGTACTCATAACTGATGCATGGATTAGAGTGAATCAGATATACAAGTAAATACAATACATCAATGCAATACAAGTATATAGGAGAACATTCAAAGCTTTATTGATAGAAGTAAAAGGGTTCTGAGAAGGTTACAACCATCAATGGCTCCAATCCAGCAGCACCTCCCCAGCAGCAAGAAATCTCCTCTTCACCTCTATAAAAGCAATCACCCAATAGCTCTAACTGTAAACCAACAACACTTCCTTGCTTTGCACAAAATTCCAGCCTCCTTAGACCTCATGAGAGAGCTCTATATATAGGAGATTTGGAGAAAGGATGAGTCAGCTTGAGGCTGGCATAAAGCTGACTAGTGTCCTCTCCCACTTTAGTTAATCTTCAGTTCTTGAGTCCACTTGGAGAATCTTGCTTCCACTTGGAGATCAAGACCCTCTTACTCATCATAGGGCGAATTCCATGAACCAAGTGTCAGTTTGGAAGCTTCCTGGGCAATTGACACCTTGCAGAATGACTGTGCCACTTGGCCAATCTCGCCCAGCGCAGGTAGCCTTCATTGGAGTTGACTTTCAGCGCAGGTACAAAGAGGAGTAGTTGACATTCAGCGCAGATGCTCAGTGGAGCAGCTGACATGATCCAAAAATAGCCTGTTTTTGAGTGTTTTCAGGTGGAGAACTGATGGGAAGTGTTGTGGTTTGCTGACCTTGTTATTCTAGGGGTAAGAACAACATGTTTAGGGACTGAGGATCCCTGTAATTATTGACATTTCATGCTCCATGCTGCGAGGCACAAAAATGTCTATAACAGTAGGGGCCTGACAGGTGGTATCAGAGTTTCAATTCGGTGAAGTTGTTGGATGGTGGAGACTAGATCGCAAAGGAAGAAGAAGCTGTTAGAGATGGTAGCCGGGTCTCAAGTTGGGTCTAGCCATGAAGCCGAGACTTTATCACTTATGGAAAGAATACTACAGAGGATGGAAGCCATGGAGTCTTCTTCGGAAACGAGGGAGGACTTGCTCATTAAGGAGCAAGAATCCAGCTCGAAGCTAAGAGAAGAACTTGATGAGCTCCGAACGCGGCATGAGTACACTGATCTTATGTGTACACAACTCAAGATAAGGGTCAAGGAGGTTGAAGAAGCAAGGGATCAGGGTCTTGTAGAGATTGTGAGCTTGAAGGAATCGCTTGAGAAGGTAAACAAATCTCTTGATGAAGCCAAGGATGAGATCGTGGTGCTGAAGAAGTCCATGAGGCATAACTCAGGTGGAGGAGTGCCTCATGTGCAAGTCAAGGAACCAGAATCTTATGATGGCACAAGGAATGAAAAGGCTCTTGGAAACTTTTTGTGGGACATGGAGCAATACTTGGAAGGGTTGAATCTATCTGATTGTGAGACACAAGTCAAGATGGCTGCTCAGTTCTTAACAAAGGATGCTAAGATGTGGTGGTGAAGGAGGGTGGATCAGATTGTCAATGGCAGTGCTGATGACATCACTTCGTGGGATGACATGAAGAATGCTTTGCAAACCCATTTCAGTCCTCACGATGAAACGTGGGAAGCAAGGACTAAGATTAAGTACATCAAGAAAACCGGAAGCCCACAAGCATACCAGCGAGAGTTTGCAAGTGCAGCTCTGGAACTTCCCGACATGGCAGAGAAGGACAAGGTGTTCAACTTCATTATTGGGTTGAAGCCTTGGGCACGCAATGAGGTGAAGAGGCAGAAGATTAGGACACTTGAGGAGGCTTTTGCTGTGGTTTATAGGTTGGTGGATCATTATGATGAGACTTCTGATGAGAAAAAGAAGTCCGACAAGCCGAAAGAAAAGAAGAAGGATGATGCTTCGAAATCAGATGATGGTTCGAAGACGAAGAAACCTTTGATGTGTTGGATATGTGCAGGACCACACATGGTGAAGAATTGTCCCTCTAAACTGAAGGTGGCCACTATTGCACAGTCTGATGGAAAGAATGAAGATGCTTCTGTAGGGATGATGCAGATACTTGGTGCTTCTGCTACTACGGAAGTGGCCTCTAGAAGGGATCCTGAAAGGAACAAGTTGGTGTATGTTCGAATGAAGGTTGGAGGTGCTGATGTGCTCACTATGGTGGATAGTGGGGCTTCTCAAAACTTCATGGGTGAAGATACTGCGAGAAGAATTGGGCTGAAGTTTGTACCGGCAAAGGCACAAATGAAGACAGTGAATTCTCCTCCTATTGAGATTCTTGGTATAGTTGAGAGGGTGGACACTACACTTGGTGAATGGACCGGAAAGGTGGACTTCACTATAGTGCGGATTGATGACTATGAAGTTGTATTGGGGATGGAGTTCATGAAACAATTTGATGCTATGATCGTTCCACATTTGAAGAAGCTCTACATTTATGATGGAAGGGAAGATGTACCCATTGGTGTGACTAGGCCTGATTGTAAATTGGGAGTGATGCAAATGGAGGATAAGGAGAAGATGAACAAGCAGTTGTCTAGTGTTGAGGCAAATCTTGTGGAGCAGTCATTGGTCATCAAGACATTTTCAGATAGCATCTTGGATTTGACAAGAAGGCTAGAGCTGGTGGAGGATGATGATGATGATGATGAGGTATATGTGAGGCCGGATGTCCAGAAGGAAGAGCGGGTTGCTTATGTACAAAGGATGGAGATTGAGGCTCCTGATAGGTGGATCGAGTTGATTAGTGAGGGAGAGCCTTCAGGCTCTACTCCCTCTACATCTTCTTAGATGTATGAAGAAGATGGGACTCATTGTTAGTTACTCATGGCAGTGAGTCCTTAAACATGTTTGAGAAGGTATGATTGATGGTGCAGGGATGGCTTGGCATCAAGCATCATGACATGTTGCAGATGAGATGGATGGAGTTTCCATGGACCTGAGCATGGATTATGGAGATGGATTCTTGAGGAGTCAAGGATGTGGCAGATGTTTGAGGAACAACTGATGATGGCATGAGGATGTTCACTCTCATGGATTGAGCGTGATGGTTGGATTAGCTACCCAACTAGTTCAGACATGAGGTCCGGAAGTGTGCAGAGATATGTTGGCATCGTGCTGGAGTATCATGGTAGAGGTTCACATGGAGACACATGATGAGGTCGACATGAGATGTTGTAGTGGAGGTTGTGACAGAGGGGTCGATGGTCATGGATCGAGATGATATCTGATGGAGTGCATGCCTTGGTGAGCTTGGTGGCGGTTGGTCACTAAGTCGAGACATGATGGAGATGAGGTTCTACATATGTTGCAATGATGTTTGCTTTGTGTGGAGGAGTCAACGTCATGGATGATGATGATCTTGGTGGATGATAGCTACCAGGATGGTATGTTGTCGAGGACGACAATGATTTCAGGTGGAGGAGGATGTAAGGCCTTCGGAGCATCAGCGCGATGGGCGCCGGGTGAGCATCGTGCACACAGACAAGTCGGGTGCGCATGCAGACAGAATGCGACGTTTCGGTGAGTTGGTTGCGACGATACCTTGGACAGAAATGCGACGACGAACGACACTTGGAAGAAATGCGACTAAGTGTTGGAGACTTATATGCGACTTGGGAGAGGCATGCGTTGAGGCATGGCCGACACAAGGAGAGCATGTTATGGGCGCCTTATGTGTTAGTTTGGGGGTCGGCCAAGGGGTTGCCACCCACATAAGGGACCACATGTAAAATGATGTAGTGTGTGTATAAATGACTTGCATTGAAGCCATTTTGAAACAAAAATTTCGTACTTGGAGTACGCCTAAGACAAGAGGCTAAAAAGTGCGCAGTTTCAGTTGGTGAATGCGCATAGCTCATGAGTATGGTTTGAGGATTGCGCAAAGGTACTTCTTGGTCGATGGTGGGTACGGTGTGCTGGGTGTTGGGTAAAGAACGTGCAGAGTTGTGCAGGACTTAAGGAGGAGTTCTAGGTGTCTCGGGTGAGCACCCTCCTACCGTGTAAGATGGGCACAAGTGTTGTAAAGGCATTTCTATGCCTCAGTTGTAAAATATTCTAAGTATAGACTTGGAGTTTTGCCAAGTATACTTAATGATTGTATTATTGAAAAATTGATATAATATATTGTTGGGTAGACTGTTCGGGAGTTGCCCCTCCCCTTTATACTTGTTGCAATTGTTGATGTTCTTGGTTAATTGCATGATGATAATGAATGAGTATGGGCTTCATTAAGTATAAAGGATAATTGCATTTTACTTGGTTGCGAAACACAAACTAAGTATGTTAATGTGAAAGTAGGTGTAGTCCACGAATGTTAGTATTGGTGAAAAGAAAGCGTTCGGTGGTGCCACACCTTGCCACTAGCGGTTGGAAGACTACCGCAGGTGTAGGGGCGTGACACTAAGTGTCCAAGGGTGTGAAAGACAGAGAATAGAGAGAAGACTCCAAAACGAAATTAAGCCATGAATTGATCCTCAGAAGCCTTTTTATTAATGTGGCCTCTATTTTCTTCATTTTATATTATTTTCCTTCATTTTCCTCCTCAAATGCAACCTATGACCTTTCACCTCCATTTTCCCCTAATTTCCATTATTTTCATAAATAAATTTCTAATTAATGCCATTTTTCCTTTCCAAATCCTTTTCCATTTCCTTTGCCATTTTAAACCAAATGAACACCCACACTAGGATGTCTTGCCCAACATTCAACTTGGAATAAGTGCCCCATAACTATGGTTATTATTTTGCCTTTATTAACTTTTATTACATGGAATTTTCACCAGGGTTGTTATAGAGCCCTCCCCCTTGGGGGAACACCATCCTCAGTGTTCAATGACACCTATAACCAACAAGACTACTGAAATAAAACAAACTTCCCATGGAGATTTATAACTTAGCTTGTTTCAATATTTACAATGATCAACCTACTGAGAAGCAAACCGACATGACAACATAACAGCATGGCAACCATAATGATATGACACCCATACTACTTATTGGAGCTTTATAACACAACTCATGGCGGTATTTACATCCATATACATATGTACATACACCAAAGTATCACATCAAAGATATACCCAAAACATATATCAAGGACATTCACTCAACCAACGAATAAGGAGGGATACATTGCCCACATCTGATCTACCATCTCCCATGTAGCGTCATCGGGCCCAAAGTGCTTCCACTACACTTTAACCTACTTGATTGCTTGGTTTCGAAGCATGAGAACCTTTCTTTGCAATATACAGTGATTTTCTAGCTGGAATTCTCCATCTAGCTCCACCTCCAATACAAAACATTCAATCACATGATCAACATCTTTAACATACTTCTTAAGCAATGACACATGGAAAAAATCATGGACCTTCACTGTCGGAGGTAGTGCAAGTCGATAGGCTATTTGTCTGATACTTTCAAGAATCTTGAAAGGTCCATAAAACCAAGGTGCTAGCTTGGTACATGATCCAATCCACAAGGAGCTCTTCTTTGGCTTGATATGCAAGTACACTTGTTATCCAACCTGAAATTCCTTAGACAAACTATTTCGATATGCATAGATTTTCTGCTTATCCTGTGATGGCTTTAGATTCTTTTTTATTACGTGCATTTCCTGTTCCATTTATTCTAAAATCTCTAGTCCAATCAACACCCTGTCTATATCACTCCAATTGATGGGAGTATTATAACTTCGTCAATACAATGCCTCAAATGAACTCATCCTCAGAGATTCCTGATACCCGTTGTTGTAAGCAAACTCAACCAGTGGAAGATACTCTTCCCACTTCCGATGTTTATGCATCACATACATCCTCAAACTTCCCTCTAATATCTTGTTGACCCTCTCTATATGTCCATATGTCTGCGGATGATAAGTTGAACTGAAGGTTAACTCTGCCCCTAAACCTGTAAAAAAATCCTTCCAAAACAAGTTAACTTAGCATCCTTATATGACGCAATCTTCTTAAGAACCCCATGCAATCTGAACACATCTCTGATGAACACCTGTGCCACATAACTAGCTGAATACATAGTCTTCATTGGAATAAAGTGTGCAACCTTAGTCAAACTTTCCACCACAACCATGATGGAATCATGTTGTCTAGATGTCCTCGGAAAACCTGTGATGAAATCCATGGAAATGACCTCCCATTCCACTCTGGAAACACAATCAGCTATATTAGTCCACTTAGATCCCTACACTTTTCCTTTACCTATTGATAGTCCAAACATCTAGCCACAAACTTTGCCACATCCTTTTTCATATTTGGCCAATAAAAAAACTTCTTTACTGTTGTCAATGTCTTTTGGTAGCCTGGGTGACTTAAATATAATTCACATGAAACTCCCTCAAGGTGATCTTTTTGAGTTCATTGTTTTCTGGCACATATATCATGTCCCTAAATCTGATTAAGACATCTATTGAGAGATGATAGTACACATCCTGTGCACCTATACTTGTACTTTGTTGTAATCTGTGCATAAGCTCTATATACCTCTCATCCTACTAATATTCCTATAAAATCTGATTTTGTAAGTATGTCCCATAAGAACTCATATCTACAATGTGATTTACCTATATCCGCATGCTAAGAGCATATGAAATCCTATTCTCTTTACCCTTGATGTACCTGATCTCAAATTCAAACTCATTGATCATGGTCAACCATCTAGCTTGCCTGTCATTGAGATTCTGCTAGTAAAACAGGTATCTCAGCCCACTGTGATCACTCATCAATACAAGCCTCCTACCAAGAAGATAGTGCCTCCACATCTTCAATGTATGAATGATCGCTGCCAACTCAATATCATGTGTCAGATTTTTCTGCCTGTGCTCATCCAGTTTCCATGACTCATAACATACTACTTGTCCTTCCTACATAAGGACTCCACCAACTCCTCTCTTACAGGCATTTGTACACTACAAACTCTTTTTCCAAGTGTGTAATATTTAACACTGGATAATTTTTCAACAACTTCTTTAATTATTCAAAACTTTTTGTACATTCTTCTCTCCATTCAAATTTCTTACCTTTCCTTTGCAATGACATAATAGGATATGAAATCTGAGAGAAGTTCCTGATGAACCTCCTATAATAGCCTTGTAACCCCATGAATGATCTTACCTCATCCACATATCTAGGATTTTCCCACTCCATGGTAGCTCTTATCTTCTCTCGATCTACTATTATGCCTTCCTTGGAGACCTCATGCCCCAAGTAATGTACCTATGTCTGAAAGAAACTGTATTAACTGATTTTAGCATACAATTTATGTTCTCTCAATAGTCTCACCATTGTTGCTAAATGCTTGGCATGTTCTTCCTCATTATTAAAATATATCAAAATTTCATCAATTAATATAATAACAAACTTGTCTAGATAAGGATGCAACACACTATTCATCAAGCACACAAAGGTAGATGCAACATTATTCAAACCAAATGGAACTACAACAAACTCATATTTCCCATACCTGGTCCGGAAAGTTGTCTTGTAAATGTCCTCTTCCTTGATGCATACCTGGTGATATCTAGATCTCAAATCAATCTTTGAGAATACCGTTGTTCCCTTTAACTGATCAAATAAGTAATCAATCCTAAAAAAAATTACTTGTTCTTGATGGTCACCTTGTTCAACTACCTGTAATCAATGCATAACCTAAGAGTACCATCTTTCTTCTTCACAAACAAGACTAGAGCACACCAAGGTGATACACTTGGCCTAATGTATCCCTTGTCAAGCATTTCCTTTAATTTCAACTTCAATTCTACTAACTCTGAGTGTTCATCCGATATGGTGCTTTTGATGCTGGTGTTTCCCCTGGTACCAAGTCAATGGAGAAGTCCACTTCTCTATAAGGTAAAAATTCTGAGATCTCCGTTGGAAACACATCCTGAAACTACTGTAAGATCAAGTACCTGCTCAACATTTTTGCATCCTCATCCTCCTTACCTTTATCACTAGAAATGTATACTGCAAATCACACACACCCTTTTCTGTGACTACATTTTTCCTGCATAGCTATGACCATCCTAACTGATGTTGCTTTCTTTTTACCATGTAAGATTCTCTTCTCACCATTGTCATCCAAGCACGCAATGTCTTTATCATAACAATACACTTTGATCCTATGAAGATATAGCCAACCCATACCCAAAAGCATACTATATAACCCTAATGGTAATACATTCAAATGTGCTGAAGTAGACATACCATTCAACTCAAATGCAAAAGCTCTTACCCAATGATGGACTCTCTTCTTGGTACCTGTAGCCAACTGCACTAACCAATATTTTTCATGCACTTCTTTATTCAAACCACACTTATCCACCAAGTCAGGGTTAACATAACTATAATTAGATCTAGGGTCAATAAAAAAAAATGATCACAAAGCTTACCTTCCATCTCAATGATAGATTCCTTATGATCTGCCTTATTGTTATCCAACACTACATAGATATGAGGAATACTTTGCCCAACATCCCCAACAATCTGCGCCTCCTATGCAATATAGACATGAGGCTGAACACTCTGATTTTGCAAACAATCCCTCTTAAGATGCTCCTTACCACATGTCCAACACTCCAATGATCCTCTATCATCACCTTTATTCTATTGGTGTGCCCTGTGTCCCCTATATAGTTGCATTTAACTTCTTATGCGGTGCAACATTCTCTTTTTCTTCTGCATTTTGAGGCCTTATTCTTTTCGGCTTCCATTTACCTTTACTTTTATCTTTCCCTTTCCATCATTTCTTATGCTTTGACTATTCATAACAATTCTATAGTTTCCCAATAACTTCCTCAAGTGACCAAGGCTCATCGTGCTCAATATGATCTAAATGCTAATGGAAATCCACTGACCAATCTCTAAACTTTAGCATTTTCATCTTTATGATACAATACATACCTCAATAGCTCTAATATCTTGGTCATATACTCCTCATCTATCTTCAATCCCATTTTGAGCTCATAGAATTCCTTGGCTTGGCTGTCGTAGTACCTTTTTGACAAGTGCTTATTTCTGAAGAGTCTCTTGAATTCATTCCAACTCAAATCATTTGTCATGATGTCTCTGGCCCATTTTACATCTTCCAAAAATATGTCTGCTTTACCTTTCAGGATGAAGATAGTTATTTTGGCCTTCATATTCTCTATATACTCATGCAGTTCAAATAAGTTATTCATGCCAAGTATCCAAGCCTCTGCATCCTCAAGATTCTTCAAATCTCCATCAAAACTAAGTAGCTTCGCTTTCGTTAATTCAACTGACAAGTATCCCCTTTCACTCCTCCTATAAGGGTGATAACGATGACGATCATAGTGTCTGTCAAAACTAGAACTAGAATAGTACATGTGTCCATCACCTCGCCTATCCAGAGTATCCAAGAATCTACCATCTCTTATTGTGTCATCTCTATCTAAAATGTGATGACCATGAGACCTACTGCCATATGCCCCATTAGTCCCATTATGATGTCCATAGTTGATTCAGAGTGGTCCCTATCTCCGCAATTATAAAAAACTCTAAAGAATTATTGCATTGACTTCTTCTTGTTTCTCCTGTGCCTGCATGATGATGTCATTATATTCTTTACAACTCCTTATTTCTTCCTTAAAACTCCTCAATGTGTTTGATAAGTCAGAAGAGTTCCCAACACCACACTGCTCATCTGATTCATAGGGAGAATATTTGTAGCATACTATCTTGCTGGTCATCTTGATCTCTTCCTGTAAGACATACTATGTTAGCTAAACCAAATCATAAACAAGTTAATGTACCTTAGTGTAGCTCATGAAGGATATCTCATCTGCAAGACCAACCAGACTAACATAATACATATATAAACATAATTATATCAACATTTAATCATCATCTCAACCATTATCTAGTCATTAATACATGAACATACCCACCACACATCATGACCTCATGCATGGAAATTATAACCATATCATTGTGTGCATAAAAAATATGTATGATACACACGCACACAAAATACATACAAACATTGACATGCATATCCAATGCATAACTGACATAAACTCATGATAAACACATCCAACAACAATGGAATTATCTTTTCACATGACAACACCACTGCAACCATAACAAACACCATGCATACACAACCGGTACATAGACCACAAACATGAGAATACATATGCAACTGATGTGAATGCATGAACAACACACTACCTATCCAGTCCAAGGGGTGAAAAATTCTCTGATACCACTCTGTAACACCCTCCTCCCACATCTACCCAAGTAACCGGGGAACCATGGTAAACATGTGACGAGAGGCTACCATGATCTAATTGAACCTCCTAGGTTAGCTTAAGGAAGTGGAACCGATAAAAAACAACCAAAATGACCGTCCACAAATCCTACAGAACCTCCATGAGATATCCCACCTTTCCAGGTGACTAACCCCTAAGGAAACTCAACATTTTAGGGACCTAGAGCCCCAATTGCTTCCTTGTCAAGCCCTCCAAGCGATTGAGGGTCCCAGTTTCTTCATGAGCCTACTTGAGTGCGATTGTAACCTTTTTCTACCAGTGTTATGCCAACGAATGCGATATTTATGGCTAATTTCCAAGGCTAATACTAAGTCACTACCCATAACTTCATGGAATTTACAAAAATGAAAAAAAAAACATAGAGACAATGATGTCAATACAAACTCTTGAACAAAGACATGACTAGAACACTGCTAGCCATGACATACATTTCCTCAAATATGTCATAAATATGCATTCTACATGTTTAAACAACAAATATGAGCATAGGGGTCTTATACTTATCTGAGAATCCCTAAGAAGCATTGATGTGTGATCACATTAGCTACATTGTCATGTATTAGGTCATAGGTTTATTGATCAATCATTTACAAATAAAAACAAGATGAGAACCATACATTTTCATTGTCATAAACATATTCATAACCAACATATAAACAACAAAAATAATGAGGATACAAAAACCATAAGTGCCATATATGAACTAGTACATTTGCTGATAAAATACCAAGGAAAGGAACTCTTGATAATGAATGTAAAAGCCAACCCGGTATGGGACTACCATGTTCCACCCAACCATAGATTGGATGAGTCAGGGCTTTCTTCAACTAATCACCCTTGTGCCATATTCCAAGCATGAATGTGTGACTCAAACCAAAAGTACCAATCAGGGCTTCCCGATGTTAAACCACCTCACCCTCATCAATAGAATCAGACTTTATCGCAATCTTCACCAGATCACTAGGCCATAAAAAATAAATAAATAATACCGGCTTTACCGTAACCCCCATCGGATCACTAACGCATAACCCACCAAGACACACAATATCTGGCTTTACTACAACCCACGGTCTGATTTAGGGGTCACTAGGCCAGTGGCTTTACCGCAATCGACATTTTGGTTCAGGGATCACTAGGCAATGTGTTCTCTCATTCAAAAATCTACCTCACGCAAATTCAAATCTATTTGGCAATCTAGCTCAACCAAAACATGAGAACCCCATCTCACCATGGCTATCCGGAAATGGGAAGGCAAGGTTGAAGAACACTGTCACACCTGGCAAAACCCATGCCCATGACAACAAGAGAGTCAAGAACACACACACATAACCATGCATGCCAAATCTAGCAAGTAAATCACACATGAAAATCGATGCCTGCAAGTAAACCTGTTGTAGCTGCTTGATCCCGCTCTTCCTTGCTTGATCTTTGCTTCCCCTTTTCCTTCTTTGCCTTTCTTGATCCAATGGTGAAGTGCTCCAAGAAAACTTTAAGTGTCCAAGAGTGCATGAGAGAGAGAGGGAGAGAATAGGGAGAAGACTCCAAAACTGAACTAACCAAAATCCATGAATTGATATAAAGTTTTTTATTAATGTGGCATCTATTTTCTTCATTTTCCATTATTTTCCTTCATTTTCCTCCTCACATACAACCTGTGACTTTTCACCTTCATTTTCTCCTAATTTCCATTATTTTCATAAATAAATTTCCAATTAATGTTGTTTTTCCTTTTCAAAGTCTTTGCCAATTTTTTTAGCGATAATAAACCAGATGAACACCCACACTAGAATATCTTGCCCAACATTCAACTTAGAATAAGTGTCCCATAACCATTGTTATTATTTTGCATTTATTAACTTTTATTACATGGATTTTTCACCATATAATAAAATTTCCTTTTTCACCATATATTTCTTAACTTGTGATTTCCTCATATAAAAAGTGAATCATTATGAATCATTATGGTTTATTGTTCTAAATTCTCTAAAATCTATGTGAGATTATTGGAAAAAATTAGCAACATATCATCCTCCTCCTACATTGGAAAACATTTTAATTAAACTAAGTGAGTTAACATTTCTTTTTTTTACTTTTTGATGAGTAAATCTGTTCGAGAAGGTACATAGAAAGTATATAAGGTCAAGGCCCATGGGAAGTAGCATGATTCTCTTCATTTTTATAATTTATGACAAATAATTTTCACTAAGGCATTAAACAAAAATATCTATTAAAATAATGGATGAAATTTATTAAAAGAATAATTTATGTTTTTTCAATAAATAATTAATTCAAATAAAATAAAAATAAAAATATATATTTCTTTTTAGTAATTATTTAAATCAGTGTAGATTCATCTTAAATATGGATCTAATATGAGTTTAGAAGGATTCAATTTTTTCAAGTGTAAGTTTTTTATGAGCTTATATATATATATATATATATATATATATCTTATAGATTTTTCATAATTTTTATTTTGGCGGAAAGAAAAATTTCAATTCAATTTTGATGATGGATGCAAAATTTCAATTCAATTTTAATGACAGATGTAAAATTTCAATTCAATTTCGATGATGGACGGATATTGTTATACATCATACTGAGTTGTAAAATGAGCCACATCAAACTAGGTTTTAAAATGAACCTGTCTCTAGACTCAATCATATAAAATAATCTTACAAAAAACCACCAAATCTTCAGTAAAAAAAAGTGAATATATAAGCAATAGCTAAATCTAGTAGGCTATTTTTCATCCCATATTTAATGCATATATGCAATCCACCTCCTTAAATATGTTGTTTAACATCTTAAATCTGTGCTAAAATATTTATAGGTTAACGAGGATGATTATAACATGATGTCAAATTCTTAATGCTTTGACTTTTATATGGCCAAGGGAAGGTTACAATGTTATGGGTAACAATTATTTGTTTAATTATATATAGTTTAAAGTTTTGAAATATTTCTATTATTGAATAGTGTTATTTGCAATGTTTATATAAACATATTTTCAATGACTTTTAAAATGCTATAATGAAATTACATTTTAAATAACCAAAAAAAATCAAAATCATCAAAATTTATAATAGTAAAATTATACATAAAACTAGAAATTTTCAGAGAATGATTGTTACATCTTAATCTTACATTCATAGATTTCAAAATATATGATTGTTGCACAGAAAAGTTACAAATTCCTTATTGTAGACTGTAATTATATTAATGAGAGTAAATACACATGATAGTGATGGCATGCATATTCAAAAGTTAAAAATTCCTTAATTTTATATTATAATTATATTAGAGTGAATACTCATGCTTAGAAAATAGTGGTGCAATGTAAATTGTAGAGTATTTACCCATTTTGAAGGGTTGAAATGAGGGTACGTTGCTAAACTAGAATCTACATACATGAGTCTTAAAAATCAAAGCACGTAATAAAATAATTATAAATATAAGAGAAAACAACATAGCATAGCCCATTTGCCAGGGGTTCACTAGTCCCTCGGTATGTGGCCTTTATGTGGTGGCGTACAATGTCCATAGGTCTCATATATTTTCCCTCACTTTATTTCTTTTTCTTCTAATCTAAGTAATATAAAACCATCATACTA
Source organism: Pinus tabuliformis (assembly GCA_031772625.1). Taxonomy (NCBI): domain Eukaryota; kingdom Viridiplantae; phylum Streptophyta; class Pinopsida; order Pinales; family Pinaceae; genus Pinus; species Pinus tabuliformis. The sequence goes on from CM062815.1 coordinate 235,707,979, forward strand.
TGCAGGGCGAGGTGTTACATTGGGATTGATTAGAACTGTAGACTTACAGATTTTCTGACTGGAGTTTGTTCATCGCTACTGGAAAGCATGCATTGGCTGCGTTCATTCTCCAGTCAGACACTGTAGCGGCCATGGCTTTGTACAAACTCTCCCCTTATTTCAACGCATTAATGGCCTTCTCCTTCAATTATCTTGCTCTCACCCTTACCCTCATCCCACTTTCTCCTTCCATCAACTCCCTAACTGCTCTCTCCACTTCTCCTCCCTTTACGAAATCATCGCTTTCCATCTTTGCTGTTATTTCCACCTTAAACTCTTTCATCAATAGAAGCCTATTTATTTTCTATTCCGCAAAAAGAGGCCAATAGATAATCAGCACTCCATGTGAGATGCTCTCCAGGGCAGAATTCCAGCCACAGTGAGAAAGGAAACCGCCGGTGGATGGGTGAGAGAGAACAGGAATTTGAGGCGCCCATGAAGCAACAATAAGTCCTTGATCTTGGGTTCGACTTTCGAATCTCTCGGGTAACAGTTGGGAAAGCTCTGTTTCCTTGATGGACAGAAAGCTGTTGGACGGACTGCAGAGCACCCACAGAAAGCGATGTTGACTTGCTTCCAATCCCATGGCGAGTACGGTCACCTTAGCCTTGGACAGAGCGGCTCCGCTTCTGAAAGAAATGAAGAGAACCGAGGAATGCGGTTGATTGTCTAACCACTTTAGGCAGTCCGCCCATCTGTTTTCCACAAGTTCATCATCGACTTGAAGTGGCAATGATGAGATGAGGGGTCCAACTGGATAAATGTGGGGCATTCAACAAATCTCCTTCGTGGGATTAGATATCTTTCCTTCCACAAGAGCTTTGATCGCTTCATGCTCTAGTGTTGAAATATTAATGTAAACTGTTGTGTTTAACGGAATCCGCCTTTGTGCAAACGCCAAAACCATCGTCCGCTTCCCCGCACTACCTTATGCTGATCGTTGGTATTTCACCAGAGGGTAGTGATCACAATCCACTTCTGCCACGTGTCTGGGCAGTCCTTTCCAAAACAGACTTTCCCTGGTGCATAAATTCCATGCGATTTTGACCTCTGAGGAATTTCCGTCAACCGTTTGATTGAATCAATGGTTGTGTACAAGCCCGCACCATATGGACTTGACGTGAAGTAAATTCCCATTGAACGCCAATTTTTGTCAGTAAAGTAATTAATGAATATTTACTCCGGTTCATAGAATGTTGGTAAAAGTTTTAATTTTATTGTTTTTTTATTTTCACAGGTGTAGTTTTGTTTTTATGTTTCCCGTTGACTATTTAATGTTTAGTTGTTCTGGAGTTGCATATGAAAGAGGGGAAAACTCGCCGCAGCGAATGTAAGATTTTTTTTTACAGCAGGTTGAATGTAATGTTTTTTTGTTCATTGCATATGTAATGTAAGGGAAGCACGCAGCAGTGCACATGTGAAGAATTTTTACACAGCAACGTAAATATATACAACATAGTTTTTATTTTGTAATGTAGTAGCGTGAATGAAAAATTTGTAGCTGAGACAGAGTATTTTTCAGGAGAAGACAGAGTTATTTTTTTTTTGTGGAATTGAAGCGTTCTCTGGTTGTAATCCCTTTAATAGAGGAAGAATATTTTTGTAACAGGCAGCTTTATTAATGAATATAAATTTCTCTGTGTATATGTAAAACTCTGTTCTTCAGAAAACAGTTTTTGCTTCCCTGTGTTCAAAACAGAGTATTACAATATGTTCAGTCATTTTGTTTGGAATCATCAGAAATTCCCAACATGGTATCAAAGCTTGTCCAAGCTCTTTGAAGGTGTCAAAGAAGCTGAAGGAAGGATTTCTTGCTGCAGCAGCTTCTCTAGTAGAGTGAAGACTCAGTCAAAAAAAAATCCAAGGTATTTCTCAAGTTAATTTTCTGTGTTACTGTTGAGCACAGTCAGCTATTTTAAATACATAGTCAAGTATTTTGAAGCATAGTTGAGAGTGCAAGAATGGCTGGAGCCATCACTAACATGGGTATCTCCAATACTCAGCTCCCACAATTTAATGGGAAAAACTATGACTATTGGGCAATAACTATGAGAGCTTTGCTTGCTTCCCAAGACTTATGGGAATTTGTGGAGTATGGTTTTGAAGAACCCGCAGATGAAGATGAGTTTAATAATTTGACTCAGGCATAGAAAGAACTGTTGAAGAGCAATAAGAAGAAGCATTCTAAAGCCCTCTACTTTTTGTATCAAGCAGTGCATGAGAGTGTGTTTCCAAGGATAGCAGCAACTAAGAGATCAAAAGAAGCATGGGAAACTCTCAAGATAACCTATCAAGGCATGGAGAAAGTGAAGACAACAAAACTATAGTTGCTGAGGAGAGATTTTGAGACTCTCTGCATGAAGGAGTCAGATAATATTGACTCATTCTTCACACATGTGATTGGTCTGGTCACACAGATAAGGTCTCATGGAGAGATTCTTGAAGAAAGGAGGATCATGGAGAAACTATTGAGGATCTTACCCTCAAGGTTCGATGTGATTGTTGCCACCATAGAAGAGACAAAGGATATCACAAACTTCTCAGTTGATGAACTACATGCATCACTGATAACACATGAGAAAAGATTTAGTATGAACGAAAACTCATCTCTAGAGCATGCCTTTAAGACCCAGATGTTCTTTGGAAGAGGAAGAGGTCAAGGTAGAGGAAACAAGAAAGGAAGAGGTAGCAATCCAAATCAGAACCAAGGCCAAGGTAGCAGCCAACAAAGTGGACAACATCATGCTCAAGGACAAAGGTATGATAAATCCAATGTCTAATGACACTATTATAAAAAATATGGGCATTATGCAAATGAATGTAGGAAGAAGCAGCATGATATGAGTAATAGAACTAATGCAAATCTCACTAGAGAAAATATCAGCCAAGATAATTTGCTTTTAGCTTGTAATATGGCTGAAGGAAAGAGTGAAGATGTTTGGTTTCTAGACTCCGGTTGCAGTAACCATATGACAGGAAACATAGCCCTGTTTTCTAAGTTAGATTAGAGTGTGAAGTCACAAGTCACACTAGGGACTGATAATAAAGTTTCTGTTATGGGAAAAGGAGAAGTAAAAGTCTTAGCAAAGAAAGGTGAGAAGAAAACCGTAACAGATGTTTATTATGTTCCTGGAATGAAATGTAACCTCTTAAGTATTGGATAGCTTGTTCAAAAGGGTTACATTGTTTTCTTTATGAATGATGTATGCACCATCATGGATAAAAGACCCAACAAACAATGTATTGCTGAAGTAAAGATGACAAGGAACAAGATGTTCCCTCTCAGAATGAAAGTAGATTTAAAAAATAAAGAAATAGCAACAGTGACACAAGAGGATTTCCAAAGCGAACTAAAGGATGAAAATTGGTTGTGGCACTTGAGATTTGGACATCTCAACTTTGGAGTTCTTAACTTGTTGTATAGAAAAGGAATGGTAAGAGGATTACCATTGATAGAGAAACTAGACAGCCTTTGTGAAGGTTCTATCTTGGGGAAACAACACAGAAAAAGTTTTCCATATGGGAAAAGCATAAGGGCAAAATCACCCTTAGAAATTCTCCACTCAGATTTATGTGCACCGATGAAATCTCCATCACTAATAGGCAACCACTATATTCTAACATTCATTGATGATTTTACTAGAAAAACTTGGGTTTATTTCCTAAAGAACAAAAGTGAATTGTTTGAAAGATTTTGCAATTTCAAGGCACTTGTAGAAAACCAAAATGGGTTGCATATCAAAGTTTTAAGAACTGATAGAGGAGGTGAGTATATCTCTAAATAATTTCTACGCTTTTGTAGAGAAAATGGAATTCATAAGCAGTTTACCACTAGGTACACTCCGCGGCAAAATGGAGTTGCCGAAAGGAAGAATGGGACAATCATGGATATGGCGAGGAGTATGGTAAAGACAAAGAATTTGCCAAATGATTATTGGGCTGAAGCTGTACACTGTGCAACATACATTTTGAATAGATTCCCTACAAAAGCAGTTATGAAAAGAGTGTTGGAAGAAGCATGGAGTGGGACAAAGCAAGGGGTCACCCACATGAAAGTTTTTGGATGTGTGGCCTATGCACACATTCCAGATCAACTAAGGAAGAGGTTGGACAACAAAGGAGAGAAATGTATTTTCATTGGATACAGTGAGGAATCTAAAGCTTACAGGTTGTATAACCCATCCACGAAGAAGCTTATTGTGAGTAGAGATGTTCAGTTCGTTGAGGAGGAAGCTTGGGATGGAAGCATAGAGAAAACAGTGAATGTTAAAAACTCTTTGTTACATGATGAAGATGAGGAGGAGATGGCTGAAATACATTCCCAAACAGCAGCACCAACACAAGGACAAAAAGGGACACCCTTGAGGAGAAATGAAAGTGCTTTTCTAAGCACATCACAAGGAGGAAATTCAAGTGCTTCTTCAAGCACTTGTACACCAAATGAAAGAGGTAAGAAGTTCAGAAATTTAAGTGACATTTATGAACAAGAGACATCAAATGAAGGTATGAACTCTTTGTTTGCTTTATATTGTCATGTTGATGATCCTGTTCATTTCGAAGAAGCAATTAAGGATAGGAAATGGATAGAAGCCAAAATAGAGGTGGAAGAAACAGTCCAGCAAATGCTCAAGGAAGAAGTAGAATATGTGGCAGCGACAGCAGCAACATGTCAAGCAGTTTGGATGAGAAGGATGTTAGGGAGTTTATACCAAGAGAAAACAAAAAGAACTGTGATTTTTTGTGACAATAGTTCAGCTATTGCATTATCCAAGAATGTTGTGTTTCATAAGAGAACGAAACACATTGACACAAAGTTTCATTACATCAGGGAATTGGTAAACAATGGTGAAATTGTTTTAAAACACTGTAGAACTCAGGAGCAGGTTGCAGACATTTTGACCAAACCATTGGGGTAGAAAAGTTTTGAGTTTTTGAGGAAATTTCTGGGTATGACTCATAACCCAGCAGTTGAAATTAAAGGGGAGTGTTAAAATATTAATTTAAATTGCTATGTTTGCCGGAATCCACCTTTGTGCAGCGCCAAAACTGTCATACGCTTCCCCGCACCGCCTTATGCTGATCGTTGGTATTTCACCGGAGGGCAGCGATCACAATCAACTGCTGCCACGTGTCTAGGTAGTCCTTTCCAAAACAGCATTTCCCTAGAACATAAAGTCCATGCGATTTTGACCTCCAAGGAATTGTCGTCAACCGTTCGATTGAATCAACGGTTGTGTACAAGCCTGCACCATATGGACTTGACGTGAAGTAAATTCCCATTGACTGCCAATTTTTGTCAGTAAAGTAATTAATGAATATTTACTCCGGTTTGTAGAATGTTGGTAAAAGTTTTAATTTTATTGTTTTTTTATTTTCACAGGTGTAGTTTTGTTTTTATGTTGCCCGTTGACTATGTAATGTTTAGTTGTTCTGGAGTTGCATATGAAAGAGGATAAAACTCGCCGCAACAAATGCAAGAATTTTTCTTACAACAGATTGAATGTAATGTTTTGTTTTTCATTACATATGTAATGTAAGGGAAGCACGCAGCAGCGCACATGTGAAGAATTTTTACACATCAGTGTAAATATATACAACAGAGTTTTTGTTTTGTAGTGTAGCAGTGTGAATGAAAAATTTGCAGCTGAGACAGAGTATTTTTCAGGAGAAGACATAGTAATTTTTTTGTGGAACTAAAGCGTTCTCTGGTTGTATTCCCTCTGATAGAGGAAGAATCTTTGTGTAACAGGCAGTTTTATCAATGAATATAAATTTCCCTGTGTATATGTAAAACTCTCTTATTCAGAAAACAATTTTTGCTTCCCTGTGTTAAAAACATAGTATTACTCTCTGTTCAGTCATTTTGTTTGGAATCATCAGAAATTCCCAACATCTAGTTCCTCGAACGTGTTTACCATAATGCCATTACTTCCCACAGACATGAGTAATGGTTGAGGAACCAGTAGAAGCCTTCATTTGACCTGTCCTGAAAGGGAGTCGGCATATCATTTCCAGGGATCGGCGGAATGCCCGGTAACACTATTGGAAAATCTACATCCTTAAACGAAATTGGGATCTCCGAGACAAGCTTGGGAAGAGATAACGTGACTGAAAGCATAGAAGCAATACTGATTTCTGACCTGAGCGGCTCTTTGTAAGTGAACGAGGAGTCTGGTTAATGAAAGAGTTAGGGCCTGATGTTCCTTAGTTAATGAAAGAGGATCCTGTCGATACCTTATAAAATACTGATGAGTCTTTAAATATAAAAAATTATATGACATTATTGAAACATATTATTATGTAATTTATGTTGATTTCATCATTTTTAATTTTCCCGATTTAATTGTGTATGGCTTAGATTTTATTATACTCAAAGTAGTGTAGGTGTGTCATGGATTATGTCATACTAAAAAAAATGTCAAAAAGAATGTCCAAATAAATAAGAACAAATTATAGACATATAAAACATAAATTATATTTATAAATTTTAATATTGTGAATATTTTATTTTAAAATTATTATGAAAAAGAATATAAAAAATAATACACATAAAATAGAAATTATATTTATATTTTATTAGTGTCATTTTTTAATTTCAAAATTATAATGAAATATAATATAAATAAAAGGAAAATGGTACAATATTTTATTTTCTACCCATTCAATTTAGAAAATATATAAAACAATTTAGAGAGGTTAAAATAGTAATAAAATAATAGGTATAACAACAATAAAATAAATTTTAAATTGAGAGTGGTATTTAAAGGGTGGACACCTCACTTATCATCAAGGATAAAAAAAGCCAAACAAAAGATAATAAGAGAGTGTTAGAAATAAGAATAAATAGATAGGGATAAAGAGTTATTGGAGGAGAATTGAATCAAAATTAATAAAATAATAAATAAATTAAATATAACGAAATGGATTAACAAGTTGAAGAAAATGGGAATGAGTTAAAATAAAAGAGATGAAAATGACCTAAGGAAGAAAAAAATAAAAATTAAGGAGCAAAAGAAGGGACAAAGAAACTAAGAATGATAATGAGAGAGTGAGAATGAGAAAATTAAGATACAGATCCATTGAGGGAGAGTTTAAGATAGGGTAACAAATGAATTATCAAATTAAAAATAAAGATAGGCGTTGCCTATCGAGGCCACATGATGACGGAAAACCACTTCTTTACATAAATACAAAAATTAAATTAATTAAACCCTTGTTTAATTAACTATCAAACCCCGATCTCTTGCATGGACTCTAGATTAAGCTATTATGCTAAAATAACAGAACTATTTAACTTTCCCGATATATGGAAAACCTTTACTTTTACCTAGAGAACCAAAAGGAAATAAAATGCGAGTTCATAACTTTCTTGCGTCCGAATTCTAAAGTAACCAGTGCACATCTTCCGGAGCGATATTCGTGGGATCTCGTTCATACATAATGAATGGTTGTGATCGATCCAGAATTTAATTGGATTAAATCACAATCCATATGATATCGCATCCAAAATCTAGATTAAACCTCGTTTATTTTCTGACGCCATTACCGTCTGATCTGACTTCTTCAAATAGACGATCACGATTAACTGATCTATTAACTCAGTTTTATAAAATATTGCATTTGTTTTTGGAACTAACCTTCGTGCTTGTTGGCATGCGATAACCAGACGATCGTGATCTTCTTCTGGGTTTCTTAACGAATTTATCAATCAACTCGATCTTATAATGTTTTGGGTTTGTTTCTTGTGTTAAGGTGCATGCACATTCACCAGTGAACACCATCGATCTTCAGACAAAGACTCCACTAAAGGTTTAATTTCACACACAATTTCTTGTATTTAACAGAGATTTAACCTATGATTAAAGAATCAAGTCACATAATAAAAACCACGCAGAAACCAGTTTTAAACACAAAACTCCTTTCTTCATTCATAACAATATTTACATATATGTTCAGAGCATCTTGTTCTCTAATCTATTCACTCCACTACTTGGCTCTCTCTAACTCTCTAACATTCTAACCTCTATCTTCCACACTCTCCTCGCAGGCTTACATTTATAGCATAATTACATAATTATGGATTATACTAAATCCATGATATTTTCCATAACTCACTCAACTAATTCCTATTCGAGGATCTCGAATACCTAAGATCTCTATGAGATTACACATATCAATTATCCCTAATATTCTCACATAGTTGAGAATATTTCACAGCTGAAAACCTCACACATAGATTTCTCACTCAATTTATAAAAGATTCCTGAAATGCATAAAAACATAACCCGTTAAATAAACCAAATGAACAATAATATTCTAAGTAGGATGCTCCTGCATCAGACTCCTGATGTAGAAAAAAAATCATAGACACCTGTCGATGAGGTCTGTCACTTTTCTGTAGTAATGTGACAACTACAAGTCTAAATGACTTGCTACCTCCAGGATTCAAAACTCTGTTTTTCTGATGGTTCTTCAAAGTATCAACTCCATTCTGTAATTTTGCACAGAATTCTAGGAATAGTATTTTTAGAACACTACTGGATATAACTCTCAATTTCCCATACCACACCATCTTTATTTCTGGAAATACAGACTTGTGAACTGCATGTGGAAACTTGAATATCCATTTTCCTGGTTTCCAAATTTTGGACGAGTCTCGAACTGGTTCACTGTCGGCACCTATAGCTTTGCAAGGTAACTCTGTCATGCTGAGATTAGTAAGAACTAATTCTGAAAGTTCACCACCATCATTACTCAATCTGTCAACCAAATTCTGTAAATTTGTAAAGCAATTTCCTCCACCATGCTCTAGGAGTAATTCCTCTTTGTTAATCACATCAACACAGTTGATGTTCTCTATGGTCTCCTTTCCTCCTTTTGTTACAATTTCTCTAGTTTCAACTTCTTCAACCTTTGGCTCTTTGTCTGCTGCTTCTTTCTCCAATTGAGTTGCAAACTCAACTTCATGGAATGAAAAACAATCATCCCAATTTCCTTCAGCTTCACAAAATACTTCTTGATCATAACAATGGTCATTAGCTATCTCTATAGAAAAAAATTCCTTATTTAGTACCATACCCGCACTCATAGACAAATTATTAGTTTTTAAAATATTAGACCTTTCGGTCTCTTTTGATGCTTCAAGCACCAAATTCCCACCATGGAATTTCTAGGTTTCGGAAAATCCTCTTTGTTGTGACTCAATTCCTACGATTCTCACCTTCTCCAACAAAGAAATATGTATTTGTTCAAATTTTTTCATCAACATAGCATTCCATTTATGTTGTAATAGATTCAACTTGACCCGTTTCCTTATTATCCATCCATGTCTTCGGTCTTCATTCTCTTTCTCTTGAAACCATTCCTGTAGTATGTTCAACTATGCTCTCATCATTGCAATACTTATCCTACACTCTTCATGACTCATCTGACGTTTATTTGAAACTTTCCTAAGTTCCTCCATGTTCATTTTCACTAATTCTTCAAACTCAAATCAATATTTGAAAGTCAATAAAAGAAAATATTTACCTCAATCAAATCCTAAAATTCACTCTTCTTTTTCCCTTTTCTTTTGTTGCGCCTCTGATTTTCCTTTTCATATGATTCCTTGATCTCTCGTAACAACATTCATTAACTGCAACAAAACCTCTACAGTAACAAGTTCTCCTTGCTACATGATACCTCACCAAGCTTCTCTCCTCTGAGTTTAGTCTTTTGGCATCTCTCTTGTTCCCTTCTCTAGAACCATATGAGAACTCCTTTCTCTAGGCTATTGCAAATCTTATCACCTTCCTCTGTTGTTACTCTGCACAAAAATTAAATATACTATTGCTAACAAGTCTGCAATATAATCATACTTCATGCAGAATATTCTTCTACTCTTATACCACTTCGATGACGGAAAACCACATCTTTACATAAATACAGAAATTAAATTAATTAAACCCTTGTTTAATTAACTATCAAGCCCTGATCTCTTGCGTGGACTCCAAATTAAGCTACTCTGCTAAAATGGTAGAACTATTTAAATTTCCTTATATATGGAAAACCTTTACTTTTACCCATAGAACCGAAAGGAAATAAAATTCCAGTTCATAACTTTCTCGGGTCCGAATTCTAAATTAATCATCGCACATCTTCCGGAGCGATATATGTTGGATGTCGTTCATACATAACGAAAGGTTGTGATCGATCTGGAATTCCACTCGATTAAATCATAGTCCATATGCTATCGCATCCAAAATATGGATTAAACCTCGTTCATTTTCCAATGCCATTACCATCCAATCTGACTTCTTCAAATAGATGGTCATGATTAACTGAGCTATTAACTCAGTTTTATAAAATATTTCATCCTTTTTTGGAATTAACCTCTGCGCTTGTTGACACACGATGACCGTAGATCTGTTGGATCTGTCCATCGGATGATCTTGATCTTCTTCTAGGTTTATTCATGAATTTATCAATCAACTCGATCTTATAATGTTTTGGGTTTGTTTCTTATGTTAAAGTGTGTGTGCATTCACCAGCGAACATCGTAGATCTTCAAACAAAGACTCCACTAAAGGTTTAATTTCACACACAATTTCTTGGATTTAATAGAGATTCAATCTATGATTAAAGAATCAAATCACATAATAAAAACCACGCAGAAACCACTTTTAAACAAAAAACTCATTTCTTCATTCATAACAATATTTACATATATGTTCAAAACATCTCGTGCTCTGATCTATTCACTCCACTACTTAGCTCTCTCTAACTCTCTAACACTATAACCTCTGTCTTCCACACTCTCCTCACGAGCTTACATTTATAGTATAATTACATAATTATGGATTATACTAAATCCATGATATTTTCCATAATTCACTCAACTAATTCCTATTCGAGGATCTCGTAATCCCTAAGATCTCTACGAGATTACCCATATCAATTATCCTTGGTATTCTCACATAGTTGAGAATATTTCACAATTGAAAAACCTCACACATAGATTTCTCACTCAATCTATATAAGATTCCTAAAATACATAAAAACACCACCCCTTAAATTAACCAAATGAACAATAATATTCTGAGCAGGATGCTCCTGCATCACGACAATTTCGTCAAGATGATGAATTTATCTCCAAAAATAGACATTTTGATTTCTAAAGAAACTTAATTGTGGCAGTGTTTAAATCACTTTTTTGATAGCATAAATGGATTTAGCACCATCAAGAACCACTAGGGCACCCAAAATCCTAAAGCTTGACAATTTTAACCTGGATTTAAAAAAAATTCTATAAGATTTTCTCATAATCATGCCAAAATTTATATTGTTTTCTCAGTGAAATTGAGGCATGTTTAGACTATGCAACAAAGATATAAATTAAATTAAAAGAGATTAAAAGGACCTAAGGATTAAAGGAAAAAATGGATCCATAATTAAAGAACAAGTGAACAAAGAGAGGGGATGGGGGAGAAGAGGACTTTTTTTTGAAGTGAATAGGGGAAAGAAAAATAATAAGAGATGAAATGGTGAAGGAGGAGGATAAGAAAAAATGGGTTGAAGGGAAAGGAGGGCAACCAAGAAAACTAAGGAAATTATTGACCAAGGAGGTGAATCATAGGTTTCCAAGAATGGTTGAGTTTGTATCCATCTTCACGGTTGAAATTATTTGGGTGTTTTTTAATATCAACAACTTCTTGGATAATTCAAGTGGTAAAGAAGGTTTTAAAGTAAATATTTTAGTATCCCTGAGGCAAATGAGGTGGTTATATTTATGTGAATGTCTCATGATGGTTGATTTGGTAATGAAATTTTGATTGGTGTCAACAACATTTTCTATGAGGCAGGTTTGGAGGGATCTACTTGTTTGGAAAACATAGGATTTTCCACGGGAGTAAAGGATTTAATAAACATCTAAGCTAATCATTGGATCTAATCTATATTTAATAGGTTTCAAGAGGTGATTGAGGTCTTATATAGGGTTTAAATAAAGTTTGATTATTCTTTTTAGAAATAGTACCATGTAAAGGAGATGCAAGATATGGGCAAGGGCGGGGGGGGGTGTAGGCGGGGGGAGGTTGAGGATCTGGGTTGAGAATTATGGTTTAGCTTGAAGGCTCTATGAATTTGTGAGGAGGAGTAGACACTAGTTCTGAAGGCTTTAGATAAGTGAGCATTTTCCTGAACAATGAATTGAGGTGCAAAGATTCAAAAGGATCTAGTGACTAGGGTTTTTAGAGCAACACCTTTTTGTGCAAGATGATGGGGGAACGTGTATGAAGGTATCTATCGATATGGGTACTTTTCCAACAAAATTGGTGCGTAAGGGTACCATCAGGTTGATGGGATACAAGGACTTCAAGGAAGGGAACACAATTTTCATTATGGATTTCCGTGGTAAATTGGATGCAAGGAGAAATGTCATTGAGATGGTTTAGGAAGGATGTAAGGTTAGGACGACCATGAGGCCAAATGACAAACGCGTCATCAAAATAATAATACGGACACTTGGGTTTAAAGGGAGAAATTTTAAGAGCTAATTCTTCAAAATTCTCCATGAAGATGTTAGCTATAATAGGGATAATGAGGGCCCCATCATTGTGACTTCAATTTGTTCATATCAGGTACCTTTCAACATAAAAAAGCTAAAGGAGAGGAAAATTTTGATGACATTATGAGTTTTAGAGTCTACAAGATTGGAAAAGATGTTATAGGCCTCATGGATGTGAATCTTAGTGAATAAAGAAACTACATCAAAGCTAAATATAATAACATTGGGATCCAGGACAAGGAGATGGGTTTTTAGGATAAAATCATTGAAGTATTTGATAAAGGAAGAGGAATTTCCTACAAAGGGTTGGAGTTTGGAGGCTAAGAAATGAGAAAGTGCATGACTAGGATCATTAACAATATTGTCTATTGCACGAAATGGGATATCATTTTTACAGATTTTGGGATTCCCATAGATCCTATAGGTCTAGGAAGTGTGCGGCAGTAATCGTTTTGGCTGTTGGAATATAAAGAAGAGGATTTTATAGTTTTGGTGAACAAATTAGTAATGCTGTTGATGGGGTTCTTGGGGAGAGGCCTATAATATGGGGAAGATAGGAGGTCAAGGAATTTGGAATCATAATCATAGGTATTCATGAGAATCGTAAAATTTCCTTTATCAACTTTGAGCAAGATAATATCAAAGTTAGCATTGAGGAAACTAATGGCTAAAAGCTCATCTTTCGGAAGACTAGGCTCAAGGGATCTGGATCGTTGAAGAATTATACCACAATCTTGCTAAATTTATTCATCCTCATGTGGGTGGACATGGAAAATAATAAATTCAATAGAAAATAAAATTTCTTCTTTCAAAATCCGGTGGGGAGCAAGGGTGAAGTTGAAACCTCTCTCAAGGAGACTCATGATTGGGGAGTCCAAGATTACATAAGGTTGATTAATAACAGAAGGAGGAAGGGAAGGGGAAGGGGAAGGGGGGGAATGGGAGAGATTGACATACTTGCAGAGTTTTGGATATTATTATTATTATTATATGGGATATGGATGTGATTATTATGACTATGATTATTAATATTATTAACACTACTATGAGTATTAAAATGATAATTATGATAATTAGTATTGTTGTTATTAACTATGGTATTATTATTAATGTTAATATGGTAGTTACTATTATTATTATTTTTTGATAAGTAAGAGATGAACCTTCTATTAATCTGATCAAATTACATAATATACAGAGTTCCCCAGACAGCAGGGGTGGCAAAAAACCATGGATCGAAGCTTACAAGAAACTTGCAAACAACACAAAGTGGTTCCTACTACATTCATGAGACGAACCCGATGGAAATGGTAAAAGATTCACAGAACAAACCAGGTTTGAAACCCTCCAGCAATAGGCAGGAAACAATCATCACCTTTGAAAACAGAACCCCAATCCAATGGTCAACAAGCAAAGGGACCCACAAATGGACCCATAATCGAGCAATCAGCACAACCAATCCCAGCCGTTGAAAGCAAAGTCTCGATCCAACGGCCAGCAGGGATATCGCGCAGATGAGAAGAACGGAGGTTAACTAGGTGATGAGAGCAGTTTTCTCTCACCTCTTGATGCCACGTGTTACCCCCTGAGTGGAATCACATGCATCTTCCACAAAACCAAATACCAGCCGCGATATACCACACAAGGGTTTGTGGTTTTGTGTTCATGGTTTCGTGGAAAGCCCGAGGTCCATATAGGAACCCAAAGTGGACCCTACTGCCCCTAGCACACGGACCTGACCGCCGCTCTAAGCTGGGTCCAATAAACAGCAACAGGTCTAGAACCCTAAGGTGATAGGCACGACCCATCTCAGCCATTGAATACATAATCCCGATCCAATAGTTATTGGGGATATCGCACGGATCAAAAGCATGGAGGTTAACCACATGATGAAAGTGGTTTTCTCTCACCTCTCGATGCCACGTGTTACCCACTGGGTGGAATAGCATGCACCTACCAAAATACCATATTCCATCTATGTCCCGTGTGAAATACCATTTGTGGTATTGAGTGCGAGGTTGTGCGAGAAAGCCAGAACAATCTCCTAGGCCTTGCTAAGCCTTCCTCTTGGAGTCGCCAACAGAAACGCGCTGAGCCAAAGACACCCAGGTAGTTCGATCTACTTCATTGCCAGACTTGAAACCTACATCATTCATCCTAAAATTAACCAAATTGTGAAGAGCATCCATATCCCAAAATAGTAGACAACTTAGGTTGCCGGATCCCTTCGATCAGCACTGTTCATCCATAAATCCCAATCTTTGGTTGCCAGGATGATACAGTCCTCTTGCAATTTTCCTTCAGGTAACAATTCCCATGCATGCCAAGAATCCTTGTCCTTATTGGCCACACCTTCGTTGGCCAACCAATCTCCAAGCATACTTGCCTTTCTTCTGACATGAAAAAATCTGATTGTTTTAAGGGTCTGCAAGTGAGAGTGGATTTGGTGAAAAACCTGCAACAACTTCAAGTTCTTCGACACTTTATCTGGTGAATTTTCATTGTGAATCTTTTTGGAAACTCTGATGATTAAATCTGAATCTTCTTCAATTATAACATTCTGTAAATTTGCCTCCACCAAGATTTCCAAGCATTGGTCTAAAGTTATAAGTTCAACCATGTTGTTGGTACCCTTTTCTAAGTGGCCATGGAAGATTGATTTTGTGTGCCCCTGATCATCTCTTATAGCACCCCCAAAGCTAGCTTCCCCTGGATTTCCCTTAGAAGCTCCATCAATGTTTACTTTGAAGAGGCCCTGAGGAGGGAGCTGCCATCTACTGGCCCCTATGCTAATGTTACTCACTTCCTTATTACATGAGGATTGAAGACCCAAATTAAGAATAATAATCTCCTTGTTAGGAAGAGGAGGATTTGAGGGAATTGACCTCAAAAAGCTCTTGACTGTTTCTTTAAGCTGAATTAGAATTTGATTAGTTATATGCTGGGGTTCACTAGCTTTATTTGTGAATATCCTCTTGTTGCATTCTTTCCAAACATTCCAGATAACGAAGCCAGGTACTAGCATCCAAGCTTTGTTGATGATCTCATTCTCTGAGAAGTTCTTCCTATAGTATTTCAGAGTGTTGGATATGCTGAGACTTTCCATGTCAGTTTGTTGGAAGCTTGAGGCCACCCAGTCCCAAACCTTAGTAGAAAAAGAGCAGAGGTTGAGCAGGTGCTCAATCATTTCCTCATGAGAGCCACATAGGTGACATTTGGAAGGGCCAATGAAACCTTTTTTTAGGAGGTTCTCCCAAGTTAGGATCTTCCTTTGATGCACAGGCCAGATGAATAGCTTAATTTTCATCCAGTGGGGAGTTTTCCAAAGTTTCTTCTAGACTTTATCAGCATTAACACGTTTGAATCTTGTGATTGTTTGTTTATCCTCTTTGAGATTAAAGTTACCTTTGTTATTCTTCCCCCATCTTAAGTGGTCGTGTGAGGAGGGCACCAGAATTCGTCTGTACTTTAATTCCAAGGTGAGAGCCTCTGCCATGGGCTTCAAAGGATTCTCATCACTGTAACTTAGTTCCTTCCACTTCCTCCATTTTTCATTATTCCTTCCCTAGTCCCAAAAATCTTTTACCATTACTAGGCCTTTGCTATCTGTGTCTCTCTTGAGGGATGCCAGGTTGATCCTGTTGAGGATGGGTTCCTATTGCCAATTTTCCTCCCAGAATCGAGCTCGGTCCCCTACTTGAATTTCCCAAAATTAATGGTGTTGAACAATGCTTTTGTTCTCCCAGACAAGGTTCCATATGTGTGATCCTCTGTTTTGTCCTCTCATCCTAATAAGATCCTTTTCCTACGAGTGCTTGGCATACTTTTGTTTCTAGAGCTTGGCCCAGAGGGAATTCAGCTCCTTGATCCATTGCCACCAAAGCTTAGCTCCCGAAACTTTGCTAAGAGTTTCTGGATGATGCAGCCCCAAGCCACCATGGCTTTTGGGCTTGAAGATCTTGTCCCAGGTAGCTAAGGTCCACTTTTTTCTCTCTTCCCCTCTGCCCCATAGAAAGTCCCTTTGAATGCTCCTTATCTACTGCTTAATACCTTGAGAACCAGGGATAGCTGCAAACATGAAAATGTGAATGGATTGCAAGACTGCTTGTGTGAGCGAAAGTCGCCTTGCTAAGTTTAAAGATCTGCATGACATTTGCTGATTTTTTTGTGAAGTTTATTTAAAATTGGTTCCCAAATTTTCTTGTTGGGAGGTTTATCAATAAGAGGAATGCCAAGATATTTGGAAGGCAACTGCTCTCTTTGAAAACCCAAAATTCTTGTAATGTTTCTTTATATAGCAATATTAGTGTTAAAGAAAAAAACTTTGGACTTGTTTTGGCTTACCTCTGTGCCTACTGCCATAGCAAATTCATTTAAGATATCTTTGATTTCCTTTGCTTCCCTGACTGTGGGTATGCCCTGCAGCATAGTATCATCCACAAATTGTTGATGAGTATTAGCCTCTCCATCTGGGGTAAGCTTGATCCCCTGAATTCAACCTTCAACATCTGCCCTTTTGATTACCCTGCCTAGCCCTTCCAACATGAGGACAAAGAGGAAAGGGGAGAGCGGATCACCTTTTCTGAGCCCTATGGAAGGAGTGAATGTATTTGAGGGGGCTCCATTAAGTGGAATGGAAAAGCTGGACGTGGTGACTAGTGCCATAACCCATCTAATGCAATTTTGGTCAAAGCCATATGCTTTCAGAGTAGCTTTGATATCAGACCAGTTGAGTTTGTCGTAGGCTTTCGCAATTTCGAACTGAATAATAATGCCTACTTGCTTGTTTCTTTTGAGAGAGTGTACCACCTCCTGTGCTTGGATGATGTTGTTGAGAATTTGTTGTCCTTCCACATAGCTTGTTTGCTCTTCCGAGATGAGGGAAGGTAGTAGGGGCTTGAGTCTGTTGGCTACCACTTTGGAGATGATTTTATACACCACATTACATAAGGCTATGGGTCTAAATCCATCCAGTCATAGAATTTTCCTTTTTGGGGATTAAATCTATGAAGGAAGCATTCAGTGCTTTGAGAACCTTCTTATATTTTCTTGAGTCTTCCACAACTTCAAGGATATCCTTTTTGATTGTATCCCAGTAGGCTTTTAAGAAATCAACATTGAATCCATCTGGGCCTAGTGCTTTACCACTTTGCATTTCCTTGATCACCTCACTAACCTCCTCTTTAGAGACTGGCCTGTTTAGATTGTGGTTGTCCTCTCTAATGACTAACTTGGGGATATACTGGGAGAACTGATTGATGAAACTAGATCTATCCTCCATTGGCTCCTTTGCAATATTAGATAAGTGTTGTACTAGATTTTCTTCCATGTCCTTGTGGGAGACAAGCTCAACACCCTGAGAATCCTTAATCTTAGTGATTCTATTATGTGCTCTATGGGCCATAGTGGATTTGTGGAAAAACTTAGTATTTCTTTCTCCCTCTTTGATCCACTAAATCCTGGACTTCTATCTCCAGTAAGTTTCCTCTTGTAAGCATCGATCCTCCCATTCTTCCTGCAAAGAAATAGTTAGCTTTTGCCTCTCTTTATTGAAGCCCTTTGTGATATTGATCTGATTGATTTCCTGTAGTTTCTGTTTAGTCTCAGTTCTAGCCTTGAGGATATCACCAAATTCCTTTTTGTTCCAAGATTTAAGTTTGGATTTAATATATTTCAGTCTCTGTTGTAGCATGTACATTTTAGTGCCTTGAATATTCATATCCTCTTTCCACCATTTGTCAATGTTACTGGTGAATTTGGGGTGTGAGAGCTAGGCATTCTTGAATCTAAAGGGCATGTTCCTTGTAGTGCCCATAAAGGTAGCTTCTATCTGAACTGGCCAATGATCTGAACCTCCAAAGGGAAAAATGGATGCTGTGATGGTTGGTCTTGTGAGGAGGAGATCTTCAGAG
The DNA here is from genome assembly GCA_031772625.1 of Pinus tabuliformis. NCBI lineage: Eukaryota > Viridiplantae > Streptophyta > Pinopsida > Pinales > Pinaceae > Pinus > Pinus tabuliformis. Next base: position 235,726,474 of record CM062815.1, read on the forward strand.
ACAATAAATCTATCAAGTTCTGAAGTCACTTGCGATGACCCTCCCCTTTTGTTGTTCCACGTGAAGGTTCCATTTATTGTCTTGGTTTCCACTAGTCCCATGTTCATGATAAAATTTTGGAAGGCTTCAGAATCTTTGCCTAGCTGTCTGGTGCCTCCCTTTTTTTTTTCCGAAAGAGATCTTATTATATTTAAATCACTTGTGTTGAGATTGCAACAAGATGATGGAGCTTAGTGAAAAGAGTCGCCTTCACTAAGTGGGCCCGCAGGCTATTTTTGGCGCAAGTCTATTTTTAGACTATGTCTATTTTTAGACATATGGATCATGTCTATGTTTATGGATGATTGATCAAGTTGGGAAAAATAGATGGACTTCTATTTTTGATGAAAGTGTGAGTGATCATAGTGTGAGTGATCAAGTCTATTTTTAGACTGGCTGTCAAAAATAGAAAAGTCAAATATTATTATCTCACAATAATATTTGGACTATAAACTTAATCTTATTCTCTTGGAGCACTTCAGTTTGAGCTGCGGAAGTGACACATGCAGCTGTCAGAAGGAAATTCGTTTTTCTTATGAGTCAGTTGAGTTGTTGCATGCATGACTTCAGTTAGAACTCAAGTGAGTTGAGTTTAGTGGACTGGAGGTACAGTTGATGGAGTTGTGTTCAGTTTAACTTAGTTAAACTGGTTGTAGTTAGTCTAACTGCAGATAGACTAATGATGAGTTGTTAAACTAATTATTAACTCAGAATACAACTAAAGAATACATCAGTTAACTCAGTTGCATGTCAGTGCATGTTCAGTTCAACAGGGACAGGTGGTAGAGAATCAGATTGCTATCAGTTGTGACTATAGTTGTGCACCAGATCTTGCACAATCAAGGGATTGAGTATGCCAATGAGTTTGCTCATGTATTTGGCCCACATTTTAGCCTTTTCTCACGTCCACAAAGAGTGAGTGACTATTTTGCAGGTGAAAATCGAGTTTGGGAAGAAATTCTCATCAGTTCTTGAGCAGGTATTGAGCAGTGGAGGCAGGCAAGCAGTGGAAGAGATTTGGAGATCAGATCTGAGCTGTATTGTGTGTAACAGAGGTGGAGATACTTGTGAGAAGTATTATGCTGTGTAATGTTACATGACTCAATCATTAATATACATATAGTGTGGGGTTTTTAGCGAGATGCTTTCCCCGTGATACATACTGTGTTAATGTGTGAATGCTCTTGATGTTTTATTGTTATTGATGCTGCTATATTCTTGATCAACGTAGAGGAGATTATGTATTATACATGTTCCGCTTAAATTGTATGATCAGGATAATCTCTGTTGAATATGTGTTAAATTATTCAAAATTTCTACATGGTATCAGAGCTAGATAATTGTAGAAAAAGTTCCTACATGGTATCAGAGCTAGATAATTGTAGAAAAAGTTTCTACATGGTATCGGAGCAGCTTGATTTGTAGAAGAGATTTTTACAGGATATCAAGCGAGGGTTGATCATCGGATCTACTCTTCAGGAAGTGTTTACTCACGAATTCTAGATCGGAAGCAGTTGAGTTGGTTGCTGGTGGAATTCGAATTTGCAACAGCGTTGTTGAAATTTCTTTCAACAGATTGCGAATGTTATTCCAAAGCAAGAGCGACCTGGCGCTCAAGGATAAACTCAATAACAATAAAGGTGAGAATGGATCTTCATCAAAGGTATCTGATGAAGAGAATTATGCTTTGGCTGCCAAAGCAAAGAAGGGGAAGAATGAGAAAGCTTCGCATTCCGGTGCGAAAGGCAAGAAGCGGGGTATGTCCAAAGTGAAGTGTTTTCACTGTCACCAGCACGGACACTATGCCACAAATTGTCCGCAGAAGAAGAAGAACAAGCAAGCTGCTGGATCTGCAGGGGGAGAGGCTTTAGCTTCTCAGTTTGAGCTTGATTTTTCATTGATCGCATGCTTGGTTTCAAATGTGATGGGATCAGTGTGGTTCTTGGATAGTGGTGCGTCTTTTCACATGACGGGAGATAGAGATTTGTTCTCTGATCTGGAGGACAAAGATCTTGGAGTGCACATCAAGATGGGCGATGATGGTAGATACAGTGCGACCGGTATCGGTACCATTTCCTTTGAGAGGGAGTCTGGTAAACCCTTTGTATTGAAGGAAGTCATGCATGTTCCAGGATTGAAGAAGAATCTCATCTCAGTGGCGATGTTAGAAGACAAGGGGTATGATGTTGTTTTCAGCGAGGGAAAGGCCTTCCTGCGCAGCAAGACAACTGGTGAGACCCGGAAGATAGGGGTTCGAGTGAGGAACCTTTATCAGTTGCATGTAGATGGATGCGCAGCAATGGCAGGCAAGGCAGAAGGATTGGTGAGCCGGGATGATGGCGAGTTGTGGCACAGGAGATTGGGTCACCTTCACCATGGAGCCTTGAAGATACTGCAGCAGATCACTACAGGGCTTCCTAAAGGCACACTTGCGCAGTCAGATCAGTGCAAGGGGTGTACTTTGGGGAAGTTTGTGAAAGCCACCTTTCACGAGAAGGATAGTCGCGCCACGACGATCCTTGAGAGAATTCACACAGATGTGTGTGGACCTTTCTCAGTTGCTTCGACAGCAAAACACAGGTATTATGTGATTTTTGTTGATGATTTCTCTCGTAAGTGCTGGATCTTCTTCATGCAGAAGAAGAGCGAGACATATTCAAAGTTCTGTGAATTCAAAGCACTAGTCGAGAAGGAGTCGGGGAAGAAGGTGAAGGCTCTTAGGAGCGATAATGGTGGTGAATACATCTCGGACGAGTTCAAGGATTTCTGCAAGGCAAAAGGGATTCGTAGAGAGCTCATAGCTCCCCATAACCCACAGCAGAACGGGGTAGCTGAGCGGAAGAACAGAACGATTGTGGGTGCTGCACGGGCAATGTTGCATGATCAGGGCCTACCCCTTCACTTGTGGGCAGAAGCATGCAATACAGCAGTTTATGTGCAGAACCGTTGTCCTCATAGGATACTTGGCATGAGTACACCCGAGGAGGCTTATTCTGGTAAGAAGCCTGATCTTTCTCATTTGAGGATTTTTGGTGCTAACGTTTACATGCATGTGACGAAGGATGCCAGAAAGAAGTTGGAGCCGACTACAGAGGTTGGGATATTTGTGGGGTACACTGATACGCCCCACAACTATCGTGTGTATTTTCCAGACAGTGGTAAAACTGTTGTGCGACGGGATATAAAATTTCAGGAGGAGAAAGCCATGAAGTGTTCGCTTGAGAGGGAGCTACACTTGCATGCAGATGAGGAGCTATTAGTTCCTAAGGATGAGCTTCAGGACGTGGATCAGCCATAGGACGAGGTTCATGGAGTGGAAGAGACCACTCATGCAGCGCCAACCATTAGAGGGCGAAAGCGCTTGACAGAAGCTGAGCGACTGGCTCAAGATGCAGAGAAAGTTGTAGGACCACCTACAGCCCAACGCAGGCAGAGACAGTCACCTGATCGGTACACTGGATACATGGCTCTTATGAGCAAGTGTGTTGTGACTGAGCCATCCTCTTTCGAGGAAGCTGTGGAGGATCCCGCATGGGTAGACGCCATGGTGGAAGAGTATGATTCTATTGTCAGAAACAGTGCATGGGAGATTGTTCCTAGACCGGAAGGGAAATCAGTGGTGGGTTCGAGATGGATCTACAAAGTTAAGCAGGCAGCTGACGGGAGTGTGGAGAAGTACAAGGCAAGATTTGTTGCCCGAGGCTTTTCACAGATTGAGGGGATCGATTATGAGGAGACCTTTGCACCTATCGCAAGGTATTCTTCCATACGGACGATTCTTGCTCTCTCAGCGCAGATGGGATGGCACATTCATCAGATGGATGTGAAAACTGCGTTCCTCAACGGAGTCATTGAGGAGGAGGTGTACATTGAGCAACTCGAAGGCTTTGAAGTCTTTAGCAGCGAGTCGCATGTGTGCAGGCTCAAGAGAGCGCTGTATGGGTTGAAGCAAGCACCACGTGCTTGGTACACACGGATAGACAGCTATTTCATAGGACTTGGATTCTCCAAGAGCGAGGCGGATCCGAACTTATACCAGATTGTGGTGGAGGGTAAGTTGCTTATCATTGTACTGTATGTTGATGATTTGATTCTAACGGGTGATGAGCTGTTGATACTGTCATGCAAGAAGGATCTTGCTACAGAGTTTGAGATGAAGGACTTGGGCCTCCTTCACTATTTCCTAGGATTGGAAATATGGCAGCGCAGTGGTGGACTGTTTGTTTCTCAGGGCAAGTATGCTCGGGAGATACTGGAGAAGTTCAACATGCATGGATGCAAGCCTGTTGATACTCCTCTTCCTGGAGGTTGGAGGAAGGAGGATGCCACTTCGGGAGAAGAAGTGGATGCCACTGGTTATCGACAGTTGGTGGGGTCGCTGATGTATTTGGTCAATACACGACCTGATATATGCTATGCAGTTAACCAGCTTTCACAAGCTATGGTTAAGCCTGCCAAGCTCTTCTGGAAGGCGGGCAAGCATGTATTGAGCCACTTGAGAGGCACATCGGGATATGGATCTTGGTACAAACAGGAGGATGAGGTGAAGCTATGTGGCTTCACGGATGCAGATTGGGCAGGGAGCCCAACGGACAGAAAGAGCACATCAGGAGGGGTCTTCAGTATCGGATCGACAACAGTTTCTTGGTACAGCAGGAAGCAGAGATCTGTGTGGATGAGGATGATCTTGGTCAGGTTTTTCGGGTCCAAGCACATCAGGTACCATCATATCAGATATTTTGTGCAGCGGAGGATCATGTTACTTTCGTACATTCCAACGGAGGATCAGGATGCTGATATTCTGACGAAGGCTCTCACCAGGAGCAAATTCGAGTACCACCGAGGCAGGATAGGGGTTGCTGATAATCCATATCTTGTCGAGAGGGAGTGTTGAGATTGCAACAAGATGATGGAGCTTAGTGAAAAGAGTCGCCTTCACTAAGTGGGCCCGCAGGCTATTTTTGGCGCAAGTCTATTTTTAGACTATGTCTATTTTTAGACATATGGATCATGTCTATGTTTATGGATGATTGATCAAGTTGGGAAAAATAGATGGACTTCTATTTTTGATGAAAGTGTGAGTGATCACAGTGTGAGTGATCAAGTCTATTTTTAGACTGGCTGTCAAAAATAGAAAAGTCAAATATTATTATCTCACAATAATATTTGGACTATAAACTTAATCTTATTCTCTTGGAGCACTTCAGTTTGAGCTACGGAAGTGGCACATGCAGCTGTCAGAAGGAAATTCGTTTTTCTTATGAGTCAGTTGAGTTGTTGCATGCATGACTTCAGTTAGAACTCAAGTGAGTTGAGTTTAGTGGACTGGAGGTACAGTTGATGGAGTTGTGTTCAGTTTAACTTAGTTAAACTGGTTGTAGTTAGTCTAACTGCAAATAGACTAATGATGAGTTGTTAAACTAATTATTAACTCATAATACAACTAAAGAATACATCAGTTAACTCAGTTGCATGTCAGTGCATGTTCAGTTCAACAGGGACAGGTGGTAGAGAATCAGATTGCTATCAGTTGTGACTATAGTTGTGCACCAGATCTTGCACAATCAAGGGATTGAGTATGCCAATGAGTTTGCTCACGTATTTGGCCCGCATTTTAGCCTTTTCTCACGTCCACAAAGAGTGAGTGACTATTTTGCAGGTGAAAATCGAGTTTGGGAAGCAATTCTCATCAGTTCTTGAGCAGGTATTGAGCAGTGGAGGCAGGCAAGCAGTGGAAGAGATTTGGAGATCAGATCTGAGCTGTATTGTGTGTAACAGAGGTGGAGATACTTGTGAGAAGTATTATGCTGTGTAATGTTACATGACTCAATCATTAATATACAGATAGTGTGGGGTTTTTAGCGTGATGCTTTCCCCGTGATACATACTGTGTTAATGTGTGAATGCTCTTGATGTTTTATTGTTATTGATGCTGCTATATTCTTGATCAACGTAGAGGAGATTATGTATTATACATGTTCCGCTTAAATTGTATGATTAGGATAATCTCTGTTGAATATGTGTTAAATTATTCAAAATTTCTACATGGTATCAGAGCTAGATAATTGTAGAAAAGGTTCCTACATGGTATCAGAGCTAGATAATTGTAGAAAAAGTTTCTACAACTTGCAACTATCCAAGTCATATTAGGATACCGTGCTCTTAGATTTTCCAGGGAGGTAAGAAGCTTGAGTTTATCTACTTGCTTCTAGGGTCCATAAACATTTGTTATCATATATGTTTCCTTATCACCTACTGGACTACATACCATAGATAGATAGTTCCTGGATGCTTCAGCATCCAAGATTCCAAATTTCTGTGGATCCCATAACGTAAGAATCCCACCTGCTGAGTTATTTTCCTTGACCTCTAAATACTCATAGTTGATTAACCATTTATTATGAATTTCTCTTATTTTCTCTATTGAACATTTAATCTCCTATATAAAGACCATGTCTGGTTTTTCTTCTTTAATTCTGTTACTTAGATTCCTTTGTTTCCTTCTACTACCTAAACCTCTAATGTTCCATGTTGTAAGCTTCATTAAGAAAGGTTAGTAAAGGAATAGTTGGTAATATCTTTCATCTTACCTGAGTTAATCAATAATTTTCCACATTCGTTTAGGAGTTCATTCTATCTTTTCCTTCCTCTTTTCCTTCTTGAGTTCTTTGGAGATTGTGCCTGTGAGTTATCCATCATTTTGACCCCACTTTGCTCCTGGCTTTCATGGTTTCTCTTGACATCAGTTCCCTTAGATTTCGCCCTCCATAGAAAGAGATTTTGAACTCGATCATAGTCTTCTTTTGGCAAGGATTCCACTCCTTTGTTCCTGCCTTCTTCCAGAAATAGTTCTAGATTTAGTTTTTCCCTATCTAAAATCACCTGTAGTTCATGGTCCTCTGTTCCTGCCTCACTTGGAGTCATCTCATAGTCTTTACTGATCTCCATGCAGCTTGGTGTATCCTCCTTTTGCTAACTGTTTGCTGTGATATCCTCCATTTCAGCCTCCATTTCCTACTCCTTGGATGTGTTCTCCCTATCTTGGACTATCTCCACATTCTCCTCTACTTCCTATAGGACTTTGAAACTATTATGCCTTGTGTTTCTGTCTTCACTATTTTTCTTGTGTGGCCATTTACCCCCTTTCCCTTTGGACCCAACCTTGGTAAAACCTTTGTGATCTCTATCCAATGATGTTTTCCCATTGCCTTCCATATTGTTTGTTGGACAGTCTCTAAACATATGGCCGTGTTCATGAAATTTGTGGCACCTGTAAGGTATGTGCTCATAGTCCACCGTTTGCACCCAATCTTCATCATATACCTCTAAAATTATTGCTTCCAGAAGGGCTCCATTTGGGCAAAGGAGGTGTATTTACCTTTGAGAGTTGCCTCTGATATCTTCAAAAAATGCCCCAGCTTGTTGCCAATAGTTTTCAAAGATTCTGGGAGCTAGTAGTCCAGAGGTAGAGAGTATAATCTGATCCAAACCAATACAGATGTAAATGTTTCATGTTCAGGTACAAAGTTCATCATCCATGGCCGCATGTAGAGATCTGCCGCAACATAGAAATAAGGCCCCCTTTCAAACACTCTGTCTTTGTCCTCTAGGTTTTCGAACACCACTGTGAAGAAGCCCTTAGAACCCAAATGTAAATGTATTTCTCCCTTTGGATTCCAATGGATCCTAATCCAGATGTGCAAAGCCTTCTCCGTTGGCCATAACCCCATTAACTTGCAGATGATTGCATGTTCTTTCATATGATCCATGTGTGCCTGAATCGTAGGATCACTCAATATGACCCAGGGAATGGTGCTCGATTTGGGTTTGAAAACTCCCATAGTCCTTGTGCAAGTAATTTTTCCTCTATCGTGTCCCTTCTCCTTATCTTTACTTGTTTCCTGTTGATTCCCTTCCTGATCCTGGGATTTGTTTCTTCCAACTGTCTCCTTGCCTCTTGCTTCTGAAATCTTTCCAGATGGTCTTTTGAAATGCTTCCCTCCTACTTCCTTGCCTCCTTTTGTGACTACCTACCTATAGGAGGAAGTGACACTCCCCCCTACACGTCCCACCATGGAACCCAAATGAAAAACCCTAGCTCTAATTTCGGTCCTCATTTAAGTTGCAGAGCCTTTCTTGGTCTACTACCTTGTTTTTCAAGAAGGATAATGTAATTTTCCCGATAATCATTACTCATATCGTAGTTACTATTATTATTACTACGATAATCATGATCAATATTATTGTTATTGATCATAAGGTGATTATTATTATTATTAAGAAGGTTATTAATATTATCATAATTTTTATGGTCAATGTATGAACAATTGGACGTATTACTGGGAGTAATATTGAAGGAAACTAATGGAGGGGTATGATGATTAGAGAAATAACTCAAGAGGGGGTTAGAATCATTTTTAATATGGTCATTATTATTCTATTTTATAAAACAATAGGGGGGAATAATAAAAATTAATATTATCACTAACCAAATGGTTGGGAGGGGATGAATTAAATGGAAAAATACAATTTATTCTATGGAAGATGGCTAAGAAATTGTGTGGAGCATGGTGTGAGTAGGTTGTGCAGGTTGGAGAAAAGAGAGGGGGAGTTGTAATGCTAAAAGGATCATATGTTTGGGAGCTAGAGAGGCGAGGGTAGGAGGGTGGATCAAACACACTGTGGGTTGGGGGCATGGGATGAGGAGGGAATCTTAGAGGATGTTACACTTGTGATTAAGTGAATGGGATAACAAGCCACAACATTAGAGGAGGAGCCAATGGGATAAGCAGTCATGGTGCTTGATGTACCACTGAGTTGGATAGTCGTGGTGTTGAGGAAGGATCTAGGGCATTGGAACATAGGGTTGCAAATGAAATAACATCATTGGGTGCATTGAAATGGAAATCCATAGAGATGTAAACGAATGGGAGGAAGGGTGCGAAGGAGGGGAGGAGTATGGGGAATGACCTCACGCTGGCTAGGTGAAACGAAAGAGATCTAATCAAGAGTAGTGGGGAATCACACAGAAGAAGAGGGCTTGAAGTAAGTAGGGGAATGAGGAGGAGATCTAATCAAATAAATGATATGTTTAGATGGAAGATTGACATGAAGTATGGGGGAGTCAAGAAAAATATGGTGGCTAGGAGGATCAATGGTTAGAAACTTGGAGAGAAGGTGATTAATTTTTTTAAGTTGTTTATCATAGGTGGAAGAAAAAGTTTTGGAGGATGAATAAAATGACATGTTTTCAATGCTATCTTGTAGACAAGAGTAGAAAATAGAGCTAATATTTAAATGGAGATGAAAATATTTGAGAGAGAGATGATTAAGAGCTCACTTAATGAAGTGAATTTCAACTCGAAGAATAACTTGGCTAGCACTTATGGATATGCATGTAAGATTATGCCTTTTGGGATGGAATTGGAAAAATTAAGTGAAATTGGGAAAGATGGAGGCATCCACGTATGATTTTGGAAAAAAATAGATCAAGAACTCTCTTTGCTATTTTGTTGCAAAGCTTCTCAAAGATCCTTATGTCTCGAAGACAATCCTCTCCATGGAGGTTGAGAATATGTAAATGCAAGTTTCCATAGTTTTTCATGTTGGATATTACTTCTGAATATAAACTATGTGTGAGAAAAAGCTATGTTTGAGGTTTTGGGCAGATACTTCACTCATCATTAGGGACAAAGCAACCAAACAAAAGATAATAAGAGAGTGTTGTGAATGAGAATAAATAGATAGGGATAAAGATTTTTTGGGGAAAAATTTAAGCAAATTTAGAAAAAAATGAGTAAAGATAAGGAAAAGCATTAATCATTGGAAGAAAATGGGAATAAATTAAAATAAAAGAGATGAAAATGACCTAAGGATGAAAAAAGGAAGAGAAAGTTCAAAAATTAAAGAGCAAGAGAAGGGACAAAGAAACTAAAGGAAGATAAAAAGAGAGAGCAAGCATGAGAAAAGATTAGGATAGAGAGTCATTGAGGGAGAATTTAAGACAAATTAATAAATTATAGATAAAGATATAAATTAAATTAAAAGAGAGGGAGGAAATTGATCAAGAATTAAAGAACAAGTGAACAGAGAGGGGGGGGGGGGACAATGAGGAGAGGAAAAAAAATTGGAAGGAAAGAGAACAAAGGAAAGGGATAAAATAAGAGATGAATGGGTGAAGGAGAAGGATAAGAAAAAATGGGTTGGGGGGAAGGAGGGAAATAAAAAAACTAAGTAAATTATTGACTGAGGTGGTGAATCGTAGGTTTCTAAGAATGGATGAGTTTGTAGCCATCTTCACGGTTGAAATTATTTTGATGCTTTTCAATTTGAACAACTTCTTAGAGGATTCAAGTGGTATAGAAGGGTTTTGAAGCCAAGAGTTTTGTAGACACCAAAGAAAATGAGGTGATTATATTTATGCGAATGTTCCTCGATGGATGATTTGGTAGTGCGACTACGATTATTATTGGTGTCAACAACATGTTCTTTGAAGCAAGTTTGGAGGGATCTACCTGTTTAACCAATATGATATTTTCCATAGGATTATGGGATGTGATAAAGACCTGAGCCAGGCATTGAATCAGAGCTATCTTTAATAGGTTTGAACAAGTGTTTAAGGTTTTTATAAGGTTTAAATAATGTTTGGATATTCATTTTAGAAAGAATTTTGAAGATACAATCAATGGTACCATGTATGTATGGCAAAGAGATGCGGGCTATGGGTGGGGCTTGGGGGGGGGGAATTGAGGATTTGGTGTAACAACCCTGGTAAAAATTCATGTAAAAAAGTTATAAGACCAAGGTCACGGGACACTATTCCAAGTTGAATGGTGGGAAAGTAATCCTAGTGGATGTTAATTTTGATTATTATGGCTAAAGGACAATGAAAAAGGCTTTGGAAAAGAAAAATGGAATTTTTTTTAATTTATTTATCAAAATAAAATAAATTAGGAAAAAATGAAGGTGAAAGGTCACATGATGCATGTGAGGAGGAAATTGAAGGAAACTAGAGGAAATTGAAGAAAATAGAGGCCTCATTGATAAAAAAGCTTATGAGGACCAATTCATAGACTTTTGCCAGTTTAGTTTTCGAGTTCTCTCTCTATTCTCTCTCTCTCTCTCATACTCTTGGACACTTAGAGTTTTCTTGGAGCGCTTCAATATTGGATTAAGGAAAGAAGGAAAAGAGAAGTAAATATCAAGCAAGGAAGAGCAAGATCAATCATCTACAATGGGATTATTTGTAGGTATTGAGTTGCATGTATGATTTCCTTGCTAGTTTTGGCATGAATGGGTATGCATGTGTGTTCTTGGTTCTCTTGCTATCATGGGCATGGGTTTTTCCAAGTGTGAAATTGTTCTTCAGCCTTGCCTTCCCATTTCGATATAGCCATGGTGTGATAGGGTTCTCATGTTTTGGTTGAGTTGTATTGCAGGATGGATTGGAAACTAAGTGAGGTGGTATCTAAAAGAAAAAAAACATGGCCTAGTGATCCCAAAATCAGATTATGGATTGCGGTGAAGCCTTGGCCTAGTAACCCCTGAACTAGACTATGGGTTGCGATAAATCCAATTTTTATGTTACCTTGGTGGGCCTAGAAATCATTGATAGGTGAATGTCGGGATATATGGTAGATCCTAGAGGTGGGTGCCCTCGATCATGCTTAAGGTGTTGGAAATATTGAGAGGGGGGTGAATCAATATTTCTTACTTTTTTATTCTAGTGATTGCCAAAAGCATATATAGATATGTATATGTATACACAGAACACAGAAACCTGTAGCCAGAATAAATTCTTTTATTAAAACTCAAGACAGTACAATGAAATAAATAGAATATAAGTATATATCTGACTGTGAATAGTTTCCAAGCTCCAACTTAGACTTCATTGAGGCTCCAACCTCTAGAGCACCAACTTTGTTTAGCATTGATTCTAGACTTAGTATCACCTACCCCTAATGACTTTAGTCCTCTTCAGTTCTGAGGCTCCAACCTCTTGGGCTCCAACCCAATCTTGGTATACACTAGTATGCTGCTACAATCTATTCAGCTAAGGTTCTCTCACTCCTACTCTCCTGCCTCTGCTGCTTTTGTTGTCTCCCTCTACTGCTTCTGCTACCTCACGCTCTGGTTCTTCACCACAATAACAGCACCAACAGTTCCTTGTTTTTACTATTTTATACATTCTCATGCCTTTGTCCATTCGTTTCTGCTTACTTCGCCTCTCAGACATCCTCAACGCTCGCTATCATTTCCTCTATGCTCGCTTGCTTCTTCAGCTTCCCATCTTTCGGTTTCCTTTGTCTATTCATGCTCACAGGACACGTTGAATTAATGGTGAGGACCGAGTCATATGCAGAGGACACATATTCGGAAAACTGTAACAACATTCCTATTTTCTCATGATAGCAGGCATACATAGGGACCGCTTCATTTAACGGACAACCACGTCCAGATCACAATTTCCATCGACATTGTTTCAGCCTCTTGAACTATCATGAGCGTTATTGTATTGCATTTCTGCCTCCAAACCCCATGTAGGCCAAATATCAATTACATAGGAAATATGAGCAAAAATAGGTGAAAGTGCTAAAGGGCGGACTTCAAGGATCATTGCACCCGTATCTATACCTATGTCAGGTCCGCAGTGAATTTGTAATCGGTAGTCATATCATATGGTCGATGGCCGATGGCTGATGGACGTGATAAGACATTAAGCCAAATCGCGATATAGCATCGGGTCCACTCTTGAAACTGTAATCGGCGTTCAAGACTTCTGGTGGCCCTTTATACATCGGGCTCATGACATCGCCGATGGCCGACGACTAATCCACCACTAGACGTGTGTTGAGGAACCCGAAATCGGGTCAACAACAAGGGGGATACCCACTCGGTCGGGAACCTGGTTGGCGGCTCCGTGCCCGTTTGGAGTAGCGGGTCCGACTGGGGATAATGGGAACAGTTTCCCAATATGAGGGGTGTGTGTGTGTGTAGATTTTGATAGTATTGATTTAGGGGTATTTTAAGCTAATTTAATTCTAACTTCTAAAATAACTCTATGCTATTGTAATCTGTTATAGACATTTTTGTGCCTCGCAGCATGGAGCATGAAATGTCATTAATTACAGGGATCCTCAGTCCCTAAACATGTTGTTCTTACCCCTAGAAGAACAAGGTCAGCAAACCACAGCACTTCCCATCAGTTCTCCACCTGAAAACACTCAGAAACAGGCTATTTTTGGATCATGTCAGCTGCTCCACTGAGCATCTGCGCTGGAATGCAACTGCTCCTCCTTGTACCTGCGCTGAAAGTCAAATCTAATGAAGGCTACCTGCGCTGGGCGAGATTGGCCAAGTGGCACAGTCATTCTGCAAGGTGTCAATTGCCCAGGAAGCTTCCAAACTGACACTTGGTTCAAGAGATTCGCCCTGTGATGAGTAAGAGGTACTTGATCTCCATGTGTAAGCAAGGATCTCCAAGTGGACTCAAGAACTGAAGATTAACTGAAGAGGGAGAGGACACAAGGCAGCTTTATGTCAGTCTCAAGCTGACTCATCCTCTCTTCTTCTATCCTATATATAGAGCTCTTCTATGAGGTCTAAGGGGGCTGGAATTTTGTGCAAAGCAAGGAAGTGTTGTTGGTTTACAGTTAGAGCTATTGGGTGATTGTTTTATAGAGGTGAAGAGGAGATTTCTTGCTGCTGGGGAGGTGCTGCTGGATTGGAGCCATTGATGGTTGTAACCTTCTCAGAACCCTTTTACTTCTATCAATAAAGCTTTGAATGTTCTCCTATATACTTGTATTGCATTGATGTATTGTATTTACTTGTATATCTGATTCACTCTAATCCATGCATCAGTTATGAGTACATGTTTCTTGTAGTTTCCTTCTCTTGTTTGTGCAGGATCTGTGTGTAGCTGGGCCGGCAAAGGGAGCAAGGAGCTGGGAGCGAGAGACAAAGAGAGAGGACAGGATCGACAAAAGCGAAAGACACCGGTTGGTCAATCTTTTCTTCCTTCTCTGTACTTTCATAAAGGAAAATATCAAAGCTTTACTTTCAGTTGTTGCTAAGGACTGTCACCCTTAGAGTAGGGATAGGGTCATCCGAGTCAGATACTTTTCCCCACAACAAACTGGCGACTCCGCTGGGGAGCCTAGTATCTTGTTGGTGTTTGTAGTATCTTTGCTATTCATTTCCTGAACCAAAGAGTACCGAATCGAAAAGCTTTTGACTATATCAAAAGCGAAGTAGAGGGGCTGCTACTCTTGCTCATTTACTGAGCAGATTCATGATTTGAAGAGCTGATCTACAAAAGACTCTTGTACTCTTTGTGATAGCTTTTCATCCTCTTGATCATCCCTTAGCTTGTACTTGACCTATAGCTTTTTATTTCAGCAAAAACAGTGCATTTTTGAGCTTTTTATGACCCGGAAATCCTTGTAAACGCAACTCTCGTGTCTCAGTGCAGGCTGTCCACAGGCAGTCTGCATTCCAGCGCAGGTACTCCCTTCGGGAACTGTGCTGAGAGTCAATTTGACAGACCAAAGCCTGCGCTGATCCAGTTAGGCTATGTCTTCCTGAGGTTTCCCACTGTGTCTTAGCCCTGTTTTCACTGTTGTTTTGCTGCTGATTGCTTGTCATTGTACTTGCTGTAAACCAACTTTCCTTGACATTATTCTGCCTCAGTTGTGTGATGAAACTGTGATTGTTCTTTCAGTATTTCTTGCTTCAGTTACAGTTTCCCATTGTGAAAAGCGAACCAGTATAGCTGTGGCCTCTTAGATCCTGAACTGTAAAAGTGTCTTTGTGATCTTAGGAGCTAGTTTTATTACTATTCATGGCTGTTTGAGTTTGTTTGTTTTTCATTTTATGGTTTGAATCTATACATTTCCAGTGTCTAAACAAGTCGATCTTAAGGTGTCTTTTGATTTTGGACAAGCTTGTTTATTTTCGCTTGAAATTAGACTCAAAGTTATACAACAGTTTCCTTTTTGTCTTACATCAACATTAAGGATAACGAAAAGAAATATCTGCATTGTGCATTTTGCATTTGACTGTGTGCTTGACGATTTAGGAAAATTTGCATTTTAGTGTGTGTTCTATGATCTGTGCGAAAAGTTGTGTCTTTCTTTTCCCTTAGTAGATTAAGGTTTTCAAAGTTGAAAGATCGAAAAGTTTTGCTTCTCATCTTAGATTGCATTTAGGAAGTTGTATATATACATCTCGTGGTGATCCTTAAAGGCAAACTGCTAAGCAAGATCAACATTAAAATAAACCCAATTTACATAACAACGCTTTGTAACATAACGCAAACATCTAGAGGTCTAGGTAGAGACATGTTCCGGCGTCGTTAAACATAGTGACTGTCGATCTCTACGAAGGTGGGTGATTCCTCCTGAGAGTCGGTGGCACTAATACGGACTTGTGCTCCCGCGTACCGTCGCGTATATTGGGAGACCCCTATAGGCAATTATCCTTTATCCATAGGAAGCCGTGTCGACCGCCCTACTGATCGCGATGCAGTGAACACAGCATTCACGAAGATCGACCACCCGTACCGTAAAACGTATTCTGTGGTTTCGCGAAAGGTTTGGCACACCCTCTGCCTAGATCTCCAGAGCAGTTTCTTTTGGCCTTTTTCAAACTCTATAACTGAAAAAGTCCAACCGAGCATTTGTCACTTCGGGCTCATTAATACATCGAAGGCGACTAGAGTCATCTTTAGCTTTTTCTCGACTCTTAAAACATGTAAGCAAGTTTGTGTCTAAAAGCGTCGTTAATAAAATTTATTTTAAGCGGAACATAATCACCTGTTATTCCCACGTTGATCTTTCAGTTGAAAAGTATGGAGCCCACCAACCAAGGAGGCAACCTTGGTGGAAGTCCAAATCCCTTCTCCTCTTGGGGAGATGTTGGTGCGCCTCATATGGCAACATTGTCACTTCCAGGATTGACAATTGGCCTACCTGTATGGCTCTTTTCAACTAATGTAGTCCAGATTGCCACTAATCCTGAGCAGTCGAATCAACAGTCAGAACAATCTAGAACTACCCACCAGCCTTCCACTTCTTACGATACTTCCTCTGATCCTTCATCTTCGCGAGGTAGAGCTGGCAAGAGTCAGCCTCCCAAGGAGAAGAAGGAAAAGAAGAAGAGAGAAAAGAAGCAGAAGGAGCCTATGGCGAAGGCGACTGGGGGCAAGCAGGAGAAAGCTGACAAAAACCCACACACTGCACCGACCGGGCCTAAATCGCCATGTGTCATTTGCAAAGGGACCCACTTCCATCGTGATTGTCCTTGTATTCCCCGGATACTAAGGGACTGGTCCCCAAGGTTGCACAATCCGGTAGCATCAACCTCTGATAGTCATGTTGATTGCAGTCCGTCAACTAGCGAGTGTGAAGGACGAAGAGGGAGACCAAGATCACCCTGTGTATTGTGTGAAGGCAAGCATGCCATCCACAAATGTCCATTCTTAGATGAGGCCAAGAGAGTTTTGGAAGATCGTCCGGTTTCACCGTTACGACTTCCTCCTGGATACCAAAAACTCGTGCCTAATCCCTTGATAGTTGAAAATCCAGTTGACCCGCCCAAGTGGTCAGCTGAAGTGTCAGTCATTGAGAATGAACCTACTGAATCCAGACCAGACGAAAGTCTAAAGGTCGAAACGGCAGTTGACCCGGTTCTTCCTTCAGAGGTTTCATCGTCCAATGACTCCGTCATTGAAGACCCATCTTCAAATGACACCGTCGCCGAAGAGGCATCTTCATGCGACACCCTCACTGAAGAGAATAAGGATGACACCATCCAGGTTCTTTTCATTAGCACCGACTCTGATGAGCGTCAGGGCAATGCGCCCATTCCTTTATCGCAGGAAGGAACATCATCAGGGTCATACCCGGCCGTGTATTCGGTCCCACCACCAAGCAACCTGGTTGTATCCTTTGATTGGAATCAACTAGGCAGACCCCGGTTACCAGCCAGTATACCATTCAGAATCATTGTCCAGATCTATAGAATGATTATGGCTGGTACTATCATTGATGAAGGGGCGTCTGTGAGTATCCTTTCCTCTATTGCTTGGAAAGCACTGGGTTCCCCGGCGCTTTTACCTGAGTTAAGAAATCTCTCAGGTTTTGATAAAGGAACCAGTCGACCATTAGGAATCCTCCCCAATGTACCTGTTACATTGAAAGGGAAGACCGTTAATATGAACGTGTTGGTCGTCCAAGGACCCTTGGATTATAACCTACTCCTTGGACGCGACTATATTTATTGCATGGGAGCGATAGTCTCCTCACTCTTTAGAGTAATGTGTTTTCCACACGAAGGAAGGATGGTCAAGCTCGTAGACCAACTTTCGTTTCCGGGATCTCGCATCGCAAATAGTCAAATACCAATCCTAAATGGTCTGTTCACTCAAGATATGCCTCCACCCCCAGTCCTCCTTCCCGATGAGTGCGAGTGATTCGGAAAGAAAGACTAGGACCCAGGGGGCATGCACCCTGGTCTGCTTCGGGCAGAAGAAACCCTGGGTATAAGGTAGAATTTCCGCAGAAGAATATGACTAGTCCGTACCCCATCCGTGGATGGAAGAGGGGTTGTTCTGGAATAGTATTCTTTTGTTAAAGTTATGTGTTTGGCAAAAGAGTCATTCACCTTTGTCTAAATAGGTGGGCACTGCCCAAGTAGGAATTCCCTTTATTGTAACAAGTAGTAACCACCTTTGGGGAAAAGCAAGCCTCACCCATTAAAACAAATGTTTTGAAGGATAAGTAGGGGCAGCCTCCAAAGAAGGAGACTATATTGTTGTGACAAGGGGTAACCATCTTTGAGTAAACCCAATGATAGACATCGCCGAAGAAAGAGATTGATTTGCGGCAGCAAATAGAACCCTCTTCGGATAATAAGTAAGAGATGGCGGTATCTCGAAATTATACTTTATACCTGGGGGCATGCAAACTTTTGGATTGTGAGCGAGGGATGACTATTTATTTTTTTAAATTTTTAGGTCCTCCCTTTAAACCTGTAGGTCTAACCCTTTAAACTCGTAGGATTAGCCGATTTCGACCTTGCATGAAGAAAGCCTGTGGGGCAAAGGTAAAAATTTGCCAAAATTGGAGCATAGCTTCGTGAGATAAAGCTCCTTAAAAAATAGCTATCTCACAGGAGGCGTTCTTATTATGACTGGTATATCGAGCAGTTTTAGCACATAGTTCATGCTCGTTAAAAAATAAACGCAAGATCCGAGCAGTTTTAGCACATAGTTCATGCTCGTTAAAAAATAAACATAAGTTTATGAGCAGGCTTTCCTTTAGAGTTCAAGCTCATTAAGAAAAAATGAACCGGTAAATAACCTTTTGAGATCGTAAATTCATCAGCCATAAAAGCCTTGGTCGTGTTTGTGCACCGTCACCTCCACTGTTCATTTGGCCGATCATTCACCTCCATTTGTGTGTTTACCTCTTTTGAGAAACAGCTGCGAAGAGTGATTTCACCTAGCCATCCTTGTGACACTGCCGTGATTGGAAAATTCCAACCTGTACCTGGAATCTGCTGCTATCCCTGTTTATCACTCGTTCCTCAAAAGACGAGTCTCCTTTGAGCTCTTTTCATTGACTCGTAAAATATGAAAAGTTTGCCGAGTTTTGGCCTTCCAGCTCGTTAAACGACTGGAAGAGCTATCCCTCCTCTAGATTTTAATCTTTTTGACCTGAGGGATTATTGCACAAAAAGATCGAGCGCTTGTCTTGTTCGGCTCGTTAAAAGTACCGAACACCCATCCCTTCTGTATTGTTTTATACTTTTTCGGACTTAAGGGATTAGCTGACGAAAAAGGAATCATGGAGTTAACTTTAAGTACCTTTTCAGACTCTCTAAAAATGAAAAGGACCGAGTTTTCCTTGTCGTTAGACTCGTTAAAATGATTAAATAGCGACAAACTTGTCTTTAGACGAGAACGAGTTTCCCTATCGCTAGGCTCGTTAAAACATAGCGATGGGCTTGCCCGAAGGGCAGGTTATAGAACAAGCATATGTTATCCTCCTCAAGCTTGACAAAAATAAAGAGGTACTGGTCAGAAATGACTGGGGAAAAATTGGGAGAACATCAAAGTTTAATGGTAGCAAGTCACTCTTGAACATGACACTTTTCCTCCGTACCACATCGGGTTGGGTTGTTTCATTCACCGGTCTCATCGCCATGGTCCTCGCCAAACCATCCACATTTGGGGTAATGCTACCGATCCATCGCATCAGTGTCATTATATGTTCAAGAGAGGTCATTCTGAAAGTGTCAACCGTGTCCCATCCACTGCCATACATTATCCTTCATCCATTCATGATCGCCACCCTGAATCATATGTCACAGTTTGTTTTCACCTCCACTAAAATCATTAGCTCCGTTCCGTGTCATTGATGTGGGATTCATTAAGGCCCTCCTTTGACGGATCGCTTCTTGTCGACTTCAGCTCATTATCCAAGAAGTTGATCTAGGAACACCCCCATCAGTACTTTGAAGCTTGCATGCCTCAATGGCAAGTTTCTCACTTCCGACGACAGGTATACATCAATGACCTTCGACCAGAAGATTTTACGTGGCGTTCGACGCCAAGTCCTTTATTCACGCCACGTGAATTGTACTGCAGTACCTTGAGGGTCATTATCATTATCGGTGATTCCTCTCGCGCTTGTTAACGGTTTTCATTATTGGCCGGTAATCAAGCGATGTCTTTCCATGTTCGACTTCAGCGCAATTCTCACATGGATCGACTTGTACTTAGAGTGAAGATCGAACGAGTTTGAAGACCCCGGATCTAGTTTCATCCATCCGGGCTGCGATATATATTCAGGAAATATAAAAGCATTTGTCATGTACATCATTGCAGCAGATGATCATCCTATTCAAAGGATGATAATTTCAGCAGAAAATTATCAGTCTACCATCAGACGATCGTCTGTTATATGTACCAAAATGTATTTATAAAGCTGAGCATGGGAATGCCCGCCTCAGCTAGATCATGAGAACAGAATGAAAAATAATGTATTGTATTGTATTGTATTACAGGGCGCCTCCTCAGCACTGGAATGAACTTCGGACCCTCTAGATAAAGCATTTCACCCGATAAACGGCCTCATACTTTAGGGGGCAACTGTTATAGACATTTTTGTGCCTCGCAGCATGGAGCATGAAATGTCATTAATTACAGGGATCCTCAGTCCCTAAACATGTTGTTATTACCCCTAGAAGAACAAGGTCAGCAAACCACAGCACTTCCCATCAGTTCTCCACCTGAAAACACTCAGAAACAGGCTATTTTTGGATCATGTCAGCTGCTCCACTGAGCATCTGCGCTGGAATGAAACTGCTCCTCCTTGTACCTGCGCTGAAAGTCAAATCTAATGAAGGCTACCTGTGTTGGGCGAGATTGGCCAAGTGGCACAGTCATTCTGCAAGGTGTCAATTGCCCAGGAAGCTTCCAAACTGACACTTGGTTCAAGAGATTCGCCCTGTGATGAGTAAGAGGTACTTGATCTCCATGTGTAAGCAAGGATCTCCAAGTGGACTCAAGAACTGAAGATTAACTGAAGAGGGAGAGGACACAAGGCAGCTTTATGTCAGTCTCAAGCTGACTCATCCTCTCTTCTTCTATCCTATATATAGAGCTCTTCTATGAGGTCTAAGGGGGCTGGAATTTTGTGCAAAGCAAGGAAGTGCTGTTGGTTTACAGTTAGAGCTATTGGGTGATTGTTTTATAGAGGTGAAGAGGAGATTTCTTGCTGCTGGGGAGGTGCTGCTGGATTGGAGCCATTGATGGTTGTAACCTTCTCAGAACCCTTTTACTTCTATCAATAAAGCTTTGAATGTTCTCCTATATACTTGTATTGCATTGATGTATTGTATTTACTTGTATATCTGATTCACTCTAATCCATGCATCAGTTATGAGTACATGTTTCTTGTAGTTTCCTTCTCTTGTTTGTGCAGGATCTGTGTGTAGCTGGGCCGGCAAAGGGAGCAAGGAGCTGGGAGCGAGAGACAAAGAGAGAGGACAGGATCGACAAAAGCGAAAGACACCGGTTGGTCAATCTTTTCTTCCTTCTCTGTACTTTCATAAAGGAAAATATCAAAGCTTTACTTTCAGTTGTTGCTAAGGACTGTCACCCTTAGAGTAGGGATAGGGTCATCCGAGTCGGATACTTTTCCCCACAACATAATCTAATGAAAAAAAATACATCTAATCTACACTAACCCGGGGTAAAATTCTTTCATTATGCGATCTAAAACGATTTCGAACAATAGCTGGTAATAAAGATCATTCAGCTATCATAAGAATATAAATAAATTAAGATGAACCATTCCGCATAAGAAGTTAGGCAAAACAGTTGTGAACAGCATATCGCATAATTAATTATTCATATGTCAAGCACAGATAAATGACTCCACCGTACAGAAGTGCCAAATGGTAATACACACATTCATACATTAACATATAAAGAACTCAGCTGCATATCACTTTAGGAATACAAGCATAAATTAGTCAAGAGATAAAAGTACCATTTATGACTGATTTAACTAATAAAATTCAAGCAATAATGATTTATTTCTACTTGTTCTAATATCTGTTAAGATTACAGAAGTGCAACATCAGTAACAGACATTAAAATGCAAACATAAATAAATCTCGATCCATCCATTCATCAAAAACCCCCTCCGAGGGTGCAAAAGTGCATGTTCTGAGGACAAGCTTTTTAACAGATTTCCGGGCCCTTCTCCAAATGCCATGAGAAGGGTTAAATACTACTAACTAATTAATCTTAATTACACAAATTTAGGGAACGGGTTCAAATGACCGCCCTTTTACTAAAAGCAAATTTATTACTAGAAATCAAATCTAATTTCTAACCGTTTCTGTATCTGCTCCTTAGTGCTGTAAGCAATGCGCTGTTCGCCCTGAAAGAGTCGGCTAGTTGTTCTTTCCTTTTGTTCGAGCTTGAAAATTAGAAATAACAAGAGCTGGCACCTCTTTCTGATAGACTAGAAGATATTTCCGAAAACCTTCCTCTAGATGGGTGTATTCGCTGTGTGTATACATAGTACAACCCAGGTTCCTTTCGAACTGATTTTGCTATTGCTATTTTGGTTTTCGGTCGTGCGAATGACTCAATGAGTTAGGAGTCGTGTTGTATGGACAATTCCCTGTATCGAGAATTGCTTCCGTTCTTTGTTCCAGGCTTTTCTGGAGCGTCCTCCTCCGTTTGCATTTCTCTTTTTGCTTTACCCAGTCTGAGCTTCAAGATCTTTTGCAAACACGCTGCTTTTGTGCGCCTTTGACTCTGAGTCCCGAATAGTCTATTTTCATCAGCGCCTGTTGGGTGATACTCTGGAATCCGCGGTCCTGCTGCATGCGACATCCATTTGCGAAGGCATCTTCTCTCTGTTACCCCATTGGCGCTTTCCTCTTTTCCTTAGATGTTTCCTGCATATAGATTTATATCAGTTACATGTCTTGCAGTTTACACAAAGAAGAAGAGAAATGACGAAAAGATTGACATGAAAGCATTAAGTTCTAATGAATGCGTAATTCTGACACTCATCATGATTTGACTCTTCGAAAAACGCGATACAATCATTCTTGGATACTGAAGCATGCGATCATTAATTTCCCTTAAGGTGCACGCTCAATTTTGGGTTTACCATCTATGTCGGAGAATTCTTGCGATGAGTCCTTTCTGCGATTGGAATCGCAGTATCAAGGACTGCGACATCATTAAGTGTTATCGTGAATTGCCAATATCGCAGATCGCAAGATTGCAAGGTTTTCGCTTTATCACTCTGTGCTGCTTATGCGACATTGCGACGTGCGACGTCGCATATCGGCCGTCGGTGATTCCTAAGGTTTTCCCTTTTTGAGCGCTTTTAATGCATGCGATGCGATGGGTTCTCGCGTCGCTCCTTTTCAGTGTATTTATGTGCTTTGGGAAAACGCTTCTCTCAACCTTTGCGATGCGATATAGCTCTTAGGGAGTTAATACAAAATATTTTTTAAACAAAATATTTTTTGGATTTTTGGTTAAGGGTCCCCCTTTGCTTGATGTTATTACTAATATCAAACAAAGAGGGGGGTTGTTGGTGACCACAACAATGGCGATTCACTGTGAAGAACCAGTTATCTCTACTTTTCTATTGACTGTTCACTTCCGAAACAACAAAATTTTTATATGTCTAAATTTTGTTATGGACAGATAGAGTAGATTACCCCTCACCTTGTCAACGATACTTTGTATCAACCTTTTTATATCCCAATTGCTTGCTCCCTCAGGCCTTTTCTTGCATTCGCACCAGACATTACTTGGTCTTGATTAAAGATAAAATAAGGTCTTCTCTGCGTACTGGCTTAAAAGTATGCTCATTTGTCGTAGGTAGAGCCTCTGCTACCCGCAAGCGTCCATAGCCTCGATAGGGTTACCATGTTATCCAGCAATGATCCTTTTTCTTGCTTGAGGTTACTCGAAACATTCCATAGAGAAAAAAAATCCTTTTTTGACACACTTTTCCTTTGTAATTCTCTAAAGAACAATGTCTTGGTTTGGTGGCCAAATTATGACACAGTCATTCACTTGATTTACACTTTTGCTGAACAAGCCGGCTCGTGATGACACCTCTTATCTTTTGATTGCAACAATCTTAAGTCGTTGCCCTGTTTTGATAGACAATATTGGCAAAGTCAGCAAGTTATAATATCTGTGATCATGATAAGCCGGCTCGTGATGAGACCTCTTATTCTTTGAGATATATTGTTTTCCTTGGATTGTTTCTCTGAATGCTGCAATTTCCTTTTAGCAGGGAGGAAGTCATTGTTTTTCCTTAAGAAAGCTCTGGACGACAATAATAGAGTTTTTGAAAACAACAGTTTTGTAGAGAATACTTATTTTATTATTGATGATACCTTTCATTGTGCTGATACAAAACAATTCTTTACCAAAGGTTGCTTTTGTCAAAGTTTTTTGAGGTTGAAACTAATATCGTAATCAGGGTGAAATTAACTCTATTTGTCAATAATAAAATTCAGATTTTTCAAAAATTTTGCTATTTGTACAAGCGAAATCAAAATATGATAGAGAATTGGCGTGCTCTTTCATGAATCCTTTTAAATGATCATTTACAACCGGTTTTACTCATAAAAAGAGAAAAACAAAACAAAATAAAAACTAAAAATTAAATCTATCCTACAAAAATTAGAAGAATTCTCTTCTACGGAAAATACATTTTGAGAATTTGTCCATTCACAGGCAGAGAATCTCTCCTGCCTGTTAAATCCTGCAACACAAAAGTCGATGGGCCTATGACCTCTACAATCTGAAAAGGACCAAGCCACAGCTTCTGGAATTTCGTATGTTTGCCCTTTTCTTCATGAGCCTTATCCCATTTTAAAACTAAACCTCCCATGTGAAAATTTTTTCTGGTCATTATGTTTGAGTCAAAAGAGGATTTTGTTAGCACTTGGTGGTGAGCATGGGTTTTCTTAGCTTGTTCTCGTCATTCTTCTAGTTTGGTTATTTCCATTTGTCTTAATTGAAAGGAGGAAGTAGGTACTTCATCGATGTATTGCACTAAAGACAAAGAGGGAATGACTAGGTGAGTCAGAAGAACCACTTCTCTCCCATAAACTAAAGTAAAGGGAGAAGTGCCGATAGAAGCTTTCTTTGTAATTCTATCTGCCCATAAGGCATTTACCAGCGCTTTGTGCCAATTCTTTTGGTTTTGGTCAACTATCTTTTTAATAATCCTGATTAGGTTCTTGTTTGTTGATTCGGCCAACCCGTTACCTTGCAGATAGTAGTTGGTAGAATACTTCAGCTTGAACCCTCTTTTGAGCGCAAACTCAGTCATTGCATTTCCAGAAAAATATGATGCATTATCAAACATTAAGGCCATTGGCAATCCAAACCTAGTGATGATAAACTGATTTATGAATTCAATAATGTTTTCAGAATTAGCTGTCTTGAGAGGAACCGCTTCTACCCATTTGGTAAAATAGTCAGTTGCCGTGAGGATATACCTATGTTGTTTAGAAGAGTGAGGAACAATCTCACCTATTATGTCCAGGCCCCATTGACTGAACGGTTGCTCAATGTTAACCGACTGTAGTGGCATAGATGACTTCTTTTGTTTCCCTGCAGCAGTCTGGCAAACTTGGCATCTCCTTACGTAGTTGTATGAGTCTTTGAACAGCGTGGGCCAGTAATATCCTGCATGCAAGATTTTATGGGCGGTGGCTTCTCCAGCATAGTGTCCACCTGCTGGTCCATCGTGAAGTTCCTGCAAAACCTTTTCAGCTTCAGTTTTCTCAAGACATCTAAGAAGCACAGAATCGTAATTTCTTTTAAACAAAACATCATTTACGAGCTGGTATTGTTTAGCTTTCAACCTCAGGGCTCTCTTCTTGGTGTGATCCAGGTGAAATGGAGCATACCCGTTCTTAAGAAAATAAATGGTATCAGCATATAATGATTCTGCGTCGTTTAGGCTTACCTCATACGTATGTACCTCTTCAGATGAGTTCTCAGGAATTTACGATGCTCCAGCTAACATCTTGCAAAAGCCTTGACCTCTCACGATGTGTGCTGGCTTGGTCTCAAGATCGTATTCTTGTAAGGCGGTGATCCAATTCGCTCTCCTTTCGCCCACATCCTTCTGTATCAGGAGGTTTCTTACCGCTGGGAATGGTACTATGACTTTGGTATGGGCTTTTAGCAAGAAAGGTCTGAAATATTTGATCTCTTTGAAAACGGCATATGCCTGTTTCTCTACGTCTGAGTAATTAAGTTCAGCACCTTGTAAGTTCGAGCTAAAAAATGCGATTGGAGCTTCTGCCTTTTCTTCATTCGCTTGAGTTAAAATCGCAGCATAGGATTTCTCTGAGGCAAACGTGTATAAGATAAAAGGTTCTGAAAAATTTGGGGTTGCTAGAGATGGAGCGTTGATGATAGCTTGTTTGATTAAGTTGAATGCTTCGTGCTCATATAGACCCCATTTGAAATTTGAATTATTTTTTATCATATTTTGTAAAGGAGAAATAATACGTGAAAAATCCCGGACAAACCTTTTTAAAAAATTGATCTGTCCAAGGAAGGATTGCATGGCTTTCTTGTTATGGGGCATGGATATCTCAGAAATTTCCTTGATTCTGTCGGGTTCTATGTGAATACCAGATTTCGACACTATGAATCCGAGCAATTTCCCTTCGCTTAATGCAAAGAAAGATTTCTTTGGGTTGAGCGAAATCCCATACCTCAAACACCTTTGAAAGATTTGCTTCAAATCTTTGAGATGGTTGCTTCGTTTTTTGAAGTACACTGTTATATCATCCAGGTAAATCACTACTGATTTATTGACTAACCCTTTAAACGCGATGTCCATGGCTCTCTGAAAGGTAGCTCCAGCATTGATAAGACCAAATGGCATCTTCCGATATGCATAAGTGCCCCATTTGGTTCGGAACGTAGTCTTTAACTGATCATCGGGATGCACCAGTACTTGATTGTATCTTGAAAATCCATCCAGGAAAGACATTAATTCTGAGCCTACTACTGCCTGTAATATTTGTTCCATAGGTGGGAGGGGAAAGTTATCTTTCTGACAGGCTTTGTTGGGATTTCGGAAATCGATACAGATTCTAATGTCTCCGTTTTTCTTCCTAACGGGTACCATATTGGACACCCATTTGGAATGCCTGACGGGGAAAATTATTCTGGCTCTCAACAACTTATTAAGCTCTGTTTTTACCTGATTTCTAAGTTAGGGTGTATTTTTCTGAGCTTTTGCTGGACAGGTATTTCATTGTCAATCATAGGGATAGTGTGTTGAATGATAGAGGTGTTGTAAGTCTTCAGCTCATCGTAATTCTAGGAAAAAACGTTTTTGTACTGTCTTATAAGACGAATGTACGCTGATTTCTCTTCAGGGGCTAGGCCGTGGCCTAGGTTAACGTTTTGTGGCTTCTCGTCGGTTCCTAGGTTCACCGATTCATAGTTCAGAGTTGAACTGTAGAGTTTTGCATTAGCTGACCTTTTTAACTGACTTTTCAAATCATATAGGTCTTCTAACTTGACCACCGATTTGGGTATAGCATTGTCAGTGCTACTTTGTTGTATTTGGTGATCATGATGGCCTTCGTCGATTATCTGATTTGAGTAGGATCCTTCAGAGGTGAGGAAACTTATGATGTCTGGATCGTCGTTGAATACTCTCCAGTTGGTGATGTTGTCCGGGATGGACGGTCTAAAGATTAATTCTATTGAAAACCTATCAGGACTTAAATCTTCGGAAGGAATCAGTCTAGAGGCTATGTTAGCTAACAGGTCTGCGCTCGCATTTTGAATTCTTGGAATTGACGAGATGTTGAATGCTATGAAATGTGCAGTGAGATTTTGAACTAACGATTGATATTGCTTTAAATGACTTGACAGGCAGTGTATGGTGTTACGTACCTGTTTTACGATGATCTCAGAATCTCCAAAGACTTGAAGATACTTAACGTTCAATCCGATTGCTTTGTATAGGCCTTGAACCAAGGCTTCGTACTTCGCTGTGTTGTTCGTGCAATCGAACTCAAGTCTGCATGTGAGCATAATCTTGTTCTCGTCCGGGCTGATCAGAACGCATCCGGCTCCTGTTCCCTCATTGGATTTAGACCCGTCAAAATATAATTTCCAAAATAAAGATGTATTTACAGAATTATCTAAAAAACTAAAACATTTTGAGTCATCAGTTTGGGAGAAATTTTCAAATTGGGATAAAACTGAATTCTCTAAGTAAGGTGAAATATGAGCATTGAAATTGCCGGGAAAAGAATCTATTGCGTAATTGCCTACAATGCTGCTATTGTATGTTATGGCTTCATTTTCTCCTTCTAGTTCTGTCACTATGTATTTTTGGTGCAACTCTCGTTCAACCTTTATCTGATTTGGTTTACCATTGTATGGTAAACACATGTGCGACCAGTAGGTTGAGAAATATCCGTGGAGTTTCTCCGACCAATCCCTGCTAAGAATCAAACCATAGAACTTAGGGATATCAACTACTAGAATGTTGATAACCTGATACACTTTTGGGTTAGACGACAATCTTATGGTCACCTGATTAAGTTCACCAATCACTTCGACTTGGGATCGATCAAGTTGAACTATACGTACTGCGGATTTTTGAGGTTTCACATTCAATTTGGCACATATTGACCTGGGTAAAATATTCGTTGAAGCACTAGAATCGACCAAGCAATTGTGCACGTTTTTATTGAAGATTTCGTATGTGAGAAGAAAAGGAGGAGTATGAGATCTTGATCTTCCTCCAATCAAGGCGATGTCATTTGGATCAATCTTATTGATCGTGTTGGTTGGAGGCCTTCCCAGATTGTGGGAAGCTACAGCTGTAGGTAAAGATGTAGTAGGCACAACATGTAATTCTTGCATCATTATTTTCTGCTGGTGTTTCAACTTACTCAATTCATAAAGAGTGATGTTAGCCCTAGTCTTCTTCATGTCATCAATGATGTTATACTCCATTTCGTCTGACACTATCAGTGTTCTTGATGGAGGTGCTTGATCAGATTGGACTGGGATAAACTGGGTTGCTTTAGCAGTTGTCTTTTTCGTTGCGACCTTATCTTTTGTTGCAGGGCTTGCACCCTTTTGTTTTGCAGTAGTTTGGGGAGGATCAAGTTGATTTCTGCTTCTCGTGCTAACAGGAAATGCTTCTTGATCCTCTTCTTGTGGGAGGATGAAATCCCACATTCCTTGTAGTTCCACCACCTCTTCATCGTCGGTCTGCCCTTCAGTGGTATTCTCTTCTTCTTCTTGTTCAGATTCAACGTTTGAGACAGCATTGGGTGGCTTCGTCTCCATGGGAGGGTTTCTTTTAAAAGTCCTGAAAGGCTTTCTTGAAGACGTTTCTGCTACTTGTTTTTTAATATCAATCATCTCATTGGACATGGCTTTCAACACTTTTTGTAATCCTTCCATATCGAAAGGATCTTTCGTTTGCTTCTTCTTGGTGTCTTCTTTGAAAGAGATCTTCTTAGATTTACTTTCTTCACTTGCAGATCTCTTTTCAAGGGCTACTACGCGTTTTTCAACTGCTAACGCCTCTGTCAAGTTGTC
This sequence comes from Pinus tabuliformis, assembly GCA_031772625.1. Lineage (NCBI taxonomy): Eukaryota > Viridiplantae > Streptophyta > Pinopsida > Pinales > Pinaceae > Pinus > Pinus tabuliformis. The sequence goes on from CM062815.1 coordinate 235,755,677, forward strand.
AACTAAGGTGGTCTTGTTTGCCCTATCTACGAAGATAGCCAAGTTTGGAGGTAAAGCCGTGATGTACCATTCACATCTTACTTCCTCGCTGGGTTGTGAAGTAGCGGGGATTTTGTTGAGGATCTTATTGAACCGTAAGTTAAAATCTTTAATGGGTTCTCTAGCCTCAGCCTTAAGATTAGATAGGTCATTGATAAATGTCGCCGTGGATCTGTCATCACCAAACTTGGTGAGGAACTGACTTTGAAAAATGTCCCAGCTTGTGATGGATCCGAAAGGTAACGAAAAATACCACGACCCAGCTGTTCCTTGCATTGTATAAGGGAAAAGCCGGACAACAACGTCTTCGTTAGTAACTCCTTTGAGATTAACAGAAAGCATGAAATTATTGATATGTTCTTCGGCTAGCATGCCTGTTTCTGGATTGAATTTAGGTAGCCACTTCTCAGGATGGGCCGGTATAGGGCTCAGGGGTGGAGGCATTAAAACCGCCCCAGGATTGTTCCATGGAGACTGGGCCATCGTTGAGCTTCTAGTCAATGGAAGTGCAGAAGATGATCCCTGATGCTGAGAAGATGGAGATATTATGATCTTCGATGATCGTGGAGGAAGGGTTGCGGAAGATGGATGAGTGATCTGGGGTGAAGATGTGGGTGGCTGACTTCGCGGTGAGGGAGTTGAAATGGACGAGGTAGATGAAAGAGTCTCTCTGTCAGACTCTGGAAGTGCTTTCCTTGCTCTTTTCCTAGTGGGGAGAGGGATTTCAGTTGGCTGGATGCCAAACTTTTCACTCTTCAATCTGGTCAGGGGATGAGCAGGATTGTACTGCGAAGTCACGCTGCCTTTAGATTTATCAGACCTATGAGCAAAAATAGAGAATTCCTGGAGTTTACGAATCAAAGTTTGAAGTTTAGGGGGATCAATGATAACTTGGTCTGATATATTAGAGTGTGTAGCAGCGGTGGATGCCCAAGCGACTTCTAGCTCCGAGTTTAATCGTACCGGAGAAGTCGGGGGAGTTGGTGAGGGTGATTTGCTCTCAGAATGGTATTCAGATTTTGACTTATGCGCCATTCATAGCTCGTGCCCTCCTTCTAGCGCCAAATATGTTGAGGGCCCCGAAATCGGGTCAACAACAAGGGGGATACCCACCCGGTCGGGAACCTGGTTGGCGGCTCCGTGCCCGTTTGGAGTAGCGGGTCCGACTGGGGATAATGGGACCAGTTTCCCAATATGAGGGGTGTGTGTGTGTGTAGAGTTTGATAGTATTGATTTAGGGGTATTTTAAGCTAATTTAATTCTAACTTCTAAACTAACTCTATGCTATTGTAATCTAATGAAAAACAATACATCTAATCTACGCTAACCTGGGGTAAAATTCTTTCATTATGCGATCTAAAAATATTTCGAGCAATAGTTGGTAATAAGGATCATTCAGCTATCATAAAAATATAAATCAATTAAGATGAACCATTCTGCATAAGAAGTTAGGCAAAACAGTTGTGAACAGAATATCGCATAATTAGTTATTCATATGTCAAGCACAAATAAATGACTCCACCGTACAGGAGTGCCAAATGGTAATACACACATTCATACACTAACATATAAAGAACTCAGGTGCATATCACTTTAGGAATACAAGCAGAAATTAGTCAAGAGATAAAAGTACCATTTATGATTGATTTCACTAATAAAATTCAAGCAATAACGATTTATTTCTACTTTTTCTAATATCTGTTAAGAGTACAGAAGTGCAACATCATTAACAGATATTAAAATGCAAACATAAATAAATCTCGATCCATCCATTCATCAAAAACCCCCTCCGAGGGTGCAAAAGTGCATGTTCTAAGGACAAGTTTTTTGACAGATTTCCGGACCCTTCTCCAAATGCCATGAGAAGGGTTAAATACTACTAACTAATTAATCTTAATTACACAAATTTAGGGAACAGGTTCAAATGACCGCCCTTTTACTAAAAGCAAATTTATTACTAAAAATCAAATCTAATTTCTAACCGTTTCTGTATCTGCTCCTTAGTGCTGTAAGTAATGCGCTGTTCGCCCTGAAAGAGTCGGCTAGTTGTTCTTTCCTTTTGTTCGAGCTTGAAAATTAGAAATAACAAGAGCTGGCACCTCTTTCTGATAGACTAGAAGATATTTTCGAAAACCTTTCTCTAGCTGGGTGTATTCGCTGTGCGTATACTTAGTACAACCCAGGTTCCTTTCGAACTGATTTTGTTGTTGCTATTTCGGTTTTCAGTCGTGCGAATGACTCAATGAGTTAGGAGTCGCGTTGTATGGACACTCCCCTGTATCGAGAATTGCTTCCGTTCTTTGTTCCAGGCTTTTCTGGAGCGTCCTCCTCCTTTTGCGTTTCTCTTTTTGCTTTACCCAGTCTGAGCTTCAAGATCTTTTGCAAACACGCGGCTTTTGTGCGCCTTTGACTCTGAGTCTCGGATAGTCCATTTTGATCAGCGCCTGTTGGGCGATACTCTGGAATCCATGGTCCTGCTACATGCGACATCCATTTGCGGAGGCATCTTCTCTCTGTTACCCCATTGGCGCTTTCCTCTTTTCCTTAGATGTTTCCTTCATATAGATTTATATCAGTTACATGTCTTGCAGTTTACGCAAAGAAGAAGAGAAATGACGAAAAGATTGACATGAAAGCATTAAGTTCTAATGAATGCGTAATTCTGACACTCATCATGATTTGACTCTTCGAAAAACACGATACAATCATTCTTGGATACTGAAGCATGCGATCATTAATTTCCCTTAAGGTGCACGCTCAATTTTGGGTTTACCGTTTATGTCGGAGAATTCTTGCGATGAGTCCTTTCTGAGATTGGAATCGCAGTATCGAAGACTGCGACGTCATTAAGTGTTATCGCGAATTGCCAATATCGCAGATCGCAGTTTTGAATGATTGCAGATCGCAAGATCGCAAGGTTTTCGCTTTATCACTCTGTGCTGCTTATGCGACATTGCGACGTGTGACGTCGCATATCGGCCATCGGCGATTCCTAAGGTTTTCCCTTTTTGAGTGCTTTTAATGCATGCGATGCGATGGGTTCTCGTGTCGCTCCTTTTCAGTGTATTTATGCGCTTTGGGAAAACACTTCTCTCTACCTTTGCGACGCGATATAGCTCTTAGGGAGTTAATACAAAAGATTTTTTAAACAAAATATTTTTTGGATTTTTGGTTAAGGGTCCCCCTTTGCTTGATGTTATTAATAATATCAAACAAAGAGGGGGGTTGTTGGTGACCACAACAACGTGATATTATATTAAGCCATGTTAAAATGTTTAATCGACGATCATAAAGGGGCCACTTACCACTGTATGACTTTCGCTTCAAATTTCTGATGCGATAATCATTATCAGCGATCACATTGGTCCATTTGACACACTGTAACGCCATTCTCCTATCACATCAATCAAAAAATATGTGAAGTTAAACCTACCATCCGATCATTCGTCAGGCGATCCGATGACATTCGCTCCTCCTGATCCCACGAACCGCCTGCACGTTAATTCGCGATAAAGTAGTTTTTTCCCTGTCCCATCCGCCACGCATCACCTGGTGATTGTGATCTCTCGCCCGTGTACGATTACCGCACACCCTCCAAAGGTGGTGCGAACAATACCATTTACCACTGTCCCTGCTCACTATCTCCAATGCATCTTTATCGCCCGGTAGTCGTTGGATCTTTTCGTTGGAATCTGATGGATCATGTTTGTTTGCTATTAAACACATCCACTGCTCCTCCAATATCTCTTGATAACTCTATCTGCTTCCTCTATGGCTCTGATGGCTCGGTGTGCTCCTCTTCTTTGGCTCTGTCTACTCCTCTTGTCTCCATCTGCTCCTCTAGTGGCTCTGTCTACTCCTTGAATATTGCCATATTGACATCAATGACAATGCATGTCCAATAATCTCCCCCTTTGTTATTGATGGAAATATTCTTCTGCTCTCTCCCCCTTTGACATCAATGGCAAAGGAATGCATATGAACTCCCCCTATCAAACTGCTCCCCCTGTCCTGCTGCATCTTTATGAATGAACTTGAGTGATGATAAAGAAATAACCCCCATCTTTTGACGCAGATGTTCAAATGCTTCTCGAGGAAGAGGTTTTGTTAAAATATTAGCTATCGGCTCATTTGTACTGGTATATTCCATGACGATGTTTTGTTCATCTACTTGCTCACAGAGGAAATGATACTTGATTGGTATGTGTTTGGTTCTTGAGTGCATCACTATATTTTTGCTGAGACTGATAGCACTTGTGTTGTCACAATAAACAGTAATTGGTTGATATGTACATATGTCGAGATCTTTTAGAGCTTCCTTCATCCATAGTATCTGAGTACAATAGTCTAATGCAGCAATATACTCGGCTTCAGCTATGGATAATGATATGGATGACTATTTTTTGCTGAGCCAGGATACCAAACAGTCTCCTAGGAAGAATGCATTTCCACTAGTACGTTTTTGATCATCTATACTTCCAACCCAATTAGCATTGGTGTATGCAGTTACAGTCAGTGTTTAGGTATTTGGGTACAAAAGACCGAAATCAGAAGTTCCCTTTAGATATCTGATAATTCTTTTTACAACTAATAAATGGGGTTGTTTGGGAGCAGATTGAAATCTTCCCACCATTCCTACTACTTGCATTATGTCTGGTTGTGTAGCTGTTAAGTATAGAAGGGCTCCAATCATTGACCTGTAATGAGTTGCATCTACTAGAGGGGAGTCATTTTCTTTGCTCAGTTTTCAGTTTGTGGTCATAGGTGTGCTCATGGGTGCACAATCCTCCATTCCATATTTTTTGAGCATGTATTTTAGATATTTGGTTTGAGATATTTGTAGTCCAAGGAAGTGGGACAGCTCTCCTATCATTGACATCTCAAACTCTTTTGACATGTTTTGAGAAAATTCATGGCTCATTTCATCATTATTACTAGCAAAAATCAGATCATCGACATAAACAAGATCAGCTAGTAACTTACGTTGATCTGTCTTTATGTATAGATTACTTCCAGCCACCCCCTTTTTGAAGCCTTGTTGTTGTAGATAGTGATCCAGTCTTGCATACCAAGCTCTAGGAGCTTGTTTCAACCCATATAAAGCCTTTTTAAACTTACAAACTAAGTCCTTTCCTGCTGTTAGATCAAAACCTTATGGCTTCTCCATGTAGACTTCCTCCTTGTGTTCCCCATTTAGAAATGTTGATTTCACGTCCATTTGATAGATTTGAATCCTTTTGAGCAAGTAAATGCCAAGAACATCCTGATAGCTTCCATACAGGCCACTGGTGGAAATTTCTCTTCAAAGTCAATTCCTTCAATTTAATGAATAGCCTTTGCAGACAAGTCTTGCCTTATTTTTGATAACCTGTCCTTCCTCATTCATTTTATTTTTGAACACCCATTTGGTTCCTATTATGTTTTTGTCCTTTGGATGAGGTACCAGCTCCCATGTCTTGTTCTTCTCAATTTGGGTCATTTCTCCTTCCATGGCTTTTACCCAATGAGGATCCTTACTTGCTTTTGCAAATGTTTCTAGTTCTATCATAGATAGGAGGGCAATGACTTTTCTCTTGGGTGTAATTGTTATCCTTCTTTGGGTCTGCACACCTTCATCTTTATCGCCAATGATCTGACCTTCTAGATGATGTCTTTGGACATACTTCATCTTTGAATAGGTATTCGGTGGTTCTCTTTCCTCTTCTTCTTCTTCTTCTTCTTCTTCCTCATCTATTTCTTCTTCTTTAGGTTATTCTTCTTCAATGAGAGAGTCATCTTCATGTTCTTCAATTTCCTTTTTTGGAAGATCTTCAACAATCTTTACATCAATGATTTCCACTATTTTCTTTAGTTGATAATTGTAGCACTTGTAAGCCTTGCTCCGTGTAGAGTGTCCAAGAAATATCCCTTGATCAACTTGAGAATCAAACTTTCTGGGTGAGCCATCATTTATTTTTATGAAGCACTTGCTTCCAAAGATCTTGAAGTACTTCACCAAAGCAGGTCTTCCTTTCCATAGCTCATAAGGAGTTTTTTCACAATTTGGTCTTAATTGAGCTCGATTTAGTGTATAGACAGCTGTTCCTACTACTTCTCTCCAGAATTTAGGTTGTAAGTCTGCTGCTAATAGCATATTTCTTGCCATTTCTTGGACTGTTTGGTTTCTTCTTTCAACTACCTCATTTTGCTGAGGTGTTCTGGCAGCCGAGAATTCCTTTTTGATTCCATGAATATTACAGAACTCACTAAACTTGTTTGATGTGAATTCTCCTCCTCTGTCTGTTCTGAGGCACTTAATTTTTGAATCTTTTTTGTTTTCTACAAGGGCTTTTAGATTCTTAAAACACTCAAAAGTTTCAGATTTATACTTTATGAAATATATCCACATCATTCTAGTATAATCATCAACAAATAACACAAAGTACCTTTCTCCTTAGAGTGCTTTATTTCTAATTGGCCCACACACATCAACATGGATGACCTCCAAGGGCTTCAGTGTATAGAGCTCATTTGTCTTGTGGTTGGTTCTGGTCTACTTTCCATGTTGACATGGACCACACACTACTTGATTTGGTTTGGATAGCCTTGGGATGTCTCGTACAACTTTGATATTGCTGGTATTGATTAGATTTTCAAAGCTTGTATGTCCAAGTCGTTTGTGCCACAACCAACTCTCATATTTTTGACTTAAGTAGCATTTATTTTCTTGAATCTTGTTCAGAATGTAAATGTTGTCTGATGTTCTCACCCCTTTTTCCACAAGTTTCCCTGAGGAAGAGTTTCTTATTTCACAGTCTTTGGTGCTAAAAATGACCTTATGTCCTTGATCACAATTTTGGCTGACACTCAGGAGGTTGTGTTTGAGCCCATCAACTAGCAGAGCATCTTGACCTTTTCCTTTTCCATTGATCAGAGTAACTGTTCCTTTTCCTGCAATTCTACCTAATCCACTTCCAAAGGACACATTCCCTTCCTTTTTACTCAGTGAGACAAACTTCCTCCTATCTCCTGTCATGCGTCCGGAGCACCCACTATCTATAAACCACTGGTTTTCATTATTTTGAGCATATAGAACCAAGCCGCATTTTTCCATGTTGGAGTTGTTGCTACTCGTCTTGCTTCCTTTGAGTGGGCAGTCTTGTTCATAGTGTCCATTATTGTAGCAAAATGAGCAAATCAGATCAAATTTGGTCAAGGGATCAAATGAATTGAACGTTTTGATTTGTCCCTGCCTTTTAGGGGCATATGAGTTGATTATTTAGTCCTTTAGCTTTGTCTTTTCACTTCTGCAAGCCATACAATGTCTGGCTTGATGACCGAAGTTTTTACAGTGAAAGCAGTGTCCAAGAAAAATGGTTTTGTACTTGGTGAAGCAACCACGGTTTCAGTTCATTTCCTTCCTGGGAATTACTTCTCCCTAATTCTTTGGATTTGCGATGGGCCCTTGGTGGAGTATAGGTTTGTATTTGCTGTATCTTCCATGATTCGACTCCACATTCTTCTTTGGAGTAATTCTCTCTTCATTCTTGGGATCTGGAATGCACTTTTGATAACATACTTTTTCATCTTTTGGATTGAAGGAAAGTGCATTAGCATAGCTTTTTGCATTATTCTTAGTGCTTGAGGATTCTCCTTTGAAACCTATTCTAGACTTGTCATGTTGAGGTTTTGATTTTTCATAATAGTCTCAAGTATTCGAGAGCTTTTATAACCCTTTTTAATTTGCTCCAACTCCTTTCCCAGAGACACTATTTCAGCCTCGTGTTCTTCACAAGTCTCTTCCTTTTCTTTAAGCTTTGCTTCCAAGAGATCTTCTCTCCTTCTTATTTCCTCATTTTCCACTTTGAGAGAAATGGTTTCATTCCGTAGTTTCTCATTTTCTTCCATTGCACTTATTAACAGTTCATCTACATTTCCTTCCATCCCTGAGTCATCATCATCTGCGAGTGCCATGAATAATGCTTCTTGGCTTTCATCATGATCACTTTCCTCATCTGATTTCTTTTGATTACCATAAACTCATCCTCATCATACTCATCTTGCTTGGAGAACAAGTTTTTCTTATTGAGCCCTTTCTTTTAATGTGCCATTCTTTTAGAATTTCCTTCATCATCACTGTCATGTTTATGAGGACATTTTGCTGCATAATGACCTATTTTACCACATTTAAAACATATAAGAGGATACTTGCATTTAAGCTTAGATCCTCTCTTCAACTTTCGTACAAATTGAGCCATTTCGGATTCCACATCTGACTCATCACGACAGTCATTCCTTTCTTTCCCCTTCTTTGACTTTGAGGCCTTGAATGCTGCATCTTTGGAGCTTGGGCCACCTTTCCTCATTTCATAGGCAGTGAGAATTCCATGGAGTTCATCCATTTTGAGGGTATCTAGATCCTTTGCTTCTTCTATAGCACTTATTTTGGAGTCAAATCTGTCTGGAAGAGACCTTAATACCTTTTGAACAATGGTACTTTCTTCCAATTTTTCATCCAATCCTTTCAGGGAATCTACCACTTCAGCTACTCAGAGGAGGTATGCTGCAATATCTTCTTCATCTTCCATCCTCAAACTTTCAAATTGTCTTCTGTGAGTTTGAAGCTTTTCCTTTTTTGAGTTTTGAGTCTCCATCGTACAAGCCAACTAGTTTCTCCCACATTTCTTTGGCAGAGGTACAGTGCATGATTTTTGTAAACTCGGAATTAATGATTCCACTAGTGATGGAGTTCATGGCCTTTGCATTTGTGATGTAGGCTTTCCTCTCGTCTTGGTGTGTTGGAATAGTGGAAGTAGTTTTGTATTCATTTTGAACAAAATGCCAGACTTCAGGTCCAAGGGACATTAGGTAGTAGGTCATTCTTTTCTTCCAGAAATGAAAGTTAGTGCCTTCAAACAAAGGAGGTCTTCTTGATGCTTCGTGATTTCTCATCATGGCTGCAGATCCTTCTTCAAGCTATTAGGCTAGTATGAAGAAGCCTGCTATGATACCAATTGTTGGAAATACTGAGAGGGGGATGAATCAATATTTCTTACTTTTTTATTCTAGTGATTGCCAAAAGCATATATAGATATGTATATGTATACATAGAACATAGAAACCAGGAGCTGGAATAAATGCTTTTATTAAAACTCAAGGCATTACAATGAAATAAATACAATATAAGTATATATCTGACTGTGAATAGTTGCCAAGCTCCAACTTGGACTTCAGTGAGGCTCCAACCTCCAAAGCACCAACTCTGTTTAGCAGTGATTCTGCACTTAGGAGCACCTACCCCTAATGACTTTAGTCCTATTCAGTTCTGAGGATCCAACCAACCCAATCTTGGTATACACTAGTATGCTGCTGCACTCAATTCAGCTGAGGTTCTCTCACTCCTACTCTCCTACCTCTGCTGCTTCTACAGCCTCCGCTGCTTCTGCTGCCTCTTCTACCTCTACTGCTTCTGCTACCTCACATTCTGGTTCTTCACCACAATAACATCACCAACATTTCTCTATTTTTACTGTTTTATAAATTCTCATTCCTTTTTCCATTCGTTTCCGCTTACTTCGCCTCTCAGACTTCCTCAATGCTCGCTGTCATTTCCTCTATGCTCGCTTGCTTCTTCAGCTTCCCATATTTCGGTATCCTTTGTCTATTCATGCTCATAGGACATGTTGAATCAATGGAGAGGACTGAGTCATACGCAGAGGACACATATTCAGAAAACTGTAACAACACTCCTGTTTTCTCATGATAGCAGGCATACACAGGGAATGCTTCATTTAACGGACAACCATGTCCTGATCGCAATCGCCATCGACATTATTTCAGCCTCCTAAACTATTGGGAGCATTGTTGTATTGTATTTCTACCTCCAAACCCCGCGCAGGCCAAATATCAATTACACAGGAAATATGAGCAAAAACAGGTGAAAGTGTTAAAGGGCGGACTTCAAGGATCATTGCACCCATAACTATACCTATGCCGAGTCCACAGTGAAATCACAATCGACAGTCGCAGCATATGGTCGATGGTCGATGGCTGATGGATGCGAAAATACATTAAGCCAAATCGCAATATAGCATCGGGTACGCTCTTGCAATCGCAATTGGCGTTCAAGACTTCTGGGGGTCCTTTATACATTGGGCTCATGACATTTCCGATGGACGAGGGCCGATCCACCACTGGACACGATATTATATTAAGCCATGTTATAATGTTTAATCGGGTCCACATGATTTATCGCAATCAGTGCTTCTGGTGGGGCAACCCTCTATGTAGCATTGCGATGGGTGGATGCGATAATAGATTAACGTATATTGCAATGTTGCGACGGGTCCACATATATATGTATCGCTATCAGCGATCACAAAGGAGCCACTTACCACTGTGTGACTTCCGATCCGAATTCCTGATGTGATAATGACTATTGGTGATCGAATGGTCCACTTGACACACTGTAATGCTGTTCTCCTGTCACATCATTCAAAAAACATGTGAAGTTAAACCTACTGTCTGATCATTCATCAGGCGATCCAACGACGTTCGCTCCTCCTGATCCCGCGAACTGCCTGCGCGTTAACTCACGATCAAGTGGTTTTTGCCCTGTCCCATTTGCCACGCGTCACCCGGTGATTGTGATCGCTCGCTCGCGTATGATTACCGCGCACCCTCCAAAGGCAGTGTGAACAATACCATTTATTGTTGTCCTTGCTCACTATCTCCCATGCATCTTTATTGCCCAGTAGCCATCGAATATTTTCGCTGGAAATCTGACGGCTCATGTTTGTTTGCTGTTAAATGCATCCACTGCTCCTCTGATATCTCCTGATAACTCTGTCTGCTTTCTTTATGGCTCCAATGGCTCTCTCTGCTCCTCTTCTTTGGCTCTGTCTGCTCCTCTCATCTCCATCTGCTCCTCTGGTGGCTCTGTCTACTCCTTGAATATTTCCATATTGACATCAAGGACAATGCATGTCCAACATAAGGATCCTTGGCCAATGAAAGGTAGGATATATAGTAAAGCCTATATGTGGAGTCTCGATTATGCCTAGGGATCCTCAACCATTGTATGGTGGGATGTAAGGTAGAGACTAGAGACTAGGAGACAAGAAAATTCCTTACGGTGTAGGTGCAGAAATCTAGTGGAATCCATGCTTGTTTAGGGCCTAGTGATCTGGTGGGATTGCGGTAAAACCTGGTTCAATTGATGAGGGTGAGGTGGTGTAGCCTCGGGAATCCCTGGTTTATTTTTATTATGAATTCCTACATTCATGCTTGGAATATGGTCCAAGGGTGATTGGATGAAGAAATATTTGGTTCAACCAATCTATGTTCGGATGGTTCGTGGAAGTCCCATACCTGGCTGGCTTATGCATTCATTAATAAGAGTTCCTTCTCTTTGGTATTTCATGTGTAAATGTACTGGTTTATATGTGGATTTTATGCTTGTTGTATCCTTGTTATTTATGTTGTTTATATGATGGTTATGAGTATGTTTATGACAATGATGAAGTATGGATCTCATCATGTTTTGATTGGTAAATGAACTAAAAATGGATATATGAACTAATAGATGACAGTGCAGCTAATGTGATAAGGCATTAATTCTTCTTAGCGATTCTCAAATAAGTATGAGACCCTATGGTCAGATTTGTTGTTATGACCTGTAGAATGCATATTGTGACATGCTTGACGAAATTCTTGTCATGGCTAGTAGGGGTTCAATCAAGTCATTGATCAAATGTTTGCATTAGTACATTTTTTTGTTTTATTTATCCTTCCTGAAGGTTTCATGGAGTTTTTGGTAGTGGCTTGAGTCTCGGACTTGAAAAAGTGGCACAAAATTCAGGGTCATTGGCTAAGAACTAGTTGAAAAAGTCCCCAGCTGCTGGTATGCCCTTGCTATGGGAGTGACTAGAGGGTCCCATTCACATGCATTCCCATCTCATGGGAGCGACTAAGGCTCTAGGTCAGTAAAATTTCAAGTTACCTCAAGGGTTGGTCACCTAGAAGGGTTGGTTGGATCATGAAGGTTCTGTAACATGTGTAGAAGGTCAGATTGGCTATGTTTTATCGCTTGGTTCTCCTTCACTAAATCAATACCCGACGATTCTTAAGGCCTTTGATGGCCATGGGTTTCATCCTTTTGGCATTCTACAGGATTTTCCTATAGGGTTTGAAGGAAAAACCGTTAGTCTAGATGTGGAGGTGGTTGATGCCCCTCTAGACTACAACCTTCTCTTGGGTCGAAGTTGGTCTTACGCTATAACAGCGGTCGTTTCATCGGTCTTTAGAGTCATAAAGTTTCCACATAATGGAAAGATCGTAACAATAGACCAGCTGGCTTACTTTTCATCCAACCCAGCCTCTTCGAAGAGTATTCAGCACGTCGGTAAAACGACTATCCCATATAAGGATGTTGGAGTAGGATTAGTTAAAGATGCCGGTTTAGTGGGAACTTTTCCTTTTCCTCCAATCAACGCATCATCTTCATTTGCAACTATTCATATGATTACATAAGAAACTATCTTTTATGACGACCCTTCGATCATTACTTCTGAATCTGAAATAGACTCATTTGGTAATTCCATGCCTTTGAGTACATATGAAATTTCCTATGAAGCTGTGTAGTCTTTTGCCGACCCGTGTTCAACCGAAAAAGACTTAATGAATGTGGTCCGTGAGGAATCACTTTTCACATCAACCTCAGATTTAACTATGTTTTCTGAACTTGTTCACTCTGATGAGCAAATTCGTGAAATCCTATTTGTAGATGATTTACCATGGGAAGATCTCCATCACAGATCTTCATTTTTACCTGAGGATGATCGTTTTGAAAATAATTTCTCATCAATCTTTACGACCAAATATGTCAAGGAACCTCAGAATCCAATGAAACATCCCAATTTAGAGTTAAATTTGGGAAACATCTCTCGAAATATTCCCATTGACATTTCGGTTAAGCCTGGAATTGTTAAGAACATTCATATAGGTGCCTCGTGTACAGATGACGAAATTCAATTATATAAGGCCCTATTTCAAGAATTCTGTGACGTGTTTTCCTAGTCCTATGAGGAAATGCCAGGAATTGATCCGGCAATTGTTGTTCATGAGATCAAAACTTACCTAGACGCTAAACTCGTCCGGCAACGTTTGCGTCAGATTCACCCACGAAAAGCTGCTGCAATTAAAGCAAAAGTTGAAAAACTGTTGAAAGCAGGTTTCATTTATCCGATCCCGCTAACGGATTGGGTATCGAATATTGTTCCAGTTAACAAAAAACAGGGGACAATAAGAATATGCATCGATTATAGGGACATTAATCAAGCCTGTCCAAAGGACAATTACCCAACTCCCTATATCGATCAAATCATTGATGATTGTGCTGGCAGCGACATATTTTCCTTTATGGACGGTTTTTCCGGATACAATCAAATCAACATTCTACCTGCTGATCAACCAAAAATGGCTTTTATTTGTCCATGGGGGACATTTTCTTATTGCAAATTACCTTTTGGGCTTAAGAATGCCAGAGCAACTTGTCAGAGGGCGATGTCTTATGCGTTTCATGACATCAAGCACATTGTGCAACCCTATCTTGATGACTTGTCTGCTCATTCACTACATCGAGCTGATCACCTCGTCCACTTACAAGAAATCTTTATGAGGTGTAGGCATTATCGTATTCGGTTGAACCCACACAAGTGTGTCTTCTATATAGAAACGAGTTGATTGCTGGGATTTGTAGTTTCGAAAGCCGGCATTCGCGTTGATCCCTCGAAGGTTGAAGGTATTATCAATTTGCCTCCTCCTTCAAGTCTTTGCCAACTTCAAAGTTTGCAAGGGAAAGCAAACTTTTTACGACGATTCATTCCTAACTACGCCGAGGTTACAAAGGGTTTACACGGTTGTTGAAACAAAATACTCAATTTTCTTGGGATTAGATAGCTCAGAAGTCTTTTGATGCACTCAAACACGCGTTAACCCATGCACCGTTGTTGCATCCTCCCAACTACAACCAAGATTACTTTTTGTATCTCACCGCCTCCCATTCCACCATTGGAATGGTCTTAGTTCAGGAAGATGAATTTGGAACGGAACATTTGATATATTACCTTAGTCTCACGTTAAATCCAACTGAGCTAAAATACTCACATGTGGAGAAATTGGCATTGGCAGCCGTTCAAGTTGTCCAACGTTTTCATCACTACATTTTACTACGTAAAAGTACGGTAATTTCGGATTGCAACCCTATGATCTACATTTTGACCAAACAATTGCTATGGGGCAAGTATTCTAAATGGATCGTTATCCTACAAGAGTTCGACTTGGAGTTTGAGAAATCTAAGTCTAAGAAATCTTTAGTTTTTGCAGAGTTAATGTGTGACTTCCCGCGTGCTGACACAGAAACTGTGGCAGAGGAGCCCATTGCGGACGAATCTTTGTTTCTAATCAGCACTTTAGATCTGTGGTATGGGGATATCATCGTCTATCCCCAGACCTAATCCTTTCGGCCAGAAATTTCAAGGTCGGAACGTTGGAAAATTCGCTTCCAGTCCCAACAATTCAAAATTATTGGAGATAGTCTTTATCGCCATGGGGCAGACTCTATTTTTTGACGTTTCTTAACTCATGAAGAGGCTGAGAGAGTTCTAAATGACTGTCACTCTGGAGCATGTGGCATTCATATGTTTGAGTATGCCACAACCAAAAAGATATTGCGCGCTGGCTATTTCTAGCCGTCCTTGTTTAAAGATTGTATTACGGCGGTCCGAAAATGCCACAACTGCCAGATTTTTGATTGTAAGATGTGCGCTCCACCTGCTCCTCTCCACCCTATAATTTCCGTTTGTCCTTTTGCCAAATGGGGTATCGATTTTATTACATGTAACCCTCACTCGGCTAGGGGGCATGTGTATATCATCCTTGCGGTAGATTATTTTACTAAGTGGGCCGAGGCAATGCCTACATTCGAGGCAGATGGCAAGACAACTGCAATTTTCGTGTTCAATCATATAATTGCTAGGTTTGGTGTCCCACAAGCGATAATCACTGATCATGGGCATAATTTTCGAAACATTATGATGACTGAACTTACAGGCCAGCCTGGTTTATGTCACGATAGTTCAACCCCTTATTATCCACAAGCAAATGGTCTGGTTGAATCCATCAACAAATTTTTAGTTATCATGATCCAACGAATCATTGGGATTCATCAGTCGAATTGGCACAACATGCTATTTTCAGTGCTTTGGGCGTACCGAACTTCAGTAAAAACATCAACAGGGTTCACTCCTTTCCAACTAGTCTATGGTTTGGAAGCTGTGTTACCCATTGAGTGCGAAATCCCGTCATTGCAAATGGCCATCGAGTTACTTCCAGCTACTTCCGAAGAGGAAAAGTGTTTTTTATACTTATCTCAATTAGATGAGAATCGACGTGACGCTGCATTGGCGATCGAGACTCACGCAAAACATATGAAAGCTCAGTATGGTCGGAATGTGACCCCTCGAAATTTTTTGGAAGGAGACCTAGTGTTATTGTATGATCAAGCTAATGATAAAATAGGCACTAGGAAATTCGTTCCTATGTGGCATGGTCCTTATATTGTTAAGCGAAAGCTAGCAAAAGGGGCCTATGAGTTGGTAGAATTTGATGGGGACTCTTTGGGTAAACCCAGAAATGGCCTTTACTTGAAGAGGTACTATGCTTAAAAGAATGGGGTATGGAGATTTTTAGTTAGGATAGTTTTATTTCTAGCTGATGTGTTTTAGTTTAAAAACAAAAGTGTGCTTAGCTTAGAGAGTGTTTTTCATCATTATTCCTGCTTATCTTGGTTTTACTCTTGATATTGCAGATGTCGATGCCTCTCCAAACATACATTGGATTTGCTGATGGTGCTTGTCGTAATACACAGAACATCTCTTCCGCAGCTTGGGTTATCTATTCGCCCTCTAACGAGTTAGTTTCTATGCATGGGGTAAGTCTCAGTCAAACAACAAACAACATTGCAGAGTATAGTGCAGTGATTGAGTTATTATTTGAATCTATTTCATTTGGGATTCAGAGTTTGATAGTGAGGTTGGATTCTGAACTCGTTGTATTATAGCTTAATAGAGTGTATGCCATTAGAAATCCAGTGTTATTAAGATTATTTTTGAGAGTGTGTCTCTTGGAATGTGAGTTTGATTACATTGAATATCAGCATATTCCAAGGTCTTTAAATACATTAGCAGATGCAATTGCTTCTTGAATGTTAAATAGACATTTGCAATAATCATACATGTAAATTTAAAACCATTCCATGATATGATTTAAAAGATAAGCCGGTAATAGTGATATATATATATATATATATATATATATATATATATATATATATATAGGAGTGTGTCAAAAAATACATCGTCTTCGATCATAGGTTGAAAAACACCTTATGATCGGCAAAAATGATAAGTACAAAAAACAAAAATGTCACATGTGCCCACAAAATGCGATCATCTTATCACTGGTGATGATCTCTATAAGAAACCACTGCCCGAGCCACCTTGCAAAGGAACCTCCTAAAAGGTCCCGGGACTCCAATCACACAGCGCTGAAGTCGACGAGGAATGTCGTCGATAATGGTCTCAGGAATATCTCCTGTCAAGCGCTCAAGATGACTCTCCAACTCGGCCAAAACCTCTGTTGATTCGTTCTGTGGGGCTGGTGCGGGTGCAACTGGTTGCCTCCTCTCGAAAGGCCGGAGAGCGGCTGGTCACTGTGGACTCACATCTGCATTTGAAATTTTTACTATCAGTTTTGAGACAATCAAAAATATAAAAAAAAATTTAAATAGGGAAAGTTGAAAATGATTTTACCTGACTCGTCCCACTGCCCTCCTGGTGCAAGAGCCATGTCTGGGTCACCACGGAAATCTATCCCAGCGTAAGGGAAATCCTAAATGCAAAAGACCTGGTTTTCCAACCATTGGAAATACTCAGGTTTGAACCGAGAAACCTCTGTCCTCTCGTCCAGGTGACGGGCCATGACTGCGACCCATCGCATCAGTGTGGGCTCTCGAGGAAGCCCATCTCCAACAGTAAGATGATGTGGGATCACCATAGGAACCCTCTCAAGGCCAAAACTCACAACCAAAGCCCCATAACCAAAGGTATTTAGTCGTCTGCTCTTGGCCCTGGTCAGTTGGCCTTTCACATTGGCTAGCACAGCATTGCACCAATTGAAGGTGGTGCCTTGAAAGTAATCAACTGCCATACGCATCTGGGATCCGGCGACAACATGTAATGTGGTAGCTCCGCAAAGTCTGGTGACAGTAAACGCAATCACCATGAGCTCAGGACGGGATATGGTCTTTATGCCTATCCCTTTGTCTTTAGCTTGGCTGTTGCAGTACTCTAGCCGGAGGCTATCGATAGACTGGCCACCTGGCCTAGTCCCGAATAGAGTCAAGTCCTCGCCTCTCTTAGGCCAACCAGTCGAGAAATAAATGTCCTCCGGCCCGATTTCGAGCCGGTGTCCACCAATGAAAAAGCACTAGTCCTGTACGCTCCACCTGTCAACCAGCCACTGTAAGAAATCTACCTGAGCCCTCATGCCAGGAATGGTCCAGAATTTTTATAGTTCGCATGCCCTCAAAGCATCAAGTGAAGGCTGATGATTCCATGCGGTGATATCCACATCCTCATGCTCTCGTTCTCACCAATCTAGCATGATATATTCTCTGCATCAAGTATAAAGATTAATTAGATTGCTAGAAAACATTTTGATTGGTCCATTTTTGAGGAATTTTAGGTTCAAAACCCTTGCTACAGGGTACGCACCCTCCATGTTAGACACAATGCGTGGGTCCGCACTTTGTCTACACGGCAGGTGCAGACCCCGAGCGTTTTCCCAATGGAGAAAAAGTCGGGGTCCGTGGGTCCGCAATGGTAAACCTGCGGACCCCCGCACATGGGTTTTGCGCCTAAAAACTCTCCCAAAAAACAAAATGAGGGGCTAAATCAAAAAACTAAATGGTTGAAAATGAAGAGTAGGATGATGTGGATTACCTAGAGAAGACGGCGCTCAATTCCGACAGTTGGATTTTCCACAATCTTCACGGGAAGTTTTCTAAGAAAAAGCACTATTTTCTCACCCAAACTTGAACGGTAAAAACAAATTGACAGAGGCCCTTTTCATAAGTTTTTTGAATAAATAAATCACAAATTTGTTTATGGTTCACTTTGAAAAGGTATTTTGCAACGCTTTTATCCATTTCAAACAGGTATGAGTAATGTTCGTGTCTTTGTGCAGAATACAAGATTATTCAAGCGAAATCTATCATTTTCAATGAAAAAACAAGTAGAGTCATCTTTAAGCCCTTTTCTGACTCCTAAAACATGAAAAGATTGCCGAGCGTTTCTTTTACAATCGTTAAGACGGAATTAAAAGACGGTCCACTTACAGCTCTTTTCCGACTGTAAAAACATGAAAAGATTGCCGGATTTTTGTCGTTTCAAATTCAATATTGGTTATAAAACGACATGTCATTGATCACTTTTTTACTTTTTCAGGTCAGTGACATTAATAACGAAAAGTACTCCTTGGTCGTAAAAGATCAAGAGGTTCTCTGAAGTATTATTTTATACTTTTTCGGGCTTGGGAGACACAAATTTATGAAAAAGGTCAACCCTGGAGTCTTCTTAAGTTTTTTCAAACTCTCTAAAATTGAAAAACGCTGAGTTTCTCCTATACTGGACTCGTTAAAATTTCACAGTAAAGGACCTGTTCAATTACAAACAGGAACGAACCACTCCTTCTTAGGGTTCGAATTTAAACTAAGTTGGACTCATCCAAAGGATGAGCTTATAATCAAGCAAATGTTATCCTGCTCAAGCTTGTCAAAAATAAAGAGGTACTTGCCAGAAATGGTGGGGGAAAAGAGAGGAAAATGAGTCTGTTTGTCATACTTTGTAACCACTCTTGAACATGACACTTTTATTCACCTGGGTTGGGAAATCCTTTGCCTAACTGTTGATCAAACCACATTGAAAGTCTTCAGCCAGTTTTTGGGTATTAACTTTGGGTCAATTGTCACCAAGCCATCTGTCGTGTCGTTATGTGTTCAAGAGGTCACTGGCAATAAGCCATTCATCTGCAAAATATCTGTCATCCATCTTGACCATCCCTGAGTCAGTCCTTGCAACTAGATTTCTTCAACTTGATCTATGATTTCATGTTGTGGGCTTGCTTACGACGGATCACTTTCTATAGACATCAGCTCATTATCTATAAAGATGATCTAGAAATCGTCAGTACCTTGAAATCTGCATGCCTCAATGGCAGGTTTCTCGCCTTTGACAACAGTTTACATAATTGACTTTCGATCGAAGGATTCCGTGATATGTTCGACATCAACACATTTACTCACATCTCATGGATTGTACTGGGTACTTTGAGAGCCATTGACATCACTGGTGGTTTCTCTCACACTTGTTAACAATTTACATCATTGACTGGTAATCAAGTGGTTTCTACCATGTTCGACATCAACACATTTATTCACATGGATAGAATCGTACTATTTCGGGAAGTAGAAATGAAGACCCTGGATCTAGTTTCCACCATCCAGGCTGTGAGGAATTTTTTACTCATTATGTTGTGGACTATTCATAAAAGATGGCTGCATCCATACTGTGTTCACACGAGTCTATACTTATGATGTTTTACAAGATCATTCCTATATCAGAGCAGTAGATAGGTTTCTAGTTAGTTTTGATCTGAGTATGGGAATGCCTACCTCAGCGATGATATGATCTCATATATATATCTTGCATTGAATATTTTTATAGGTTCCGACCGGGCTCTGCACAAGATAATCCTCGAAATGATAAAGTACTTCTCTCTTCCTATATGATAAATGAAATCCTCATCTACTACAGACTTTGCAGTTTAGGGGGCAATCTGTTACATAAAAATATCGTCACCATGATTATTTGCAATCAATATGGGTCTATCATCACTTGTACTGTCCTCCTAAGCAAGTCTAGGACCTCAGCTCTTCAGATCAAGCTTTGGAAGTGGGAGAAAGACATTAGAAATCAATGTAACTCTGGTTCCGCACTTTCTCTCATGGTCACCTGCGGTCCCGCACCTTCTGTGTACAAAAGCTGTGTACCTACCCGCTCTGTTCCTAACAATGTAGGTGCGGACCCCTGTGAAAGTCAAAAGTCGCAATTTTTATCTTAAAAAACTCACTTTGGTTTAATTCTAGAGTTTTCTAGAAGGAATTTTGACGTGGATTGTTCGCTCTGAGGTGGTTCATGCATCCCAAAAGAGAAGGAGCTAATCCCTTGACTAAAGGAGCTATCCCTTTGAAGGAGGACCTAGTAACTTCCCTCCATTGCACTATAAATACTAGCATTAGGGTGAGGACTAGAGAGGTTAGAAGCTGAACATTTTGAGGGTAAATGATGGTGAAATCAAGACTCTTTGGTTGAGCTTGAGAGGAAAGATCACATAGCTCTTGGTTCCATTGGAGAGTGAGTGAAGCTTGTCAAAGTAGAGAAGACATCTTGTTGGACCCTGGGAGGAGCTTGTACAACGTCAAGGCAAAGGTTTTAAAGTTCTTCGTCTTTTGAATCAATACAATCAAACTCATTTTTCTCAACAGGTATCTTATGTTATTTGTTTCATGGACTCCTTGAATTTCATGTTAAATATGTTTCATGAAATTGGTCTTTCAGGTGCTATTTAATTTGTTTGCCTTGTTTGTGTTTGCAGATTCGTGAAGAGGAGCTCATTTGGATCAAAAGAGTGAGGGCATCCACAAGCTTGCGTTGGACCAAAGGTAGGCCCTAAAAACCTTTGTTTGCTATTGTTTATTGAAGCATATTTAGAGAAAGATAGTGTCTGGTTGGTTTTCTTGTTGTTAGGTCTTCTTTAGATTCTAGGAAGGTCTATCTTGTCTGCAAGATCGACTCATTCCGCGCGACACTATGTGAGACAGTTTAGCAGGGTGTTCCCTTTCCGGTTTTTGAAAGAATCCTATGCACCATTGATGAGACTCATTATCAGATACTTCAGTTGTGAAGGCCGCTTCTCACACCTCTATGCATACCAAATCAGGTTATTGATGCATTTCACGAGAGTGAAGATGATGAACATTCCATATTTCATGTGTCGAAACATCGAGAGGATGACTACTCTTGTGCAGAAAAAGACTCCTAAACAACAGTACGAAAACATTTATCACTATGTGCTCATCAAGATCATTGTTGAGCCTCGGCTTGTTTTGTAGGGTATTACATGGGAAGACTTAATTTTCCGTGAGTTTTTCACAGCTTCAGCAGCTCATCAGGAGGTTTTCCATCATACAGGTGAACCTTAATATCAGCATGGAGGTCGGGAGGCAGAGATTACTAGTGTGCTGACATATGTCACCTATTAGAGAAGCACGAGGGGATTGTTCACGGAAAATTTTAAGAACCCCCCCTAAATTTATAAATATAATAAATGGGTGAATCTCCATGGTATATAGGAAAAATGGAAGGCAATTTTATCAATAATATAATATGTATATATAATTTTTGGCGAATCTCTCACCAGGGATGGCTAATATTTTACTCAATTATAAAATCTTGTAAGATCTTGGCGAGTCTTTCACTAAATAATAAAACTTTGTAAAGTCCTAGTGAATCTTAGCATAGGCTACATGCTGGTTTAATTCCCCCATTTAAATAGGCTACATTCCAGGTGAATACCATGGGTCAATACCATGTGCCATTTTTATTTTTATTAATTCTAATATTAGGGTTAATAATGGTTTTTTACATGGTATTAATAACAATCTAGTCCATGGTATTTGTCCAATAGTATTTTGGCCATAGGTTTCACCTAAATATAACCCATTTTTTGAGTGTTCGTAAATATAAGGTGACTTATGGAGTAAATATAAAAAATTGTTTTATTTGTTTACCATACCTCTCGTTTGTTTATATTTTTATTAATTTACCATACCTCTTTTCCAAATATGGTATTTGGCCCATAGGATTCACTTAAATAAAACCTCTTTCTTGAGCCTTCATAAATAGAACGAGGGTTATGGACTAAATATAAAAAGAGGTTTTATTTATTTACGATACGTCTAGTTTATTTATATTTTTATTTATTTACCATACCTTTTGAGTAAGTATAAAAAGAATTTTTATTGATTTACCATACCTCCACTTTACTTATATTTTTATTTGTTTACACCCTTACATGTATATAAGGTGACTTATGGAGTAAATATAAAAAATGTTTTATTTATTTACCATACCTCTCATTTATTTATATTTTTATTAATTTACCATACCTCTTTTATAAATATGGTATTTGGCCCATAGGATTCACTTAAATAAAACCTATTCTTGAAAATGGGCGAATGGATTCACTTAAATAAAACCTATTCTTGAAAATGGGCGAATGGAAGGTTGTAAGTCCTAATTTCAAGGGCTAAATTTACCTTTTTTACCCTCTCCCTTAAAATAAGGTGGGCTATTTGAGGTGATTTGTAAAAATGTACTATGATACAAAATATTCGCCCACTAAAAATTTAAAACCCCTTAATTTCGCCAAAAGGCAAACATTCGCCCCTAAAATTATCCTTGGGATTGTTTGCAGCAGCCCGACGAGTACTATCTCCACCTAGGGTGGAACGGGTCTCATTGCCATCATCAGCAACACAGGTATAGGTACAGGATGAGGGCCCTTCAGGAGGCCAAGACACTGATTTCATCCTCATCGATGATGATGTGAGCTCTCCTAGCTCAAAGCCGAGGGAGATTATTTAGGAGAAGAAGGCCGAGATAGATGTATTGACCGACAAGTTGCAGAGAGCTCAATGGGTCATAAACTATTTGGAGTAGTGAAACAAACAATTGGAGGATCAACATATAGCCATGGAGTTACAAAACATTCGGCAAAACCGCCAAGCTGCCCAAAGGAGGAGGATAGAGTTCACTTCATTGGAGCAGGAGATAGAGGCTAATAGAGAGACTTGGCTCAAGAGGGTCAAAAATCATCTTGAGAAGCTATTGGTGAAGGAAAACAAGGACAAGGACATGCTTAGGAACATGAAAAATCATTATTGGGGACGAAATCATGTTTGCAAAGCAAGGATCAACATCCTAAAGGCAAGACTAAGGAGAGTAATAAAATGACACAAAAGGCATGATAGGCTCCAAATATTGGCCAAAGATTCTTTGGTTGAGCATGATACTCAATGATAGACCTTCAATCCAAATTTTAGCAAATTTGGAGAAAATTTTTTCAATTTTGAATTTTTGGGCTTCAAAACATATTTTCCTGCCTAACGCGTAGCGCCACTTGGCACGCCCTTATAATTGGGAGATACTCTGGAGGAAAAATTTACATTTTTTTATTTTTCATCAAAATTTATGCATTATCATGGATTACCTAAGGACTTCATCAAGTTATGGGTTACCTAAAGGGTCGAAAACACCCTAAAAATGACATCTCTGCCACCTTTTGTACCCATAGGAAGTAGTATTGCGAGATTGAACTTTTCGAGGGACAAATGACATTAAAATCTAGCAATTCTACTTGGGTTGGAAAGTAGACAGGCAATGATTTCCAACGAGCTATCTTGGGCTCAATTTGGACTTTGGGAAGTGCATCAAAATCAGCTCCGAAGTTGTGCTACACATACAGATTTTGTGTGCTGCGCATAGAGAATTTTGGCCTGTTTTTCACTCAGCAGCTCAGAATTTTGCCCACTTTTGACTAGTTTTACTTTTTCATGTAAACATTTATCTACCTTGATGTAATTTCATGAACATGATGTCATTTTGGAACATATTTACTTTTTTAGTAGATTCTTTCACTAAAAAGTGAAAAACAAACAAATGAATCAGTTTCCTATCATATAGAGGCAACTTGTTTCATTGCCTGTTTTTTAGTTCCTTGTCTAGATATGGTTGAAACAACTCCTATAATGACGAGGTCGACCCCTAGAGGCATGGGAATGAGTTAAGCTTGCCTATATCATGTAATTTCTCACTCATTTTCAGGGTTGGACACTTGAGATTGCTTGGCAAAGGAAAGACCAGGGTTTTGCAGCACTTGTTGGGATCCTTGTGGCTCTGTGTTTCGAAGGTGTTTTTCTTCATGTAATTTTAAGTTCATTGATGTTTTATGTATGCCATTTCCCTTCTCCTTACTTCTAAAATTAAACAGATTGAGTGACAAAGGTAGAATTCATTTGGGTTGCTGTGCTTTGCCTTAAAATTTGTTTAGTTTACATGTTTTCATCTATTTGGAGAGGATTCTTGTAGCCTCTTGCCCTCTTCAGATCCTCAGTGGTCTTTTCTATCCATTCATTTAATCTAAAGCATAAAAACTACTGCCTACCTTGCCCCAACTGGAAATCTGCAAAAATTTGGCCTCATCCCCAAACCCAAAATTTTCCTTTCCCTTGTTCCAACAAAACCCCCAAAAAACTCAAATTGAATCCTTGCACTTCATACCTAGCCTAAGATTAGTTGTTAAATCAGTCATCTCAAGCCCATAGACCATCATTTGCTGAGATTGACCTACAGATAACCCTCTCTTGTCCTCGTAGGGCTAGCTACGAGGCTGAGCATTGTTTGATGTGGACCTAGAAGCTTACCTTTTCAGCCTGAGGTAAATCTAGGCTTTAACAGCTCCTTTGCAACCATCATCCCCTATCGAATCTTGTTTGAAAGCAGTACCTTGCCCACCATAGGTCAACTATGTTTTGATTAGTTCCACCATTGCCGGAATTAGTTTCTACCCTTTATACCACTCATTCCTCTAGGACGAGTCACCTTTAATCTCTTTTATCGACTCGTAAAACTCAAATGAAAAGATCGCCAAACATTTTCCCCTTTTTGACTCGTAAAAGAGAATAAAAGTGGGAGGTCTACTTTCAAGCTCTTTTTCAACCTTTTAAACATGAAAATAATGCTAACCTCTTGTCATTTTGAACTTGTTAAAGGCTACAAAATGTCGTTTACCTAGTATACATTTTACCCCTTTTTAAGGGTGGGATAAACTATTTACGAAAAAGGTACTCCTTGACTGAAATGGTCAAGCAGTTCTCTCAAGTATCATTTTCTACCTTTTCGGGCTCGAGAGACACAAATGTACAAAAAGGGACCATGTGGAGTTTTCTTTTTCGTGTCTTTTTAAAAATATCTAAACATGAAAAAGATATCGATTTGCACCTTTGTCAAACTCGTTAAAATATTAAACGAAATCGGATTTGTCACCATGATGAACATGAGCTTCTCCTTCCTAGGGCTTGTTAACCTTACTAGGTCGGATTCGTCTGAAGGAGGAACTTACAATGCAAGCATATTCTATCCCCTTCAAGCATGCAATTTGAAAATAATTGGGGTACCTACCAAGAATGGTGGGGGGAAAATTGGAAATCTAATCACTTGTGTCGGCAGCTCACTCTTGAACATGACACTTTCTACTTCGTGTCAGGATGGGATATCCTCCTCTGGGTTGGGTCGTTAATTTTTTCCTTCCATTTGATCTCTACCACGTCATCATCAACACTGATCCCATGGATCCAAAAGCTACCAAACTTCCAGTCATGTCGCTGATATGTTCAAGAGTTGTCCTTCTATAGTTACACTTATCCTTGATTCTTTGTATCATCCAAAATCATTTTTCATCCCTTTCTCTCGTGTCGATGATGTGATACATTATGGCCCTCCTTTGACATGGTTACTTCCTCTCGACTTCAGCTCATTATCTAGGAATTTCACCGAGATTATCCCTTCTGGTACCTTAGAGCTTGCATGCCCTAATGGCAAGTTCTTCACACTTGACGACAAGTTCACATCATTGGTTGTTCCTCTATTCACATTCCATGGATTGTGCTGCTAGTACCTTGAGGACCATTGTCATTATTGGTGGTTTCTCTCACGCTTGTTAACAGTTCACATCATTGGTTGGTAATCAAGTGATTTTCTAGCATGTTCGACGTCAACACATCTATTCACATGATAGAATTTGTACTTTGATCGGGTCGTTTTGGAGTGAAAGACCCTAGGGTGAAATTACAAAATTCCAGGTTGCATAGTGGCATGACATGATTATGTTGATATACATGTCTCTCTCAGATGGATGGCTGTGACCATACCATGATTTATCATATGTGATCCTTCTCATTATTGGATGGTTGCGACCATACCTAGGTTTCGATATGATACTCTTTATCGGATGGTTGTGCCCATGCCTGGATCTATTTACATGATCGTTCTCTGGATGGATGCATCCATACCACGATCCATGTATCACTTGATAGAGTTTTCATTTATGTATATGTATCTATACTTGCTTTCCATTTTCTAACGACAGACTCCAGTTTCCTGCATGATTCATAAAGCATTTCATCCCTCACTCTAGTTTGGCCTTCTTGCTTTAGGGGGCATATGTTATGCAAGATTTTGTCATTGTCCCTATACTCCTCGTTATTTGATCTTAGAGGACCTCTACAGTGAACCCTACATGCTTTCCCTTCATGAAGAAACTCCCATTATGTCCCTCTTCATGAGTAGAACAATTCCCTTGTGCACCATTTCCCCAAAATCTTCTATTTTTCCCAGTTTACAAGACGAGTGATGATGACCCTTTTCCTCCTTGTGCCGATATGCATGGATTAACGCTGTCCCTAGCACTGACTGGAGTGACTGAGATTTTTTTCAGTCACGTCGATCCTCTTTTGGAAAGTTTTTAAATAAGGAGTCGAAGATTCCAGCTCTAGAAGCTTCGTAATGGAAGTTTGGTAAATGGTTGAGCCGGATGGAGTTGAGGATTTCAGTTTGGGATCCTTTCCCCTATAAGGATGGAACTACCTCAAGAGAGAAGGCCTTCTCTCATGAGAAGAGGAACCATCTCCCATCCATTCATGCTATATAGCCTACCTTTTTCCCAAGCACAAGCTAGTGTTGAAGTGTTAATGTTGGTGTGCTAGTGCTAATTAAGTTTGGAGTGAACAAAAAGCTATCCATAGTTGTAGCTCTCTAGTTGTGTGAGAGGGTGAAGTGCGAATTTTGTTTAGTGTGAAGAATAAAGTGAAGAGCCTTAAAACTATCATTGTTGAGGACACCATGGAATGCTAGCGGAAGTGTGTGGGAACCTGGGTTTATCAGAGGAGAACATCAACGTCAAGACAATGGTTTTAATATCTTCCTGATTCAATATATATGAAACTATCAATTGATTTCCTACATATTGTGTCATCTCACATGTTTATGGCTTAATGTTTCTTGACATGTTAAGTAGGTTGAATTACAACTTGTTTATTATCATGGTTGTTGTTTGTTGTTGTTTACTTGTTGCAGGCATTTGAAGAAGGAAACAGGAAATAACTGCAGCAAGCGAGAAAAGCCATCACCAAACAGGATAAGAATACTACGAGGCAGGCCCTCTTAATTGGTTCTAACTCAAGGAAATCTTCCATAGAATGTATCAGTTGTGGCTAGACCCATTATCGGGCTAGAGGAATTGTTTGTGTCCACACTCATAATTTTACTTCACCACACTAGTCTTCCTCTATAAGTCCCTTCCTTCACTGGCCTTTAGGACATGTTTCAACTCATTATTCCACCTTTTTGGCCCTCCAAAAGATATCTAAAGGAGCTTGGCCTATACTAGGGAATTCATAAAAGGTTTTGTTAGTTGTGTGTTATATTCTTTCCACAACTAGTCACACACGCAGGGGGATCACAAAGGGGGTGATAACCCCCCCCCCCCCCCCCCTGTTCGTTGTGTCGAGCATAGTAGGGGGGTCATAGGGGAGGTGGGGAAACTCCCTCAGTTGGGGGTCTTCATGGGGGTGGTAACCCCTCTGCATGGGGTCTAGGGAAGCACCTTAAGAATTTATTTTTTGGACCCTATATTAGGTGGTCGAACCTACCTATGGTTTTGTGCATGGGTTTTCACATGGTTTTGGGCATGATGGTTTTCTACCCATGGTATTTTATAGATTTAGTTAAGGGAACTATGGTTATGTTCTAATCCAGGGTTAATGGATTAGGGTTTATGAATTCTTTGACATGTATATATATGTATTGTAACATTGAAAGGAACATAATGAAAAGTCAATCTAGTAGTCCTGATTTTGGGATCTAGGGGAAAATCTCTTGTGTATATTTGTTTTATGTTTTATGTTCTCATCATTGTTTATTTTCTATTTTTAGAATTCATCTGTAGGTAATTTTATACATGATTAATTGAGTTGACAACTTCTCCCCCCTACTTTGTAAAACTGAACTCGTAAACTATCAATAATATCCACAGAAATTGTAAATTTACCTTCTATAATGAATTGACTTGACAGATGCTCCCCAGTACTCTGTAAAACCGAATAAAATTTGATTTACGAATAACTTGACACACTTATTTTGTGTAGTATTGTACATCAAACCATAACTTGCAGAGTGTTATAGAGAAAATCTTGGCAAACCAAAAACTTGTAGTATTTCCAAATGTGAACATAAAATTGGAAAGGATAAATTGATTTAGAAGCTTGCAATTTTGTACAACTTTTGTATTTTTTCACTATTTTTATTGTTCAAGCAAAAATTCACATATAATAGTTTATGTAAGGAAACAAAAGCTCAAACAACACTCTAAGCTCTTAAACAAAATTTGCAAAGAGAAAACTCTACACGTCCCATTGTTTCTCTATCACTGCAAACAATGTTTCTCCCCTCGCTATACTGGAAATTTCAAATATTTGTAGTTTCATTTCCCTAGAAATCACCACCCATGACTATTTTGCGCCTGAAACATGGTACAAAAATAAAACTGGAAAATATATTTTTCATCGTCCTGATGTCCACCCTATGATTAATAGAAAACATAGCTGCAAATAAATACAAGTCATCTCAACATTCAATTCACCAACTAATTTTCATACACTTTCAACATTACATAAATGCACATGTGCAAAACCAGAAATAAATTCTCATATGCACAACCACTTCCAGACTCAACAATGCTTTTACGTTAGTTATTGACATTTGGAATTGATATTAATAAACGTGGGACCCAGATATTATGGGCAAGAAGCATTTTTTCTCTGCACATGCTACCTCTTAACAACACAATCCATTGTGTACACACGCACAATCATCTTCACACAAATTCGTCTACACAACTACTTTTGCACCCAATAGCACCCTTAGTCATTCGCATATAAAAAATGATATCAATTAATGATTACATGCTATGAAATACGTCTCTAAATAAGAATTAAAAAGGATATTTGTATATTTATTTTTCTAGTAGCTTTGCACAAAAAATTTGCATAACATTCAGACACGCACAACAACCTGTGCACAACTTCGTCTGCATAGCTACTTTCACACTCAATAACATTCGTAATTGACATTAAAAACTCCATACACAATACCTTTGAACCACTAGCTTCACACAACCACCTTCGTATAGCTACTCTCGTACTTCCAAAAAATGTTGCTAAACAATAATTAAAAAATATAAAGCCTTCCACACACTATTTTACCACAAAACACATTTTCTTCACGAGAATTGAAATTACAAATTTTTAGCACCCCTGACTATGCAAAAGACCTCGATTCTCCCGCACATACTCCATCCTCCGCATAGTAAATGTTCCACACAACAAGCCTAGTTCTCACTATGCAAAGGACCTCAACTCTCCTGCACATACTTTTTACTTCGTAAAACAAACATAATGTTGCTAAATAATAATTAAAAAAGACAAATCCTTCCACACATTTTTTTTATCACACACTTTTTCTTCACAGGAATCGAAATTACAGTTTTTTATCACCGTCGTCTATGTAAAATACCTCGATTCGCACACACATACTTTGTCCTCCATATAGTAAAAATTATGCACAACGACCCCAATTCTCACTATGCAAAGGACCTCAGCTCTCCCGCACATATTTTGTACTTTTCACAAGCAAACGTAATAATATTAATTTGACCTTTGTTCATCCCCACCCCTCGAGCCTTATGTAAAGAATCTGCAACCACATCAATTCTCAGATCATTGAACATAACATTAACATAATAGTGCCCTGCAACTACATCAACAATGAGCTTCGAAAAAACACCTTCATACAACTACTTATGAAGTTGCAAAAAATGTTCCTTAATAATCATTAAAATGACAAAGCCCCCCACACATTTGTTACATAGTTTATTTAGTGCCCCCATTTATGAAAAAGAACCTGATTCTAAAACAAATACTCTTCCGGACAAAGAGACCGTACCAATTACTACATTGTTCATTAGTATCAAAATACTCACTATGCAAAGGACCCAAACTCTCTTGTAAATAATAATATTAATTCGACATTTGTTCAGCCCCCCTCGCAAGCCTATGCAAACAAAATGCATGAATTCTCACATCATTGAATAGTGAATTAACATAATAGTTCATTGCAACTACATCAACATCTAGCTTCACACAAACACCTTCATACAACTAATTTCATAGTTGTAAAACTACACAACTTATTTAGAACCTTTGTTTATGCAAAAGACCCTGGTTCTCCCACAGATACTCTTCCGCACAACAAAACCATACCAATTACTGCATCGTTCATCAGCGTCACAAAGCTCACTATGCAAAGGATCCCATCTCTCCTGCAAATAATAATATTAATTTGACATTTGTTCAACCCCGTGCCCCCACTCCCCCTCCCCCTCCCCTAAGACTATAAAAACATGTTGTAACCGCATCAATTTTCACATCATTGAGAAGAGCACTAACAAAAAACCACATCAATTCTCGCATCATTCAACAGATCACTAACAAAACAACCACATCAATTCTTGCATCATTGAACAGAGCGCTAACATAACGATGTCAATGTCAGAGCACTCACCAATGCAATGGTCATTCACAAAATTACTTTTATTTTAATTTTAAAATGAATTGTTAGGAATTGCAAAAAAATAAAAATAAAACGCTCTCCACCAGGGGAGTTATGTCCCATCATAGCTTCCTCAGCCAATCAAAAATTAGAAATAACATTTACTCAAAATTTAGAATTTATTTTTGAATTTATGCAAAAATAGAGATATTAAGCATTTTCCTGAAACTTTGGTTAAAATTGCAAAAACCAGCCAAAAAATGCATAGTCAATGCAACTTGACTGCAAAGTGAATGTTATAGTCCCTAACGAGGAAGGAACTAAAAAGGTACAAGTTTTAGGTAGATAAAATTTTATTTATATGTTTAAAATGGAGCACATTTACATGCCTTAGCCCACTAGCACTCTAAAACCCTAGTTAGGGAAAATAGTAAAACCTAACCCAACTAAGTTACAACATGCAAGAGTTACTCCAATGAGTCTTCTAAGGAAAGATGTTCTCTTCTTTTCATCTTCCCCATGAAATAAATGTTAATGTTGATCACAAAACCCTAATCTAAAAACTCCTATGGATAAACCATAACCCTAAACTTTTGATATGTTACAAGATACTACAATAAGACTAAAATACCCTAGTAAATCCAAACATAGTTACATTAAAATCAGAACTCTTGCCCTAAAACACATACTTTTTTGGTTAAAAACACCAAAATCAACTCCTGTTTCAAAAACTAGTGTTATTAATAACACCCTTTTATGGGTTTAAAATTATTATTTTTTGCGAATATGGCCTAAAAAACATCATAATGTTGTTAATGAAAATATTGAAATCAATCCCCAAAAGTAACACTAATAACAACACAATTTTTAATTTTCAAGAATAAAACTACAATGTCTTTGAAACTTCCAAACTTGACAATTGGTACTATTGCAACGAAAACCTTAAAATCAATCCTTGCATCGAAAGGTGGTGTTCCTAGTAAGAATCCACCTTTTTTATATGAGTAAATTTATACGTTTTTGAAATTGTGACCTTCACAATGGGTACCTTCAAAACCAAAATCTGAAAACCAACACTTCAATTAAAAAAAGTCCTACCAATAACACCCATTTTATTTTCAAAATTAAAATTGTAACATTTTAACAACCATCATATGAATGCCCAAAATAACATCAAACAAATTGTAAGAAAGAAAAAGGAATAAAGAGAGAGAGAAAAACCTAAAACAAGAAAAAAAAATGTATTTCATTTTAAACAAAAACAAAGTTATTTATTTAATTAATTAAAAATGTAAAAAAAATTAAAATGTTATTAAAAAGGAGGAAAGTAATTTATTTCTTAAATATGGAAAAATAAAAAGAACATGTAAAAAAATATAAAATGCATTAATAAAATCAAGAAAAATAATAATTAAAAGAAACATTAATACCAATAAAAAACTCTAGTATAACTTTTCAAAAAATGGAAACATATATATATATCTATATATATATATATATATATATATATATATATATATATATATATATATATATATATATATATATATATATATATATATATATATAATGTCATGGACACTATTTTGAATTGGTCAATAGAGGATGATATATATTTTTGGAAGAGATTGAGTTTGAGGTTAATAGCTCGCTAATGGGAAATTGAAGGACATTAAAGACTATCAATTGAAATGTTGAAAATGTGAGAATCTATCCTCATCTAGCAAATACACAATCTCTTTAATTTGACAGTGAAGTAAAGGCTTCCCTAAGTCCTGACATAGAGCCTTATTGTGCCTATATTTAAGAGTGGGGATAAAACATCCCCTCTAATTATAGGAACATTATGATTAGCCACATTTTATCCAAGTTGCACTGACTTATTTTGAAAAAGGAAGAGTAGCCTTTAGCTTGAAAGTCATGGGAAATATGATAAAGGTCAAGTTGGGTCCAGCAGATATCATTCAATTGTAGACCATCTTGTTACTCTCTAGATAATTGTAGAAGAATGTCACAACAATAAAATTGATCTCCTTTGTTGTTTTGTTGACTTCATAAAAGATTTGACACCATTCATAGAACAAATCTATGAAAGAGGCTAGAAGAGATGATGTTTCCTCTTGAGTTGACGGTTGTTGTGACAAGGCTATATGAGAATGTGATTACCAAACTTTGGACCATTGAGGGTTGGTTGAAAGAAGTTAAATGTAATATTATAGTCAAGTAAGAGTGTTACTTACTCACTTCCATTTTTTCATATACATTGATAAGTTAGAAGAGTGTTTGGAAGATGCAAATTGTATTGGCTCCATGCTCATTTATATGGTCATAAATCTTCTTCTTTATGTTGATGATGTTGTTTTTTTCACAAGGAACCATTATGATTTTGGAAAGTAACTCAAAATCTTACAAGTTTTCTACTCTAAGATGGGTATGAGTGTTAATACTGACAAAAATCAAAGTCATAATTAAACCCAAAAACATCACCGATGATACAATCATTTATGACAACAACTCCTTGGAGGAAGTTCATTCATACAAATATATGGGAAAAAATATCCATCATAAACTCAATTCGACTTATAGCATTGCGAAAAGGATAAATGAATTTGTTTGGAAAGCTTAGTATGGGCTTGCAAAAAATTATAAGTCAATAAATATTTGGATTTAGGATAAAGAAATTTCCTCTTTGAGACTTTCATCACTCCTATTATTTTATATGATTGTGGGGTTTGGTGTTGCAATATACCTAAGGAAGCAATACATCTATTTATTTCTTCATGTAAAGAGTTACAATATCTATCCTAGAGACACTAAAGGGAATTGATACAAGGGAAATGGATCCTACGAATCTTCTAAAGGAAGGTTCTTTTTTTCCTCTCTTTGCAAGAATGATCTCTCCTCGAGAAGTTCTTTGCGAGCTCTCTAATGGTAAACTCTATGAAAAAAAAGGCATGTCAATTGTGAGATAATTTGGTAGCATAACATTGCTTTGAACTTCCTTCTTCTAATGGTCCCAAATATAGTGATATTTATAGACTGAAGCTTATCTCGTTCCTCCCCTTAGCTCATTGATGAGATTTGATATTCGAGTGAGCTAGTGGCAGTTAAGGGGAGTCGTTTGGAGGATCCTTAACTCCACTTTAATGGTGTAGTGTCTTGCAATTGAACTCCCTAACCTTGTCCTTTCACTTGGTGGTTTCCTATTTAATTTGATTTTGTCCGCAAACTACAAAAACATGACTTTTATGTTTGAACACAACTATCAAATATTTTTTGCAAAAATGCTTAGGTGAATTTTGATTGTTTTATTTTTTAAATGGAGACCTTAGGAACCTTTATTTTTATTTTTATTTTGATGTTTTCCGATAATCACTAGTGAATTTTCACAAGCCATTATTCAGTGTTGAGTTCCATGGATGGTGCATTTGAGTGCACAATTTTCCAGTGATAGTAGTTTCCCCCTAATGTGTGAGGTTAGGAGGAAGTTTATTGCCAAAATACAACACAATTTCTACCTGACGACGATTCTTGTGACTTCTTAGGAGAGAGATGTTGATTAGAGAGAGAGGAGAGGCTCCTAAAGGAGAGATAATTGAATCCACTACTAATAAAAATGATTTAATATATACATATGAGGTGGTCATGTACCATGCTCATGATCATTGCTTTGATAAAGATGGTTACATTGGTACATAAGAAGAATCTCGTAAAGAATGATAAGAACATAATCGGTGTTGCTGAAGTGGATGATTGCATCACCCTTGGGGCCACCTCTAATATAATGTAGTATGGTTTATGTTAGTGCACATGTTCCTATGTATTAGGAATGACTAGTGATGATGATATTATTTGTGGAGGTGTCAGCCTGGTATATGGGTCTTTGACCAAAATGAGAAACTACAACTGTCGCAAAGTACGACACTTCCTGACAGGAAATAATATTGATGTTGAACAATGAGGGTGTCAATGAAATAAATGGGAAATGATGACTCTCATTATTGCATCCAAGGTTCTCATTAGATATAAATGAGAACTAAGATACTTCATCTTTCCTAGAAAACGAGGGCTTTCATTAACAAGAAGGAAGACATGACTATTTGGAGAAAACAAGTTTTCCAAGAAGTCCACTTCAATCTAGACAAATACATAACCATGAAATAATGAAAAATGCATGAATAGTGAGGTTAGCAAAATGATATGGAAACTATAGACTTCCCATTATTGGATCATGACTCTAGTGGTGGTAGTAAAATAAACAGAGGTAGGAGGTAGGAAATCCCCTAGAGTCAAGAGGAAATCCAGGGGAGTGATAGATGATTTCTTTAATTGAGTGAAATGGGTCTAAAACAATATGATAGGCTATATAGAAGTGGTAAAGGTTCATTACATGAGGTCACTACTGAGCAAACAAGATGTGAAATGTTTGCTCCAACCAAGGGCCACTTCAGGTTGCTACCAGGTAGTAGGTATGGAACATGAGTGAGTTCTTTGCTTCTAAAAAGAATATTTATACACATTCTAAGAGAATATAATCATTGTTTGGGATGTACAAACATGGATATGGGTGCCCCTATGTGTAGTAAACTACATGATGGTGCAGGGGAATAACTATAAAGGATGGGGGCCCCATTGGTTGTCTAAGTGTGGGGGAAATGAGTGGAGGGTGATCATGAAAATGGTCTACTTCATTGTGGAGGTGTGAGAGGTGAAATGTAAATACAGTGGTGCATTAATGATGATAAAAAATATGGGTGCCTAGAAATATAGAGAGTTGATTAGAAATGAGACAAGTAAGAGGAATGCAGCCATGGTTCGATACATGCAAGCAAATGATTCCTAAGAAACTGATGACCATATGGATACTAGTAATGCAATGGATACTATTTTGTGGGGAAATACATGAGGATTGGGGAACTACTGAATATGTGTGAAAATTCACCTATTACAAGAGGAAGGTGTGGGTGAATGTGACTAATATATGGGTGAATATAGTCAGGATAGGATTATAGGATACCCACTCAAAAAGGATTTGGGTTGTAAGAATATGAAGTCAGTCAAATATTCCCATGAACCAATAAACATCACTATGTTGTCCAATATTCTCTCAGGTTTAACAATTGATCTATTAGCAAGTTTGAGTATAATGCAGATTTTCCTAAGACAAAGTAATCCTTAGGATTCCATATTTCTTACGTCATCGCATTAAGAGTTGCAGCTATATCAATTAATGTGTTAGGGATTATTAAAGTATTTATTTTTACATTAAATACTAGGTTGTTTAGGTCAAAATATTTCGCTGTGAGAACTGCCCCCCAACCCCCATCATTAAGTATGATAGCTTGCCCACGACATAGCTAATTTGAGGATCCTTCCTTCTTCAACCAGGCCTCCTTAAGAAAATTTCCCTTATTGCTTTTGAATAGATGGCCACATCCTTAATGGCTTGAAACAACAGTGTTATGACACACATGTTCTTGACTTTTCTAAAGAAATCAAACTCATGTTGAGTAACAAGTTTCTCTTGAGTCAATCTCTTTAGATAACGTGGGTTTTGAGGTTTCAAGACACACATGGTCATTTAAGGGTCCAGGAGACGGTTCTTGTTCTGGTTCTTCATTCTAAACATCCTCATTCAAATATTCAATATGAGCCTGAGGATGGGTTTGGGTTAGTATCTTCCCAAACTAAATATGAATATCTTGGTAGACTAAGGAAGATATAAAAAAGGTAGGGTAGGTGGTAGG
The DNA here is from genome assembly GCA_031772625.1 of Pinus tabuliformis. Taxonomy (NCBI): domain Eukaryota; kingdom Viridiplantae; phylum Streptophyta; class Pinopsida; order Pinales; family Pinaceae; genus Pinus; species Pinus tabuliformis. Next base: position 235,792,347 of record CM062815.1, read on the forward strand.
TCCAATAGGTTATTTTTGGTTGGGATACCCCCCATCATTAGGGTTAGGAATAGTTTGTGCAAGTAATTGTGGACAAGGAGGGGATGATCTGGATGCATATTCATCTATTGAGGTAGATTTCATGGGTGGTTGTATTATGGCTTGTTGGAGGCCTCCATAAGTATAGTTTCTCCAACCTCATTGTCAAAGTTGGCTTGACGGATGAGGATACATCCATGGTTTTGTTGGTAGACACCATGGCTAAGAAGCATATTGCACATAAGGGTTACTCCAATAAGAATTATAACTTTGAGACTAGTCCTGAATCATACAATGGTTTTTTTTTTTCCATGATATTTTCTAAGCCATGAGATATAGTTATTATGCTTCCTCATAAACAACTTTCAAAATAGGTGGAGATGGGAAGCTATTTGTGGCATGTTCTTTGCTACATATGGCACACAAACCTTAATCTTATTCAAGGGACATTCCTTCGGTGGGTGTTTTCTTCTTCCTTTCAAGTAAATGATGGCCAAGGATAACTCTATTCCTCCCCTCTTATTCATATATAGTGTATCCAGTTGGGATCACAGGTAACAAAGTATGCTAGTTTTGAAGTTTGCAATCATGTTCCCAATCTCCTCTCTTGTCACCCCACTACCAGCAACTTTCCTAATCTTTCTAGTATGTCTCTAGCTCCTTTACCAACCTTCAAAGTGCCTCTGGAGTATTTTCATCATAATTCGGTAATGATATTGTAAAGAAATTCAGAGGCAACTCTGCCTTCCATAAAATTGAGGATCTCAGTATAATCATCCTGAATTCCTTTTAGAAATAGGATATGCAATGTCTTGAGAGTTAGGTTTCCTTATTTTTCTATATTTAGATTGTAGTTGAAACTATCAACATAGTATTTAAGGATTTTATTTCTCATTTTGGGTCATTCAAAATACCTATTCCCTTCTTTCCTTGTCCTTACAATAGTCTTAGTACTTTTCTAGGAATTTCTACGATGTTTGGTCCCACACACAGATGATACCCTATATGAGGCTCAGGAAATAGTGTAGTGCTACATGATTGAGGGTGGAAGGGAATAAATATAATTTTCGAGCATCTAAAACATAGTCATAGATTGAAAAAAGTAGATTAAACTTGAAAAGAAAAGGTATCAAGATCTTCCTTAGAAATATTGGAAGTTGGGAAGAGTTTAAAGAGAAATGTTTTTCATATTTGTCCCTTATTCTAAATCAAGAATAGGAAAATCAAAGGCAATCACTTCCTCTTTGACTTCATGGTCCATCTATATTTGAAGCTTCTCTTCCTTCTCTAAATGTGCTTTAGGAGATTTTAATAAAATTCATCTCCTCGGATTGGAGTTTCTCACTGATTAGATCCTTAGAAAATAAATTTTTTGTTAGTGTGAAGGATAAGGTTTGTGTCACCTTGATCTTATAAATAGATACTTCAAGCTTCTTTTTGGCAGGAGAGATCATTGTGAGAGTTAAGTAATTTGGTTTCTTGTGCTCTTTCTCATTTTGAGACTATCCTGCAATGTTATTTTATTGGGTATTTTTGGTAAATCTACCTTATTGATCTCTAGTTATAGGAATGAAATATTAAAAATACATTTGATCTTAAGGTAATAAATTTATTATTTTATCTATTAAAAAAGAAAATAAAGATTTTATGCTAAAATAAAATCAAAGACAAAAACTAGGTAGTAAAACAATGACTATAATAGTTGATTGTACTATTTAAAGTTCCCTAGAAATGGAACAAAAAGTTAAGGCATTTCAATTAATTTTATAGTTTTGTAGAAATACAACTAAAAGTGTGTTCATTTAGTTGTCAATTTGAGGTTCATTTGGAATTTTCAACTAGCCATGCACCATTTGTGCTAGTACAATTTGAAGTTGTAGTAACCCAATTGAGTTTCACAGAACAAGATATTGTGATGCTTTCAAAAGTCAACAAAGAAAATATAATTGCAATCCAATCCACACTTGCAAGAATATAAAGAGTGTGCTTGCACTAAAGTAAATGTCACACTTGCAAGAATTGGATATCACCCTTGCAAAAAATAAATTACACAGGCATCTAAGATGACTTGTTCTAGCGTTAAGATGATCTCGGTTACTATAACAGAAATGTAGTTATGGCTCCGAGGGTTAGTTCAATTGGTAAAGTTCTTATTGCTAAAGTACCTCACCGTTGGGAGGTCATGTTTTCAATTCTCCTTAACACCCTCAGGGTTAGGCTCTGTTAGTTTGGAAAGCAAGATGTGATCCCTTCAGGTTAATATTCCTCAATATTCCTTAAAAAAAACAAAAATGTAGTTACACATGCAATATGATGCAATCAATCAAAATTTTAAACCACACTGTACTCATAAAATAATTGGGGCTACACTTCAATCCTACAAACATAATTCAATAAAAACAAAAGTAATTATAATTCTTCAAAAGAAAAAGAGTAAATTGGTGTAAGTTTGGAGCTATAACAAAAACCTCAGTCATATTATGTTGTATAAGTCCCAATGATTAGTTCATAACATTAAATAAAAATAATTCTACACCATAGTTTTGCAGCAGTAGAATTAACAGAGTTGTAGCAATGGACCTACATTACATAATTACAACAACGTAAATGGTCAAAGTTGTATCAATGTGAGTGCTAGCGTAACAACAATCAAAATTTAGAGTTGTAGCAATTATAAGGAAAAAAATCAAAGTTAGAGTTACAACAAAGAAATATTAGAGTTACAACAAAATATAGCTAACAAGGTTATAAAAAATTATTTATTAAAGGAATTTCTAGAAATAAAAGAAATACAAAAACATAATATAGCTACTTTAGAAAGTATAGACAATACCTGCTAAGGAGGGGGGACTACCTCCATAGGCAAGGCACTAGTTAGGAAAATAGTATGACACTAGGTACTCATCACGCCATTGACTAAACATGAATGAAAAATGAATTTTATTACAAAAGACTGGAATTACAACAAAAGACTTAGTTTAGACTTAGCTAGCTTAGCTTCCCCAACTTTTAGCTAAAAGAGAGCATTGGTTTTATACATCATATGTTAACCATATAAGTTGATGGAAAATCATGAATATGAGGATATTCCATCATGCTATATTAGCTTTTAAAGAAATAGAAAGAATCAAGAACATCTTGACTCATTGATCAATTGTATAATATGTGGCGACCAATTCATTCACTCCTTTTTTAGAACCTATTCACCATTGCCATTTTACCACATGAGGAGATTGGTTACTTGACTACCTAGATGGACCAAAAATGACATTTACTTGTTTGAATATTTTGTTATTAAAACTGGTGTGGAGTTATGGGACTCTTCCTTGGAATTGTAGCAACAATTTTGAGTGAGTTGTAGCAACATCCATATGGTGAGGACGCGACACGGGGCTCGACTGATAAGGAGAGGAAATTCTCATACCCGATATAGGAGATTTTCCCCCATGCACCACCTACAATAGGATGGCTAGACATGTTGCTAGAGTGAGTTTACTAGTCGTGTGTTGCTAGATTGAGTTTACTAGATCGTGGTTGTGGGGCTAGGGGCATGCAGTGAATGGCTTCTATGTTTCCCATTGTTCCCACCAGACGAGAGAGAACATTCATATGGTGTGGGTTGTAACAACAACCATATGTTGCATATTGTGGAAATGTTTAGACTTGTAGTAAATGAGAGTTGAAGCATTAAAGCGGCGAGAGTTGCAGCAAGAATGAGATAAAGAGTTGTAGCAATAGGAAATTAACAGTCATAGCAACATGGAGTTGCAATAGTAACATCAACCTAGAGTTGTAGCATGACTAATAGTAGTATAACACCCCAAATTTATCCTTATAGTGTAATAACATGTACATGTAAAACTTAGGTTGGTGGGTCGATACATCTTAATTAGATTGGTGAGATAATGAGTACTTTTTGGGGTTTAATGTACCCATGTACATGTGTGTATATGTTTTGAGGTTGGTGTGCCGATGTACATATGTTTTTATGTGTTTTGAGGCCATAGAGCCTTGTGTGCTACAGATGAATTTTCTTGCATGTTAACGAACAAAATATACATTATTGCTGCAAACTGAGTAGATGAAAAGAATATGGGGGGCTAAGACTCCATCTGTATCAAAAGGAGAATTCCTATGACTTAATATTTATTAAAATGCACACGTTTTTAACAAAATTCCACCAATTGGCTTTATGCAGTGCTAATTGTCAAAGGAATGACATGCTTATAAAAGTAAAGAAATTGGTACTATGGAAGGGGAAAATATCCCAGTCTAGGTGCAATAAGAATTTCCAGAGCCACAATGTTATAAACATCCTTGGTCAGTTGAGTTGGCATCTTATAGCTAGTGGCATAGCTTGAGGGGCTATGTGTGCAGAAAAAGTGATTCGCTACTTGGGTGCGGGGTTCATGGGGGACGTGAGCCTTTTGGTTGGAGGTTGCTAAGGTTTGGAAACTTGGTCGTGTTTATTTATGGTACCAATCATGTACTTGGTTTTGGGTAAGTTGTCGTCCCATGAAGTTTAAGCCCCAACTCGGGGTTGAATTGTTGTTGAGAGAAAATGAGAAATGTGGTGTATGGCTAGGAGGAACATATGAGGTTTGCAATTGGTTGGTAACAATAAAATATAAGTATTTACCTTCTATGATTATTTATTTTTTTCTACACTAATTCGTGTCTTTTTGTGAACTACATGTGAATTTCAACTTAAGGTAATTAATTTTGCAAATATATGCTTGTATATGAGTTATTACATTTTAGAATTCATTCAAACATGAATAACATCCATATAGGGAATAAAATAAAAAGGAATAGAAAAAATAATTATAGTGGTATTCTCATTTGGTGGCTAGAGGCATTACTAGAAGTCAAAAAAATGAAAAAATCGTTAGGAATCCGAGTTACAAAGGATCAAGGGGGTGTGTATATGCCCCAAAAGGTGGTTGGAATGCACCAGATAGTGGTTATAATGGACTAGAAAGTTGTCAGGGAATGTTATAGTATGGTATATGGCTGAGAGGAATGTTTGAGGTCTGCAGCTATTTGGTGACAGTAAAATATAAGTATTTACATTCTATGATTATTTATTTTCTGCTGCAATATTCCATGTCTTTTTATGAATTGCATGTGAATTTCAATTTAAGGTTTTGAATTGTGAAAATATATTCTTGTATATGAGTTACAACATTTTTGAATACATTCAAACATGCATAACACCCATACATGGAATAAACTAAAAAGGGATGTTCCTATAAAAATGGGTTAAAATGGTAACATGCAAAAGGATATGCCTCTTTTGGTGGCTTGAGTCATTAATAGAAGTAAAAAAAATGATAAAATCATGAGGAAGCCAAGTTATAGAGGGTCATGAGGATATGGATATGCCCCAGCACATGGTTGGAATTGTCAAGCCAGGAGGTAACTCCTCAAATGAAATTTGTTTATTCATTTATATTTCTCATAGTTATATACATGAGGGAGTGACTCTTGGGTTTCATATCTTGATGACTCTTCCTTTTCCATTATTTATTATTTACACTATTTACAAATGTTCACCCAATCCCCATGATTAGGTGTCAACATTCCCCCCCTTAATCCGAAGGGATGTTGGTGAGTCCAAGCATTGTTCTGAATCTTTCAAGCTTTTCTCGTCCAAGTACTTTGGTGAATATGTCTGCAATCTACTCATTAGTGGAACAATGGCATAGATGGATTGTCTTGGCCTCATCATGATGTCGAATCAGATCGTATTGTGTATTGATGTGATTCGTTTGATAAAGCTCCTGATAAAGGAAAGGGATCTGATGATGCCCCTTTTGCAGAGGCAAAAACCACCTCAGATGAAGGTGGGGATGTGCACTTGGCTTATTCAAGTACACATGTAGATCATGAGGCATGGTTGATTGACTGAGGTGCATCCTTTCACTTCACTCCCCATAGAGAGTGGTTTTGCGAGTATGAGAAATATGATGGTGGTGATGTCTTCTTGGGGCATGACAGGAAGGCTAGAATCACTATTCATGGAAAAGTAAAGTTGAAGTTGCAAGGTGGAAGGGTTAGAACACTTCCAGGTGTTTTGCATATTCATGCATTAGCTAGAAATCTGATTTTTGTAAGCAAGTTGGATGATGCAGGTGTAAAAATAGTGTTTGAGAAGGATACCTGCAATATGGTTCGAGGGGCACTGGTATTGATGCGGGGAGTTCAAATTGGAACTTTGTACAAGCTGCAAGGTAACACTGTTGTTGATGGGTGCAACAGTTCTTCTGTGGTTCCTGAAAGTGGAGCAGAAAATCTAGTGATCTCTGCAGAGAAGACCATGTTGTGGCAACAAAGGCTTGGACATATTGGAGAGAAGGGCCTTCAAATACTTCATGGTAAAGATATGGTAGAAGGTATGAGTAATAGCTCTCTAGATTTTGATTTTTGTGAAAATTGTGTATATGGGAAGTAGAATTGGGTGAGTTTCCCCTCTGGAGGTAAGAGTGCGAAACATATATTAGAACTTGTGAAAAGTGATGTGTTTAGACCTATGAAGGTTCAATCACTGTGTAAGTCTGTGTACTATGTATCATTTATAGATGACTTTTCAAGGAATACATGGATATATTTCCTTAAGAAGAAATATGAAGTCTTTGACAATTTAAGGAATTTAAGGCTCTGGTGGAAAACGAGACAGAGAAGAAGATAAAGGTGTTGAGGATAGATAACGATGGAGAGCTTTGCAGTAAGGAATTTAAAGAATTATGTAAGAAGTGTGGTATAGCATGGTAGAAGACTACTCCATACACACCTAAGCAAAATGGAGTTGTAGAAAGAATGAATAAGACGTTGATGGAAAGGGCAAGAAGCATGCTCAGTGGTGCCGGGTTAGGACAAGAATTTTGGGCAGAGGCGGTGGAGACAACATGTTACTTGGTCAACAGATCACCTTCATCAGTGTTGGAGGATAAGACTCCACAAGAGGTATGGACTCATAAGAAACCCTCTCTTTCACATCTGAGGGTATTTGGATGTGATGCATATGTACATGTTCCAAAGGAGAAACGAACCAAGTTGGATAGTAAATCTAAAAAGTGCATCTTTATTGGGTATAAGGATGGTTTAAAGGGTTATAAGCTTTGGAACCCAGTAACAAGGAAGGTTGTGTACAACTGAGATGTGGTGTTTAGAGAGGTAAAAGATGTTATTAAGAATGAAGTCCAACCAAAGGAACCTGAGAAGATAGAGTTTGAGCTTAAGGAGGAAGAATCAGACTCTACAATAGAGGAGGAATCAGAAGATGAAGAGCCACAAACTCTAGGTGTGAGAAGATCAGTTCAAGAAAGAAGGCAGCTAGAAAGCTATAGTCCATCTACTTTTTGTTCAAATTTTTCTTTATCTATTATTGACGATGATCCCAGAAATGTGAAGGCAGTAGTAGATTCAGAAGATGAAAAAATCTGAAAAGAGGCCATGGTTGATGAAATGGCATCATTATACAAAAAAGAGGCTTGGGATCTAGTGGAGTTGCCAACTCGAAGGAAACCCATTGGCAATAAATGGGTGTTCAAGAAGAAGACAAATGCAGAAGGAAAGGTGGAGAAATACAAAGCTTGATTGGTAGAAAAAGGTTATTCCCAGGTGTTGGGAATTGATTTTGGTGATATTTTTTCTCATGTTGCCAAGGTAACTTCTATTAGATTACTTTTGTTTGTTGCTATTGCTTTTGATTTTGAGGTAGAACAGATGGATGTGAAGACAACATTTATTCACGGGGATATAGAAGAGGAGATCTACATGAAGCAACCTAAAGGCTTTGCGGTGAAGGGTAAGAAAGAATTGGTGTGCAAGTTAAAGAATTCTCTCTATGGGTTACAACAATCACTAAGGATGTGGTATCAGAAATTTGACACATTTATACAGGGACTTGGCTTCACCAGAAGCAAAGCAGATCACCGTGTGTATTTTAAATTAATTGGTGACTGTGTTACTTATCTAGTATTGTATGTGGATGATATGTTGCTGGTTGGAAATGAAAAATAAATTATCTATGATTTGAAGACCCATTTGTCCTCCAAATGCGACATGAAAGATCTTGGTGCTGCAAACTATATTTTGGGCATGGAAATTAAAAGAGATTAGACAAAGACGAAGGTTTGGTTAAACCAGAGGAAGCATGTCAAGACAATATGGCAAATGTTTAATATGTAGGATAGTAAATCGTTGAAGGTTCCTATTCCTGTAGGTGTAAAGTTATCTGTTGAACAGTGTCCCAAGACACAAGAAGTGGAAGAGGACATGTCCCGTGTTTCATATGCAAGTGTAGTCGATAGCTTGATGTATGCGATGGTCTATACTAGACCAGAAATTGCACATGCAATGGGAGTATTGAGCAAGTTTATGTCAAAACCGGGGAAGGAGCACTGGACAATAGTGAAGCGGGTTTTCAGGTATTTGTGTGGCACTAGTTATTATGGTTTGTGCTACCAAAGAATACTAGGATTAGACAGAGTGTTGGATATTCATGGATTTGTTGATGTAGACTAGGCTGGAGATTTGGATAAGAGAATATATACAAGTGGGTAAGTGTTTAACCTATTTGGAGGTGCAGTCAGTTGGATGAGTAAGAAACAATCTATAGTTGCACTATCAACTACAGAGGCAAAATACATGGCAACCATTCATGCAAGCAAGGAAGCAGTTTGGTTGCAGAGATTGTGTTCAAGTATGGGGTTAGTACAGGGAGCTATAAGGATAGAATGTGACAGCCAAAGTGAAATTTTCTTGGCAAAGAACCCTGCATGTCATTCAAAGACAAAGCACATTGATGTTCAATATCTCTTTGTGAGGGATATGATAGAATACAAAAAGGTGTTGCTGGTAAAAGTGGACACTTTGAAGAATATTGTAGATGCATTGACAAAATCTGTGAGCTCTGAGAAGTTCTCTTGGTGTAGAGAAAAAATGGGCGTCACAGTGCTGGATAAATGACTAAGCTCTCTTGTGGCCCCTTGTGGAAAGAAAACAAAAAGGGAGAGAATGTTGAGTTGTTTTATATTCTTTCCACGACTAGCCCACGTAGTTAATCGAGGCATTAGAAGGGGGGCGGACCTCCCCCTTTGTTGCGTTGATTGTGTAGCAGAGGGAGTCACATGGGGCTTTTGGTCGATGGTATTGGATGCTTTGGCATGTATAAATATGTATTGTAACATTGAAAGGAAAGTAATGAAAAATCAAGCTGGTAGTCCCGGTTTTGGGATCTAGGGGAAAATATTGGTGTATATGTGTTTTATGTGTTATGACCTTGCATTATTTATTTTCTGTGTTTTTATAATTCATATGTAGGTATGAAGGTGGTTTTGCGAAGCTAGCTGTTTAGAGGCATCGTGTGTGGAGTTTCGAATGTTAATTAAGGGCATTATTGAGTGCAGAAGTAGATGTGTAGATAAAGTTGTGCATAGGTTGTTGTGCATGTGAAAATTTTATGCTAAAATTTTGTTCAAAGTTTACTAAGATAATAAATACAAAATTATCTTTTTTAACTGTAATTTAGGAACATATTTCACAACATATAATCATTAATTAATATTAGCTTTGAAGCTAGTTGTTTAGAGGTTTTGTGTGCAGAGTTTTTAATGTCAATTAAGGGAATTATTGGGCACATAAGTAGTTGTGTGAGAGAAGTTTTGGGGAGGTTTTTGTGCTTGTGCAAAAGTTATGCGAATGTGTTGTGCAAAGTTTAATAAGATAATAAATATATAAATATATACTTTTAATAATTTTTTAGATATGTATTTCACAATGGATAATAATTAATTAATATTAGTTGCAAATGTCAATGGTTGAGGGTGTTATTGATTATAGAAGTAGTTGTGCAAGGATGGTTGTGAATTTGTGGAGGTTATGTAGAGAACAAATGCATGTTTGGAATGAGGGAAGTACAAAGGGGTCTTTTAATTGTAATGCATTTTGATATTATTTTATTATTAATATATTTTTATGATGCGGAAGTACATACAATGGAAACTTGAAATATTTTTGCACAAAATGGACTGTACTATTCGGAGGTGGTGTGTGCAGAGAAAAAATGCTTCCCACCCACGATATTTGGGTCCCACATTTATTAATATCAGTTTCAAATGTCAATGACTAACAAACTGGAGTTGGTGAATTGAATGTTGAGATGAATTGTGTTTATGTGTAGGTCTATTTTCTATTAATCAGATAGTGGACATCGGGACAGTGAAAAATATGGACGGTGGTTTTATCTTTGTACCATGTTTCAAACAAAAAATAGTTGCAGGTGCTGATTTCTAGGGAAAATAGACTGCAAATAATTGATATAGCTAGTATAGTGAGAGGAGAAATGCTACTTGTAGTGATAAAGAAAACAATGGGGCATGTAGCATTTTCTCTTTACAAATTGCATTTAATATCTTGGAGTATTCTGTGAGCTTCTATTGCCTTACATAAACTATTATCTACAAAGTTCTGCTTAAACGATAGCAATAGTGCAAAGATATAGATGTTGTATAATACTGCAAGCTTCTAAATTGAATTATGTTTTCCATTTTTTCTATTCGCATTTGGAAATAATGCAAATTTTTGGTTCACCATGCTTTTCTCTATAATACTCTACCAGTTATGGTTAACGTTTTTTTACAAGAACAAAAGTAGTTGTGCAAAGGTGGTTGTGCGAAGCTAGCGGCTAAGAGGTATCATGTGTGGGGTTTAAAATGTCAATTAATGATCAAAGGGTACTATCGAGTATGGAATTTTTTGTGTCAGTGAAGTTGTGTGGAGGTGGCTACATAGACGGGGGTGATAAATGAATTGTGTTCTTTGTCTTTTTTAATTATTATTTAGGAATGTTTTTTGCAAGTACAAAAGTAGATTTTTGAAGGTGGTTGTGCATAGGTAGCTTCTTGTTAATGACTGATCAAAGGGCATTATCGAGTGCGGAAGTAGCAGTGCGAAGATGGTTGCATAAATGGGGGTGCTATATAAACTATGCGTTATGCGGTAAAATGGATGTGCTAAAGGCTTTGTATTTTTAATTATTATTTAGGAATGTTTCTTGTAAGTACAGAAGTAGATGTGTGAAGGTAGATGCTCAGAGGTATCATGTGAGGGGTTTCAAATGTAAATGATTGATCAAAGCGTGTTATTGAGTGCAAAAGTGGCTGTCACGCGGAAAGAGTCGTTAGTGCAGACACAACCGACCTTCCTAGAAAGCCTAAGACTCTCTAATGACAAACAAGACAAATAAGAGCAATCCTTCCTTAAATATGCTTTTACAATATGAGAAATCAAGTGTTTAGATCCTACCTGTAATCCAACGTTGTTGTAGTAGTCCAGCTTCGTTGATTCGGATGAGCTCCTCCTTCCCTTCGAAACCTACATTCACCAACAATCAAATGATTAAATAGCACCTGAATATCACATAAAATAAAACATATTTAACATATAGACCAAGGAGTATATGAAACAACTCATTAATAACAAATTGTTGAGAAGAATGGACTAATTTGTATTAAAAGGTAACAAAAGGAACCATTACAACCTGAGCCTTGGTGTTGTGCAAGCTCCTCCCAGGGTCCACAAGAGTTCTCTCTTACTCTGATCAGCTCACCCACCTCCCAATGGAAACAAGTAAAGATGGTAATCTCTCCTCACAAGCTTCTACAAGGAAGTCCTAATTCCAGCAGCATCTACCCTTAGGAATGTTCATCTTTCAACCTCCCCTCCCTTTGGCCTAATGCCTGTATTTATAGTGCTCTAGAGGGAGTTATTCAGGTCCACCATCAATGGGATAAGTCCCTCTTTGGATGGGATAGTTCCCCTATTGATGGGATAAGTTCCTCTTTGGTAGGGGTACATGAACCATCTGGAGGCGCTTCATACACGTCAAACATACTTCTAGAAGACTCTAGAAATGACCACAAGTAACATTTTTGGAGTGAAACTTGCGCCTTTTGACCTTTATAGGAGTACGCACCCATGCCTTTACATACAGAGCGTACAAGTATGCAGGTTTTGTGAACTTGGGTTGCATACCCGCAAGTAAGGCTAAGAGAAACTGCGTACCAGAGATAATTGACTTTTAAATGACTTTTCTCTCTTTCTTGAAGTTTGACATGGGAAGCAGAGGCATGAGACTTGCCAAGGAGGATAGTATGACAGTGGATGGAGCCATACTAACTGCAAATAGTCATGGCGACATTTTTTAGTGTAACAGATTGCCCCCTAAAGTGCGAAGCCTGTAGTAGATTAGGGTTTTTATGATCTAGGAAGGGTGAAGTACTTTATCATTTCAAGGAGTATCTTGCGGAAGACCCGGTCAGAACCTGCAAATATTCAACACAAAATACATATATAAGATGATATCATCGCTGAGGTAGGCATTCCCATACTCAGATTGAAAACTTTAACTAACAATCTAACTACTTCTCTGATATAAGAATGATTTTGCAGTACATCACAATCATAGACTTTTGTAGACACAGTATGGACGCAGCCATTTGTTTATGATTAGTCTACTGTATAATGAATAAAAAACTCCTCGCATCCTGGATGGTGGAAATTAGATCCAGGGTCTTCATCTCTACCTCCCGAATTGGTATGATTCTATCCATGCGAATAAATGAGTTGATGTCGAGCATGGTAGAAACCACTTGATTACCAGTCAATGACGTAAACCATTAACAAGTGTGAGAGAGACCACCAGTGATGTCAATGGTTCTCAAAGTACCCAGTACAATCCATGAAATGTGAATGGATGAGTTGATGTCGAACACGTCACAGAATCCTTCGATCGAAAGTCAACGATGTAAATTGTCGTCAAAGGCGAGAAACCTGCCATTGATGCATGCATACTTCAAGGTACTGTCGATTTCTAAGTCATCTTTCTAGATAATGTGTTGATGTCGATAGAAAGCGACTCGTTGCAGGCAAGCCCACAACACGAAATCATCGTTCAAGTTGAAGAAATGTTGCTGTAAGGACTGACTCAGGAATGGTCAAATGGATGACAAGTATTTTGCATATGAATGGTTTATTTGCAGAGACCTCTTGAACACATAACGACACGATAGATGGTTTGGTGACGATTGACCCAAAGTTAATACCCAGAAACGGTTGAAGACTTTCAAAGTGGTTTGCTCAACTTTTAAGGAAAAGGATTTCCCAACCCAGGTGAACGGAAAGTGTCGTGTTCAAGAGTGGTGATAAGGTTCTTCTGTAACAAAGGATGACAAATCGGTTCATTCTTCTCTCTTTTCCCCCACCATTTCTGGCAAGTATCTCTTTATTTTTTACAAGCTTGAGGAGGATAACATATGCTTGATTATAAGCTCATCCTTCAGATGAGTCCAACTTAGTTTAGATTCAGACCCTAAGAAGGAGTGGTCTGTTCCTGTTTGTAATCGAACAGGTCCTTTACTGTGAAATTTTAACGAGTCCAGTATAGGAGAAACTCGACGTTTTTCATTTTTAGAGAGTATGAAAAAACTAAAGAAGACTCTAGGGTGAACGTTTTCGTAAATTTGTGTCCCTCAAGCTCGAAAAAGTATAAAATAATACCTGAGAGAACCGCTTGATCTTGCGACCAAGGAGTACTTTCATGATTAGTGTCTCTGACCTGAAAAGTAAAAAGCGATCAAGGACATGTCGTTTTATTTCCATATCGAGTTTGAAACGACAAAACCCAGCAATCTTTTCCTGTTTTTACGGTCAGAAAGGAACTATAAGGGGACCGTCTTTTAGTTCTGTTTTAACGAGTGTAAAAGAAATGCTCGACAATCTTTTCATATTTTAGGAGTCAGAAAAGAGCTTAAAAGATGACTCTGATGTGAAAAATGATAATTTACCCTAAAGTCCCTTTGTCCTGCACAAAAACAACACATTACTCATACCTGTTTAAGATGGGCAAAAATACATTGAAAAATATCCTTTCATGGTGAAAAATAAACAAATTTAGAATTCATTCATCCAAAAAACATATAAAAAGACCTTTTACCATGTCATTTTTACCATTTCACTGTTGAGGTTGAGAAAAGGGCTTTTGACAAGAAACTTCCTGTGGATATTGCGGAGAATCCGACCGCCAGAACCGAACGCCGTCTCATCAGGTATTCTACAACATCTTTCTCTTGCTTTCCATCCATTTAAAATTCATTTTTAGGTTTTTATTTGATTTTTTGGAGGTCTTGGGGTTTCAAGATGCGCCCTTCAGGGTACGCAGGTCATGCACTGCTGACCTGCGTACCCCGATATTTTCTCAATGGGGAAAATACCGGGCGTACGCACCTGGCCTTAAGGGAAGCTGCGTCCGGACACTCTGTTCCTAAAAGCCGGGGTGCGTACCCCACAAAACGCATTTTGAAACCCTCATTTCTCCAAAATGGACAAAAAATTTAAAATTTTATGGACTCTAACAGATGTTTTATGATGTGCAGGGTGCACACCATGCTTGATTGGCGTGAAAGAGAACACGAGGATGTTGATTTGGCTGCAATAGGTCATCAACCTTCTATTGATGCGTTAAAGGCATGCGGTCTCTACAAGTACTGGGCCATACCTGGCATGAGGGCCCAGATGCCATTCCTTGAGTGGCTGGTTGAAAGGAGGAACATTCAGGATCAATGTTTTTACATCAGAGAAAACCAGCTCGAGATAGAGTCCTCCGACATATACTTTCTCACTAGCTTGCCTAACAGGGGCGAGCAACTCTCTCTATTCGGGACTAGGCCGGGTGGCCAATCCCTTGCTAGTCTCCGGCTAGAGTGGTGCAACAATCAAAACCAGGAGAAGGGGATAGAAATCAAATATATATCCCGACCTGAACTTATGGTGATAGCCTTTACTGTTACCAGACTTTGCGGCGCGCCCGCTTTGCACCATGCCACCGGGTCCCAAATGCGGATGGCTATAGATTGCTTCCAAGGCACCATTTTCAACTGGTGCGATGCTGTGTTGGCCAATATGAAGGGCCAACTAACCAAGGAAAAGAGAGGACAACTGAAGACCTTTGGATATGGGCCTTTAATTGTGAGCTTTTCCCTAGAGAGAGTTCCAATGCTGATCCCCCAGCATCTTACAGTTCCAGTTGGGCCTCCTCGGGAGCCTAAGTTGACGAGATGGGTTGCGGTAATGGCCCGACATCCTGATGAGGGAGCAGCAGTTGTCCGATTTCCTGATGGTTACTTTCACTGGCTGGAGGGCCAGGTCTTTGCGACTCAGGATTTTCCATACGCCGGAATGGATTTTCGCAATGATCCGGACATGGTTCTACCACAGGGAGAACAATGGGACGACAAAGGTATTTCATTCTTCACAAGTTTTTAAATTATGTATTTTTTTTTTGTTTTTTATATATCGCCTCAAAACTGACAGCACAAATTTTCAAAATGCAGATGTAGGTCCACGGCGTTTGGCCAACCTCCGGGCTTTTGAGAAGAGAGTACCAGCTGTACCAGCGCCAGCCCCACAGGATGCGGCCGCAGAGACCTTAGCCGAGCTAGAACAGGATCTAGAGCGTCTGACGGCGGATATACCAGAGACTACTATAGATGACATTCCTATCCGACTTCAGCGCTACGTGGTCGCAGTCCCAGGACCTTTCAGGAGGTTCCTGTGTAGGGTAGCACGGGCAGTGGTCTCGTATAGAGAGCACCACCAGTGATTGGCTAGTCACTTCTATAGACACATATGACATTTTTGGTTTTTTGTACTTATCATTTTTGCCGATCATAAGGTGTGTTTCAACCTATGATTGAAGACGATATATATTTTTGACACACTCCTATCTATACATATCATTATTATTGGCTTATTTTGTTAAACATGTGTGATGAAATGTTTATAAATTTGCATTTATGATTGTTACAAATGTCTATTTAACATTCGAGACACCATTGCATCTGCTAATGTATTTAAAGACCTTGGAATATGCTGATATTCAATGTAATCAAATTCACGTTCCAAGAGATGCACCCTCAAAAACAATCTTAATAAAACTGGATTTCTAATGGCATAGACTCTATTAAGCTGTAATACAACGAGTTTAGAATCTAACCTCACTATCAAACTCCGAATCCCAAATGAAATAGATTCAGATAATAACTCAATCACTGCACTGTATTCTGCAATGTTGTTTGTTGTTTGACTGAGGCTCACCCCATGTATAGAAACTAACTCGTCAGAGGGAAAATAGATAACCCAAGCTGCGGAAGAGATATTCCGTGTACTACGACAAGCACCATCAGCAAATCCAATGTATGTTTGGAGAGGCGTCGACATCTGCAATATCAAGAGTAAAACCAAGATAAGCCAGAATAACGACAAAAACACACTCTTTAAACTAAGCACACAGCCTAAACTAAGCAAACATACCAGCTAGAAAGAAAATTAACCTAACTAGAGCTAACTAAATCTCCATACTCACCATTTAAGCATAATACCTCTTTAGGTAAAGTCCATTTCTGGGCTTACCCAAAGAGTCCCCATCAAAAATCTACCAGCTCATAGGCCCCTTTTTCCAGCTTTCGCTTGACCATGTAGGGTCCATGCCACATGGGAACGAATTTTCCAGCACCTAATTTATCGTTAGCTTGATCATATAATAACACTAGGTCTCCTTCCAAAAAATTACGAGGGGTCACGTTACGATCATACTGAGCTTTCATTCTTTTTACATGAGTCTCGATTGCCAAAGCAACGTCACGTCGAGTCTCATCTAATTTAGCTAAGTATAACAGACGCTTCTCCTCTTCGGAAGTAGCTGGGAGTAATTCGATAGCCATTTGAAGTGATGGGATTTTGCATTCAATGGGAAACACTGCTTCCAAACCATAAACTAGTTGGAAAGGAGTGAACCTTGTTGATGTTTTTACTGAGGTTCGATATGCCCAAAGCGCTAAGAATAACATGTTTTTCCAATTCGACCGATGAATACCAATGATTCGTCGGATCATGATAACTAGAACTTTGTTGATGGATTCAACCAAACCGTTTGCTTGAGGATAATAAGGAGTAGAACTACCATGGCCTAAACCAAGCTGGCTTGTAAGTTTGGTCATCATAATGTTTCGAAATGGCGCCCATGGTCAGTGATTATCGCTTGTGGGACACCAAACCTAGCAATAATATGATTGAATACGAAAATCTCTGCTGTTTTGCCGCTTGCCTCGAATGTAGGCATCGCCTCGGCCCATTTAGTAAAATAATCAACCGCAAGGATGATATACGCATGCCCCCCGGCCGAGTGAGGGTGACAAGTAATAAAATCGATACCCCATTTAGCAAAAGGACCAACGACAATTATAGGGTGGAGAGGAGCAGGCGGTGCGCGCATCTTGCCATCAAACACTTGACAGTTGTGGCATTTTCGGACCGCAATGATACAATCTTTAAACATGGACAGCCAAAAATAGCCAGCACGCAACACCTTCTGAGTTGTGGCATACCCAGACATATGACCGCCACTTGCTCCAGAATGACAGTCATTCAAAACCCTTTCGGCCTCTTCATGAGTTAAGCAACGACGAAAAACCAAGTCCGCCCCACGACGATAAAGAGTATCTCCAATAATTCTGTACTGTTGGGACTGGAATCGAATTTTCCGGCGTTCCGACTTTGAAGCTTCGGGCCGAAAGGATTGAGTTTGGAGATAGAAGATTATATCCCCATACCACGGATCTAAAGTG
The DNA here is from genome assembly GCA_031772625.1 of Pinus tabuliformis. Lineage (NCBI taxonomy): Eukaryota > Viridiplantae > Streptophyta > Pinopsida > Pinales > Pinaceae > Pinus > Pinus tabuliformis. Next base: position 235,810,052 of record CM062815.1, read on the forward strand.
CTGATAAGAAACAGAGATTCGTCCGCAATGGGTTCCTCTGCCACAGTTTCCGTGTCAGCACGCGGGAAGTCACACATCAATTCCGCAAAAACTAAGGATTTCTTAGACTTGGACTTATCAAACTCCAAATCGAACTCCTGCAGGATAACAATCCATTTGGAGTACTTGCCCCTTAGCAATTGTTTTGTCAAAATATAGATCATAGGGCTGCAATCTGAAATCACTGTAGTTTTACGGAGAAGAATGTAATGACGAAAATGCTGGACAGCCTGAACAGCTGCCAGGGCCAATTTCTCCACATGCGAATATTTTAGCTCAGTGGTATTTAACGTCCTACTAAGATAATATATCACATGTTCCATTCCGAATTCATCTTCCTGAACTAAGACCATTCCAATGGTGGAGTGGGAGGTGGCGAGATACAAAAAGTAGTCATGGTTGTAGTTGGGAGGATGCAGCAACGGTGCATGGGTCAACGCGTGCTTAAGTGCATCAAAAGATTTCTGAGCTATCTCATCCCAAGAAAATTGAGCATTTTGTTTCAACAACCGTGTAACCCTTTGTAACCTCGGCGTAGTTAGGAATGAATCGACGTAAAAAGTTTGCTTTCCCTTGCAAACTTTGGAGTTGGCGCAAACTCGAAGGAGGAGGCAATTTGATGATAGCTTCGACCTTCGAGGGATCGACGCGGATACCGGCTTTTGAAACGACAAATCTGTTGGAAATAATACTGAGAGGGGGGGTGAATTAGTATTATCTAATTCTTTTAATAAATCTTCTTTATTTGTTCTTTGAATTATTTTTGCATGTCAGTACCATAAAATAATGAGCATGAACAAAAGAAAACAAATAGTCACACCAAAGAACACAAGATGTAAGGTGGAAACCCAATGTGGGTGAAAACCACCTGCTGCAATATGTCTCTATCTTCTTTCAAATTAGAAACTCCTTTTACAATGGTTTTGTACCGGTGCAGTCCTTTACCAGTACGCAGGCTGCAACCTGCAGAGAGCTACAACTCTCTCTCTCATTTTCCAGTCTCTCCTGGAAGGGAGCTACAACCCCCTACTTCTTTTCTTACAAGGACCACTTTTCATAAATTTTCAAACTGGATCCATAAGCATCAAATGATCATCAAGTATAAGAGAATCACCCAATCAACTGTAGTAACCAGATCAACAGTAATAGGACCAAACCCAGAACACAACAATGATAAACAAAGATCTTAAAAGAAGTAAGCACCCTGCTCAACTGCTCGCCTGCTTACGTAAGCACCCTGCTCAACTGCTGGCTTGCTTACTGTACTCACCCTACTCAACTGCTTGCCTGCTTACAGTATGCACCCTGCTCAACTGCTAGCCTGCTTATGTACGCACCCTGCTCAACTGCTAGCCTGCGTACCTCGCTCTGAGTCCATTGAACTGCCTGCGGATCTCCGCACCTGCAACCCTTCTGTGCCTGCGTATGTACGCACCTGCAACCCTTCTGTGCATGCGTATGTACGCACCTGCAGCCCTTCTGTGCCTGCGTACCTCCGCACCTTCAACCCTTCTGTGCCTGCATACCTCCGCACCTGCAACCCTTCTTTGCCTGCGTACCGGCGCACCTGAAACACTTCGTTCCTGCGTACGTACGCACTTTTCTTTCACTGTACCTACGTACCTTCGGGCATAGATGATTTCAAGACTTCAGAAATAACCCAGACAGTCACATCTACAGATCTGAACATGTGCCGAAGAGATCTCGGTCCATCAGTAGATTCCCCTTCTTTAGATCTAGACCAGATCTAGCCCTCATAAGATATTCAACCAAAAACATACTCAAGCCAAATGATCTTCTTTGCTTTATATAGGAAAGCCCTTCCTTAAAACATGGATCAATACCACGAGCCGACACCATAATAACCCAATACCGTCGGCTAAATACCAAGAGTAAAACATAAGAAAACCCCACATGTGAATTTCTTTGCCTTGAAATGTGTGCACTGGGGGTACGCACTGTTGTGGGGGAAAGTATCCAACTCGGAATGACCCTAACCCACTCTAAGGGTGACAGTTCCTTAGCAACAGATGAAAGCAAAGCTATCTAAAGTTTCTTCTTTATGACATGCAAGAGATAAAAGGGATAGATCCACTTACCGATGTCTTGCGCAAATGGCCGATCCTATCTCCTTTGTTTGCCACTTGCTCCCAGCTCCAAGTCTTTTCACGGGCCCAGCTACACGAGATCCTACAAATAAGACAAGAAAAGGAAACTACGAGAAGCATTTATGCATAAATGATTCAAGGATTAGCATAAATAAAAAAAGCAAGTAAGACAATACATCATTGAAACACATGCGAATAGAAGAACCTCAAATGCTTTATTAATATATGGAAGTAAGGTTCAGGCGGTGATACAACCATGCGAGGTCCAATCCAGCATCACCTTCCCGACGGAGAGAAATCTCTTCTTCACCTCCCTCAAGCAATCACCCAATACTCTCAACTACAAACCAACAACGATTCTTTGCACTGAATTCCGCCCTCCAGATCCCATGGGATGAGATCCTTATATAGAGTTTTGGAGTGAAGATAAGCCAGCTTGATGTGTGACTTGTTGTCCTCTTCAACCCCAGTTGTTCTTTAGTCCTTCACTCAGAGTTTCTTCCTTCCACTTGGAGTTTTAGAAGCTCTTAACTCATCATTAGGCGAATCTTATGATCAAGTGTCTTTTTGGAAGCTTCCTGGACACTGGCACTTTGACAAAAAGATTCCTCCACATGTCCAAGTACGCCCAACGCAGGTAGCCTTTGTTCTACCTGCTATGCAACGCAGGTAGCCTTTGTTGTACCTGCTATGCAGCGCAGATGCCTAGTGGAGCAGCTGCAATGATCCAAAACTGACCTGTTTTTGAGTGTTTTTCAGTGGAGAACTGAACAGTAGTGCTGTGGTTTGCTGACCTTGTTCCTGTAAGGGTAAGAACAACTTGTTTAGGGACTTTGGATCCCTTAGATTATTGACATTTCATGCTCTATGTTGTAAGGCACAAAAATGTCTATAACAGTTGCCCCCTAAAGTATGAGGTCGTTTATTGGGTGAAATGCTTTATTAGGAGGATCCGAAGTTCATTCAATCGTCGGGAGGTGACCTGTAACAAAATACAATACAATACATTATCTTTTCATACTTTCTTTTCATGATCTAGATGAGGCAGGCATTTCCCATGCTCAGCTTTATAAATACATTTGTTGTACATAAACAGACGATCGTCTGATAATAGACGGATAATTCTCTACTTTTAATTATCATCCTTTTAGTAGGATGATCATCTGCTGCACATGTCTATGTATTTATCTCCTGAATATATATCGCAGCCCAGATGGATGAAACTAGATCCGGGGTCTTCAAACTTGTCCGATCTTCACATTAGTACAAGTCGATCCATGTGAGAATTTCTTGAAGTCGAACATGGAAAGACATCGCTTGATTACCAGTCAATAATGTAAACTGTTAACAAGCGTGAGAGGAATCACCGATAATGATGATGACCCTCAAGGTACTGCAGCACAATTCACATGGTGTGAATATAGGATCTGACATCGAACACCATGTAAAGTCTCCTGGTCGAAGGTCATTAATGTATACCTATCGCCGGGAGTGAGAAACTTGCCATTGAGGCATGCAAGCTTCAAAGTACTGAGGGGGTGTTCCTAGATCAACTTCTTGGATAATGAGCTAATGTCGACAAGAAGTGATCCGTCAAAGGAGGGCCTTAATGAATCCCACATCATTGACACGGAACGGAGCTAGTGATGATTGGTGAAAACGATTTGTGAAATATGATTCAGGGTGGCGGTCATGGAAGGATGAAAGATGATGTACGGTAGTGGATGGGACCCGGTTGACACTTTCTGAATGACATCTCTTGAACATATAACGACACTGATGAGATGGATCGGTAGCATTACCCCATGTATGGATGGTATGGCGAGACCATGGTGAAGGGACCGGTGAATGATAATAACCCAACCCGATATTTACGGAGGCAAAAGTGTCATGTTCAAGAGCGACTTGCTACCATTAAGCTTTGAGGTTCTTCCCAATTTTTCCCCAGTCATTTCTGACCAGTACCTCTTTATTTTTTGACAAGCTTGAGGAGGATAACATATGCTTGATCTATAACCTGCCCTTCGGGCAAGCCCATCGCTATGTTTTAACGAGCCTAGCGATAGGGAAACTCGTTCTTGTCTAAAGACAAGTTTGTCGCTATCTAATATTTTAACGAGCCCAGCGACAAAGACAACTCGGTTCTTTTCATTTTTAGAGAGTCTGAAAAGTGTACATAAAGTAGACTCCAGGGGTCCTTTTTCGTCATCTAATCCCTTAAGTCCGAAAAAGTATAAAACAATACAGAAGGGATGAATGTCCGATATCTTTATCAAGCCGAACTAGACAAGCGCTCGATCTTTTTGTGCAATAACCCCTCAGGTCCAAAAAGATTAAAATCTAGAGGAGGGATAGCTCTTCCGGTCCTTTTAACGAGCTGGAAGGCCAAAACTCGGCAAACTTTTCATTTTTTACGAGTCAGTGAAAAGAGCTCAAAGAAGACTCGTCTTTTGAGGAACGAGTGATAAACAGGGATAGCAACAGATTCCAGGTATAGGTTGGAATTTTCCAATCACGGCAGTATTACAAGGATGGCTAAGTGGGATCACTCTTCGCAGCTGTTCCTCAAAATAGGTAAACAATCAAGTGGATGTGAATGATCGACCAAATGAAAAGTGGAGGTGACGGTGCACAAACACGACCAAGGCTTTTATGGCTGATGAATTTACGGTCTCAAATGGTTATTTACCGGTTCATTTTTTCTGAATGAGCTTGAACACTGGGGGAAGCCTGCTCACAAGCTTATGTTTATTTTTTAACGAGCATGAATTTCCGCATTAAAACTGCTCGGATCTTGCGTTTATTTTTTAACGAGCATGAACTTTGCCAAAACTGCTCGTTTTTACCAGTCATAAAGTAGTAAGGTCTCATGGAAGATTCCTATTTTTTAAGGAGCTTCATCTCCCTACGCTTTGCTCCATATCCTCTCTTTGTGCAAGCTGGGTCCTGACTTATCTACGGGTTAGCGGGGTTAGTCCTACCTAAAACTAAAAGTCGCCTATGCTTGCCTTCCAAGAGGTTTGCATGCCCCCAGGTATAAAGTATAATTTCAAGGTTGCCCCTCCTTTCCCTCACTTTTGGTTTTCTTTGGGTGTTCACAGCTACTTGTCGTCTCGTCAGTCCTAATGTTAACGATACTTGTCTTCTCGTTATTTTTAACGGGTCTTACGCGGTACTTGTCTTCTCGTCAGCCCAATTTTTAACTGACCTTCGCGAGATCGCAAGAGAACAGCTACTTGCGACAAGAGAAGAACACTTCTCAATAGACAAAACATTGGTAGGTTTGAGGGAGGCTTACCTCTTTCAGGTTACCCAAAGATTGGTTTTATTTGCTGCCGCAAATGAAACTCTTTCTTCGGCGATGTCTATCATTAGGGTACACAAAGATGGTTACAATTTGTTGCAGCAATAGAATCTCTTTCTCTGGAGGCTGCCCCTACTTATCCTCTAAAACATTTGTTTTAATGGGTGAGGCTTGCCTTTAATCCAAAGATGGTTACTACTTGCTGCCGCAAACGGATCCCCTTCTTTGGTAGAGCCTACCTATTTAGACAAAGGTGAATGACGACGCTTCGCCACACACTTAACTTTAACAAAAGAATCTTTTTCCAGAACAACCCCACTCCCAATTACCCCTTCTGAGAGCCCATCTCTCTCTTTGTCTTCTTGTCCTTCTTCTCCATGAAGATGGCTCAGAGGAAGATTCACAAAGATGAAGGAGGGGATGGGGTACGGACTGGTCATATTCTCCCGCGGAAATTCTACTTTACACCCAAGGTTTTTTCTGCCTCCAGAGCAGACCAGGATGCATGCCCCCTGGGTTCCGGCCTTCCTTTCCCGAATCACTCGCCTTCATCAGGAAGAAGAACCGGAGGTAGAGACCTTTCTTGATCAAATAGACCATTGAGGATAGGTATGTGACTACTTGCGATGCGTGATCCCGGAAGTGAAAGTTGGTCTACGAGCTTGACCATCCTTCCTTCGTATGGAAAACACATTATTCGAAAGAGCGAGGAGACTATTGCTTCCATGCAATATATGTAGTCTCGTCCAAGGAGTAGGTTATAATCCAAGGGTCCTTGGACGACCATCAAATTCATCTTGACAGCCTTCCCTTTCAGTGCAATAGGCACATTAGGTAGAATCCCTAATGGTCGACTGGTTCCTCTGTCAAAACCCGAGAGATTTCTTGTCTCAGGCAAAAGCGCCGGGCAACCCAGTGCTTTCCAAGCAATAGAGGACAGGATACTCACAGATGCCCCTTCATCAATGATAGTTCCAGCCATCACCATTTTGTATATTTGGACTATAATTCTAAATGGTATACTGGCTGGTAACCGGGGTCTGCCTAGTTGGTTCCAATCAAAGGACACAACTAGGTTGCTTGGTGGTGGGACCGAATATACGGCCGGATATGATCCTGACGATGCTCCTTCCTGTGATAAAGGAGTGGTCACATTGCCTTGATGTTCATCAGAATCGGTGTTGACGAAGAGGACCTGGACGGTGTCATCCTTACTCTCTTCGGTAGGGGTGTCAACTGATGATGAATCTTCAGTGACTGTGGTATGTGAAGATGAAACTTCTGAAGGGAGAACCGGGTCAACTTCCGTTTCGACCTTTGGACTTTCATCTGGTCTGGATTCAGTAGGTTCACTTTCAGCGACTGACACTTCAGCTGGCCCTATGAGCGGGGCAGCTGTATTTTCGACCAACGAAGGACTTGGCGCGAGTTTTTGATATCCAGGAGGAAGTAGCACCGGTGCCACCGGTTGATCTTCCAAAACTCTCTTTGCTTCGTCTAAAAAGGGACAACGGCGAAGGGTGTGATTGCCTTCACACAGTTCGCAGGGGAATCTCATTCCCCTTCGTCGTCTGCGACCTTCACTTTCGTTGGTCGACGGTAAGCATTCAACCTGGTTGTCAGAGGTTGACGCTTCCGAATCGTGAAAACGAGGGGACCAGTCCCTTAGTATCCGGGGAATACTGGGACAATAACTGTGGAAGTGGTTCCCTCTACATATGACACATGGCGATTTGGGCCCGGTCTGTGCTGTGTGTGGGTTTTCGTTAGATACCTTCTGCTTGCCCCCAGGCGCCTTTGGCTCCTTCTACTTCTTTTCTTTCTTCTTCTTTTCCTTTTTCTTTTCTATGGGCGTCGCGCTTTCGGCGGCTTGACCTTTCGAAGAAGAAGGATCGGAGGAAGGCGTATAAGAAGTGGAAGGCTGGAGGGTAGCTCTAGACGAGTCTAACTGTTGACTCGACTGTTCAGGAACCGTGGTGGTCTGAACTACAGCGGTTGAGAATAGCCAAACTGGCAGGCCAATTGTCAGCCCTGGAAGTGACAATGTGGCCACGTGGGGCGCACCAACTTCTCCCCAAGAGGAGAAAGGGCTAGGGGTCCCATCATGCGGAATCCCTTTGTTGGTGTGCTCCATGTTCTCAACTTTAATATCAACGTAGGAATCAGGGGTAATTATGTTCCGTTTAAGATGAATTTTATATGACGACGCTTTAGACACAACTTGCTTTTTCACTTTTTAAGAGTCGAGAAAAAGCTAAAGATGACTCTAGTCTCCTTCGATGTATTAACGAGCCCGAAGTGACAAATGCTCAGATGGACTTTTTCAGTTATAGAGTTTGAAAAAGGCCAAAAGAAACTACTCTGGAGTTCTAGGCAAGGGTGTGCCAAACCTTTCACGAAACCACAGAATACATTTTACGGTACGAGTGGTCGATCTTTGTGAATGCTGTGTTCACTGCATCGCGATCAGTAGGGCGGCCGACACAGCTTCCTATGGATAAAGGCTTTGTTCCTATAGGGGTCCCCCAATATACGCGACGGTATGTGGGGGCACAAGTCCGTATTAGTGCTATCGTCCCTCAGGAGGAATCACCCACCTTCGTAGAGATTGACAGTCACTATGTTTAACGACGCTGGTTCACGTCTCTACCTAGACCTCTACTGTGTTTCGTTATGTTTCAAAGCGTTGTTAGATAAATTAAGTTCTTTTTAGGTTGATCTTGCTTAGCAGTTTGCCTTTATGGATCACCACGTGATGTATGAGACAACTCCTAAATGCAGTCTAAGAATGATAAGCAAGCTTTTTCAATTCTTTCAACTTATGAAAACCTTAACTACTGAAGGAAAAGAAAGACATCATCTTTTCAAACAGATCATAGAGCACACACTGATGCACTTTTCCTAAATCGACATGCAAACTGTCAAAATGTACATGCACAATGAAAGTATTTCTTTTCTTCTTCCTTAATGTTGATGTATACAAAAAGAAAGTTGTTGTATAATTTCGAATTCGTTTTCAAGTGTAAGCAAACAAGTTTTGTCCAATAATCAAAAGAACACCTTAAGATTCACTCGTTTCAACACAAGAAATACTGAAATTCGAACCATATAACGAAAGCAAATGCTCAAGCAGCTATGAACAGCAATAAACTAGCTCTTAGAATCACAACGACACTTTCTCATAGGTCTAGATCCAAGAGGTCATAGCAAGACTAGTTCGCTTTCGCTATGGGAAATAGTGAATGACAGCAAGAAATACAATAATAACAATCACGGTTTCTTCATACAACTAAGGGGGAATGAAGGCAAAGAGAAGTGGTTTCAGCTGGGTATACAGGTTGACAATAGGCTGCAAAAACAATACTGAAAACTGGGCAACAGACAGTGGGTAATCCTAGCTGCACAAGGCAAGACTGGATCAGCGCAGGTGCTGCACTGTCAATCTGAGATGCAGCGCAGGTAGCCCCTTCGGGACCTGCGTTGTCAGTGCAGGTAGCCTTTGTTACAGCTGCACTCATGAGACAATTCTCGTCTCTCTCAGATTCCGGCTCACAGTTTGCTCAAAAATGAACTGTTTTTGGCCAAATCAGTTGCTATCAGTCAAGTATACTCTAGAGGATGATTAAAGGAAGATGAACACTATCACAAAGAGCAAAAAAGAGTCCTTGTGGATCAGCTCTTCAAATCATAAACATGCCCAGCACTGGGCTAGAGTAGCTACCCTCTACCTTGCATTCGAAGGACTCGCATGCAGTTCGATTCGGTACTCTTTTGTTTAAGAAATGAATAGCAAGAAACACAAGCTACCAACAAGACACGGTCCCCAGCGGAGTCGCCAGTCTGTTGTGGGGGAAAGTATCCAACTCGGAATGACCCTAACCCACTCTAAGGGTGACAGTTCCTTAGCAACAGCTGAAAGCAAAGCTATCTAAAGTTTCTTCTTTATGACATGCAAGAGATAAAAGGGATATATCCACTTATCGATGTCTTGCGCAAATGGCCGATCCTATCTCCTTTGTTTGCCGCTTGCTCCCAGCTCCAAGTCTTTTCACGGGCCCAGCTACACGAGATCCTGCAAATAAGACAAGAAAAGGAAACTACGAGAAGCATGCATGCATAAATGATTCAAGGATTAGCATAAATAAAAAACGCAAGTAAGACAATACATCATTGAAACACATGCGAATAGAAGAACCTCAAATGCTTTATTAATATATGGAAGTAAGGTTCAGGCGGTGATACAACCATGCGAGGTCCAATCCAGCATCACCTTCCCGACGGAGAGAAATCTCTTCTTCACCTCCCTCAAGCAATCACCCAATACTCTCAACTGCAAACCAACAGCGATTCTTTGCACTGAATTCCGCCCTCCAGATCCCATGGGATGAGATCCTTATATAGAGTTTTGGAGTGAAGATAAGCCAACTTGATGTGTGACTTGTTGTCCTCTTCAACCCCAATTGTTCCTCAGTCCTTCACTCAGAGTTTTTGCCTTCCACTTGGAGTTTTAGAAGCTCTTAACTCATCATTAGGCGAATCTTATGATCAAGTGTCTTTTTGGAAGCTTCCTGGACACTGGCACTTTGAGAAAAAGATTCCTCCACATGTCCAAGTACACCCAACGCAGGTAGCCTTTGTTCTACCTGCTATGCAACGGAGGTAGCCTTTGTTGTACCTGCTATGCAGCGCAGATGCCTAGTGGAGTAGCTGCAATGATCCAAAACTGACCTGTTTTTGAGTGTTTTTCAGTGGAGAACTCAACTGTAGTGTTGTGGTTTGCTAACCTTGTTCCTCTAAGGGTAAGAACAACTTGTTTAGGGACTTTGGATCCCTTAGATTATTGACATTTCATGCTCTATGCTGTAAGGCACAAAAATGTCTATAACACGCACCTCCTGAACGGGATAGCTGCGGGTATGTACGCACTTTATGTAACACTGACCTGCGTGTACGCACCTTATGTAAGGTGTACCTGCATACCCCTTATTTTCTTCAATATTTGATAACTGATCATCAATCTCTGCTGCTGACTTGAAGTACTGTGATCTATCACCTGAATGGGTTTCCATCAAGGACAACACTTTAGCCATAATGCCAACAATCTCCCCCTTTGGACTTGATGGCAACCTCAAAACTTCAGCTTCATTCTCCCCTTTTGACATCAAGGGCAAAGGGTTATGCTCCCCCTAAGAACATGCTCCCCCTGAATATGAACCAGATCTGCAATGAAGAACCATAATCCACCATGAAAGAGATAGAGACATATTGCAGCTACTTCCAAGATCTCCTTCTGCACATCCTCCATAATGCCAACAATGCATTATATGCTCCCCCTGAACCTGTACCATCAATGAGAAGAGGTTCAGCAATAAGATGATGCATCAACAACCCCCAGCTTTTGCCTGAGGTATTCGAAAGTGTCCTTGGGAAATGGTTTGGTGAGAATATCAGCAACTTGTTCCTTAGAAGGAACATACTCCAACTTGACCTTCTGTTCAAGCACTTGTTCCCGGAGAAAATGATACTTGATTGGTATGTGCTTGGTTTTTGAATGCATAACCAGATTCTTTGAGATGCTGATTGCACTTGTGTTATCACATAAGATGGGGATAGTTGGTGTACAAGTGATTTGAAAATCCTGCAAACTCTACATCATCCAAAGGAGTTGGGTGCAACAAGATGCAGCAGCAACATATTCCGCTTCAGCTGTAGACAAGGCAATCGAACTCTGTTTCTTGCTGAACCAAGATACCAGTCTGGAACCCATAAAGAACGCACCACCACTTGTGCTTTTCCTGTCATCCACGCTTCCGGCCCAATCTGCATCTGTATAAGCATGAAGTGTAAGATCTGTATCTCTAGGTTAACATAAGTCATAATTTTAAGTCCCTTGAAGATATTTGAAAATTCTCTTCACTGCCTGAAGATGAGTCTCCTTCGGATTTGCCTGAAATCTTCCAACTATTCCAACTGCATGCATGATGTCCGGTCGGGTACCTGTCAAATAAAGTAAACTTCCAATCATAGATCTGTAGGTTGGTTGATGTACTGCCACAGATCCATCATTTGCACTGAGGCTACATCCTGTGACCATGGGTGTACATACTGGTTTTGCATCTTCCATACCATATTTTTTCAAAATCTGTTTGAGATACTTGGTTTGAGATAAAAAGATTCCTCCTTCTTTTTGTTGGATTTGCAAACCAAGGAAATATGTTAGTTCTCCTAGAAAGGACATTTCAAATTCTTTCTGCATGATCGAGGCAAAAATTTGACTCATAGCTTCTTCATTGCTCCCAAAAATAATGTCATCTACATACACAACAAGTATTAGCAATTTGTCATTTTCAACTTTTATATAAAGATTGCTATCTGCTGATCCTTTTGAAAAACCTTGTTGATGAAGATATTTGTCCAAACGATAGTACCAAGCCCTTGGAGCTTGTTTGAGACCATAGAGAGCCTTTTTCAATCTGCATACAAGATTTGGATCATTTCCAAGAATGAAACCATCTGGCTGTTCAATGTATACTTCTTCTTCCAAGTCTCCATTCAGAAAGGCTGATTTCACGTCCATTTGAAATACTTTGAAGTTTTGAAAACTTGAGAGAGCAAGGAACATTCGGATTGCCTCAAGTCTTTCAATAGGAGCAAAGGTTTCTTCAAATTCTATTCCTTCTTGCTGCGCATACCCTTTACAAACAAGTCTTGCTTTGTTTCTAATTACTTCTCCATTTTCATTCAATTTATTTTTGAAGACCCATTTTGTTCTGATAACATTCTTATCTTTTGGTCTAGGAACCAGCTCCCAAGTGTTGTTCTTTTCGATCTGCTCAAGTTCTTCATCCATTGCTTTCACCCAACATTCATCTTCGCATGCCTCTTTCACATTTTGTGGTTCAGTAGTAGAGAGTAATGCCAAATAGCTTGAAGCTTCTACAACTGTTCTTCTTGTTTGTACACCTGCTTCTTTTTGCCCCATAATCTGAGATTCTGGATGATTCTTCTGAACATATCTGGATGGAGTCTTTTCTTCTATTTTTGTTTGCTCCTCTGGTTCTTCTTGAGGTTCTTCTTGAGATTCTTCTTCTTCATCATTCTGTCGTTGGGGGTAGCCTTCATCTTCTTCGATGTCTTCATGATGTACTTGCCTAGGAATGTATCCCTTCTCATCAACCACTACATCAATGCTGTCAACGATTCTGCCAAGTCTTTTATTGTAGCATTTGTATGCTTTGCTATGTGGAGAGTAACCAAGAAGAATGCCTTCATCTGCTCTAGGTTCAAGTTTGCCAAGCTGCTCATCAGTATTCTTGATATAGCATTTGCTCCCAAAGATTTTGAAGTGCTTTACTGAAGGAGTCCTACCACTCCAGAGCTCATGAGGAGTTTGAGTACTGTTCACCCGGACATTTGTTTTGTTGAGAATAACAACTGCAGCATGTGCAGCTTCACCCCAGAAAGTTGCGGGAGTTCCTGACTCATAAAGCATAGCACGAGCCATTTGCTGGACTGTTCTGTTCATTCTTTCCACAACTCCATTTTGCTGAGGAGTTCTTGCTGTAGAGAATTCTCTTCTTATCCCATGTTCTTCACAGAAATCGAAAAATTAATTTGAAGTAAATTCCCCACCTCTGTCGGATCTGAGGCACTTAATTTTGTGACCTGATTCATTTTCAACCAAGGCTTTGAAGGATTTGAATTTTTCGAATGCTTCATCTTTGTGCTTCATAAGTCCTAACCAGACAAACCTGGAGAAATCGTCAATGAATAATATCAAGTATTCTTCTCCTCGAGGTGTTCTTTTCCTGAAAGGACCGCATGTATCTGTATGTACTAGCTCAAGAGGCATGCTAGCTGATCCTTCTTTCTCTGGAAAGTTAGTTCTGGTTTGTTTTCCAAACTGACATGATTTGCATATGGTGTTGTCAGGAATTTTGATATCTGGAAGATCGCGAACTGCCTGATATTTGCATGCTTTCCTTATTTGTGAAAAGCTTAGATGTCCCAACCTCTGATTCCATAACCAGTGCTCATCATCCTTGCTCAGATAGCATTGTTGTTGTCCTTCTTCAAATATGTACAGATTATTTGGAGTTCTTTTGCCTTTGATCACTGTTTTACCTGTATCAAGATCACGAACAAGACATCCATTTGATCTGAATATAACCTCGGTTCTTTGATCACACATCTGGCTGACACTTAGAAGATTATGCTTCAATCCATCAACATACAAAACATTTCCAGCCTTGACCTTTTCTTTTAACTGAGCAATGCCTTTTCCTTTTATAGTTGCAGGAGTATCATTTCCAAAAGAGACTTTCTTTCCCTTTTCTAGAGTAGAGTAAGACTCAAGTTTTTATTTATCACCTGTCATATGCTTCGAACATCCACTGTCAATGTACCATAGATTTTCCTGTCCTTCTGCATACAATGCTATCCCACATCTTTCTGTTTGAGGTTCCTTTATTCTCCATGTTTTGGTGCTTGAGGCTTGTTCCTTTTTCTGCTGAAACCTGCTCCTGCATTCAGAGTCTTCATGACCAAAGTTATTACAAATAGAACATTCAACTTCATTTTCAAGAATCGAAAAGTTGTTATAGGTCCTTTTTGTAATCCCCGTCATACTTCTTTGTTTTTGAGCTTCCCTAGTCATGATCGTTTTATATGCAACACATTGAGCTGCTTTGTGACCAAAGTTATGGCAAGAAAAGCATTGTCCATTGAAGAAACTTCTGCGGTTATCGAATCTACCAGCCAATTGATTGTAATTTCTATTGTCATCTATTCTTGAACCAAATTGAGAAGATTTTACCTGTGGCTGGTTGTAGCTTTTGTTCACCCTTAAGATGGATTGCCCCTGATAGTTTCTGTTTGTAATTCGGCCCTGCTTTACCTGATGATCTTCATTGTGCTTTTGCTCATTTCTTCTTGCTGCATCAAGATAACTTTTTGAGGTGGATGCTTGAGAAGTTTCTCCATTATAGCCCAAACCTGTCTTGTTTAGTGGAGACCGCTGCACATTGATAATCTCATCCAAAGTTTCAGATCCTTTGACAAACTTGAGATTAATAGCTTTTGTTTTCTCAATCTCTTTTCTAAGACCAACAATTTCACCTTCTAATTTTTCAAGATGTTTTTCCTTTTCATCAATTTGAAATTGTAGAGTATCAATGATCATGTTCTTTTCTTCTATACATCTCTTGAGTCTAGTAATTTCATCATAAAGGTTATCCACATTTATAGCATCCAGATAATCATCATATTCAAATTCCATTAACAACTTATATTCATTACCTTGTTCATCTTCATCACTATTTGATATACCATCACTATCTTCATGAGTGTAGTAGCTTTTCTTATTTGCATTCTGTTTCTTGTTCCATCTAACAGGTTCCTTTCCTTTATCCTTATAGGGACATTTTGCAGCATAATGACCTACTCTTCCACAAGCAAAGCATTTAAAAGGTAACTTACCTATGAACCTTCCAGAACCCCTTTGAAGATTTCTGACAAAATTTGATTCTTCTTCCTCTTCTTCTGGGACGTGGCTCGCTTCATAATAATCTCCTTTGCCTGATGCCTTGAAAGCAACTTCTCTTCTGTCTGATGGACCTCCCTTTCTCATTTCATAAGCAGTTAGAATTCCATGTAGCTGAGACATAGTAAGAATTCGTAGATTTTCCTTTTCTTCTATTGCAGATACTTTAGATTCAAACTTGGGGGACAATGATCTTAGAACCTTTTCAACTACAATAGCCTCTTTTATATCTTCACCCAAATGTTTCATACAGTTAACAACCTCATCTACCCGAAGAAAATAGTTAGCCACACTTTCATCATTATACATTTTGAGAGTCTCATACTGAATTCTGAGAGTTTGAAGTTTAGCACGCTTTACCTGTTCATCTCCTTCATAGCTCGTGACAATTTTGTCCCATATCTCTTTTGCGGATTTATAGTGCATTACCTTCACGAATTCTGATTGAGATATACATCCTAATAGAGTACTGACTGCTTTCACATTTGTTTCATACTTCTTTTTCTCGGCTGCATCTATAGGAGTAGCTGAAGGAAAAACGTAGCCTGTCTCTACAATGTTCCAAACTTCTGTACCAAGAGATTGAAGAGAGGCAGTAACTCTTACCTTCCAATAATTGAAGTTTGTCCCATCAAAAACCGGTGGCCTGATTGATGCTTCTCTCTCGTAGTTTCTCATGATGAACGATTTACCTTCAAGCGATAAAGCTTCTCTGAAGGACCTGCTCTTATACCAATTGTTGGAAATAATACTGAGAGGGGGGGTGAATCAGTATTATCTAATTCTTTTAATAAATATTCTTTATTTGTTCTTTGAATTATTTTTGCATGTCAGTACCATAAAATAATGAGCATGAACAAAAGAAAACAGATAGTCACACAAGATGTAAGGTGGAAACCCAATGTGGGTGAAAACCACCTGCTGCAATATGTCTCTATCTTCTTTCAAATTAGAAACTCCTTTTAAAATGGTTTTGTACTGGTGCAGTCCTTTACCAGTACGCAGGCTGCAACCTGCAGAGAGCTACAACTCTCTCTCTCGTTTTCCAGTCTCTCCTGGAAGGGAGCTACAACCCCCTACTTCTTTTCTTACAAGGACCACTTTTCATAAATTTTCAAACTGGATCCATAAGAATCAAATGATCATCAAGTATAAGAGAATCACCCAATCAACTGTAGTAACCAGATCAACAATAATAGGACCAAACCCAGAACACAACAATGATAAACAAAGATCTTAAGAGAAGTAAGCACCCTGCTCAACTGCTCGCCTGCTTACGTAAGCACCCTGCTCAACTGCTGGCCTGCTTACTGTACTCACCCTGCTCAACTGCTTGCCTGCTTACAGTACGCACCCTGCCCAACTGCTAGCCTGCTTATGTACGCACCCTGCTCAACTGCTAGCCTGCGTACCTCGCTCTGAGTCCATTGAACTGCCTGCGGACCTCCGCACCTGCAACCCTTCTGTGCCTGCGTATGTACGTACCTGCAACCCTTCTGTGCCTGCGTATGTACGCACCTGCAGCCCTTCTGTGCCTGCGTACCTCCGCACCTTCAACCCTTCTGTGCCTGTGTACCTCCGCACCTGCAACCCTTCTGTGCCTGCGTACCGGCGCACCTGAAACGCTTCGTTCCTGCGTACGTACGGACTTTTCTTTCACTGTACCTATGTACCTTCGGGCATAGATGATTTCAAGACTTCAGAAATAACCCAGACAGTCACATCTACAGATCTGAACATGTGCCGAAGAGATCTCGGTCCATCAGTAGATTTGCCTTCTTTAGATCTAGACCAGATCTAGCCCTCATAAGATATTCAACCAAAAACATACTCAAGCCAAATGATCTTCTTTGCTTTATATAGGAAATCCCTTCCTTAAAACATGGATCAATACCACGAGCCGACACCATAATAACCCAATACCGTCGGGTAAATACCAAGAGTAAAACATAAGAAAACCCCACATGTGAATTTCTTTTCCTTGAAATGTGTGCACTGGGGGTACGCACCTCCTGAACGGGATAGCTGCGGGTATGTACGCACTTTATGTAACACTGACCTGCGTGTACGCACCTTATGTAAGGTGTACCTGCGTACCCCTTATTTTCTTCAATATTTGATAGCTGATCATCAATCTCTGCTGCTGACTTGAAGTACTGTGATCTATCACCTGAATGGGTTGCCATCAAGGACAACACTTTAGCCATAATGCCAACAAAATCCTAGCAATCGTCCCACTTCTATGCAGAAGACACAATTGTGTGGGTTCAACCGAATTCGATAATGCCGGAACCTCATAAAATAGCGCGTAAATGGACAAGGTGATCAGCTCGATGTAAAGAATGAGCAGGCAAATCATCGAGATACGGTTGCACAATGTGCTTGATGTCGTGAAACGCGAAAGACATTGCCCATTGGAAAGTGGCCCCGGCATTCTTAAGTCCAAAAGGTAATTTGCAGTAAGAAAATGTTCCCCAAGGACAAATGAAAGCCTTTTTTGGTTGATCGGCAGGTAGAATATTGATTTGGTTGTAACCGGAAAAACCGTCCATAAAGGAAAATATTTCACTGCCGGCACAATCATGAATGATTTGATCAATATAGGGTGTAGGATAATTGTCTTTTGGACAAGCACGATTTATATCCCTATAGTCGATACATATTCTTATTGTTCCTTGTTTCTTGTTAACCGGAACAATATTCGATACCCAATCCGTTAACGGGATCGGATAAATGAAACCTGCTTTCAACAGCTTCTCGACTTCTTCTTTAATCGCAGCCGCTTTCCTAGGGTGTATCTGACGCAGACGTTGCCGAACGGGTTTAGCATCCGGGTAGGTCTTGATTTCATGAACAACAATAGAGGGATCAATTCCTGGCATTTCCTCATAGGACCAGGCAAACACGTCGCTGAATTCTTGAAATAGGACCTTGTATGTTTGGATTTCGTTATCTGTACACGAGGCACCTATATGAATGTTTTCAATAACTCCGGTTTTGACTAAAATGTCGATGACAATAGTTTGGGAAATGTTTCCCAAATTCAACTCTGAATCATGATGTTTGATGGGATTCTGAGCGTCCTTGACATATTTAGCTGTAAAAATTGATGAAAAATCATTTTCAAAGTCATCAGCCTCAGGTAAAAACGCAGATCTATGATGAAGATCTTCCCATGGTAGATCGTCTACACTTAGGATTTCGCGAAGTTGTTCGTCAGATGACACGACTTCAGGAAACGTTATCCGTTCTGAGGTTGATGTGAAAAATGATTCCTCACGGACCACATTTATTTGGTCGAATTGGGTTGAACTAGAGTCGGAAAAAAACTGCACGGCCTCATAAGCAATTTCATATGGACTCAAAGGCATTGCATTACCGAAGGAGTCTATTTCAGATTCAGATGGGACAATCCAAGGATCATCGTAAATAATAGTGTCTGAAGTAATCATATGAATGGATGCGAATGAAGGGTCTGCATTGATGGAAGGAAAGGGAAAAGTTCCCAGTAAACCAGAATCTTTAACCAATCCTACACCAACATCCCTATAAGGGAGTCGTTTTACCGACATGCTGGATACTCTCTGAAGAGGCTGGGTCGGATGAAAAGTAAGCCAGCTGGTCTATCATCACGATCTTACCATTATGTGGAAACTTTATAACTCTGAAGACCGATGACACGACTGCTGTCATAGCATAAGACCAACTGCGACCCAAAAGAAGGTTGTAGTCTAGAGGGGCATCAACCACCTCGACATCTAGACTAACGGTTTTTCCTTCAACCCCTATAGGCAAATCCTGTAGAATGCCAAACGGATGGAACCCACAACCATCAAAGGCCTTAAGAATCGTCGGGGATTGGTTCAGTGAAGGAGAACCAAGCGATCTCCAACACTGAATTGACATAATACACGTAGAAGCTCCTTCATCAATTACAGTCCGATGAATAGGCCTGTTTTTTACTATCACTGGAATCTGGAAAGCCATTTGATGAGGGAGACGCGGTGTACTATTTTCTAGATCAAAGATTATCAGGTTCGGGTCCTGAATATCAACAACTCCTATAGCCGACAAGAGTAATTTTCGTTGTGCTGGGCATGATTGCAGCACTTCCAAAGCCGACATTGTTGAGGGTGAAACAGCTAGATCCTCAACAATGTTATAATTCTGAGATGCTCTCGCATGTGGATTGAAACCAGACTTTCGAAGTATACCCTTGGCGGGCGGTTTAATTATCAAGTTCGGGTTAGGTTTCTCGATCTGTAGTGGATCGGAACCGGGAGCTGAGGTTGATGGATTAGAATGAGAAGATTCTGCTTCTTTGCCATCAACAGGATTCTTACTACCATAATCTTGCGATCGAGTCGCAATCCGTACATGAGACATCATCAATATGGGTTCTTCACTGGCACTCGAGGAAGAACCTATCATCTTACTCTCCTGCTTTGGAAATGGATCTTTCAAAACAGCAGGAGTTGGGGAACCCTTAATGATTTTCACAACCTCTGCCCGATGAGGGCAATCTCTTGTGAAATGATCTTCTTCACAAGTTAAGCAAGGATAGTGAGGTTTTCACTTTTCGTCATTAGATTCCAACTTCTCTTTTTTCTCCTTTGGAGCCTTGTCTGCTTTATCCTTCTTCTTGCCTTTCTTCTTACCGCCATTTTTTGATTTAGCCATAGATGACTCTACAACATGAATATCGGCAATAATTTCAGGAGAAGACTCTCCTGTCGGGGAGTCCAGTAAGGTTATTATTGGAGAAGAAATCTTTGAGGATTTCTTCTTACTTTTAGTATTCACCATACCAATCATGCCATCCGCAGCATGAGACCCCGAAGGAGCAGCAACAATTTGATTCGACTTAGGAAGATCCGGGATCTTCTCGTGCAACGTACTCGACTGAGTATAAACTAAGTCAAGGTACTGGGCTTGAGCAATGACTTGCTCCTCAGTAACTACTCCGGCCTTAGCTACATCTTCAGTAATCTTCAGTAATAATGATTTTACAAAGCATTCAGCTAAGATTTGGTCCGGAATAAAAACTTTCACTAAACGTCCTCGACGTCTCCATTCATGAATATGATCAGAAATATAAGTGGAGTTTGACTGTTTTAATGAAGTTAATAGCTCCGTGCCGTTATCGTATCTGTCCGGCAACTGAAAATGAGTTAGGAACGAGGTGGCTAACTGGCTAAAATTGTAAAAAGAGGCCCGTGGTAACTCAATGTACCACTTGGCCGCGAGACCAATGAGCGTACGCTGGAAAAGACGTAAGCGGATCGAATCATCCGAAATAGAATTTGAAGCACACCAGAGGTGGTAAGTCATCACGTGATTGGACGGATCCTCTCTAGACTTACCTTCGAACTTGGGTATATCACTGGGCAATTTATTCAGCATTGGCGGCCAGAACGGAAGATCTTGAATTGGATCGTTCGTTAGGCGCGTCAAGTCTGGTAAATCCAAAGTTGCGATAAACAGTAGCTGCCGGTTAGGATCTCTGAAACTCTGGGTCACAAGACCAGTTCTAGGAGGAGGATATCCAGGATAACTAGGAACAGGAATCGCATTAGGGATATGATATCCTCCTGGAAAACCAGGATTAACCGGACCGTACTGGGGTTGTTGCGGTTGTTGATAAGTGTACCCAGGATACGGTTGATACTGGTAAACCGGTTGTTGGACAACATGACCAAATTGGTACTGTCCCTGGTACTGTTGGTGGGTAAATTGAGGTTGAGTTGTTACAACAGTACTTGAACCAGGCTGCCCTACAGGCATCTGGACCATGGTTTGAATCGTAGATCCGGACAACGACAAAGATGTCTGAGGAGTGGTTGCAGAGACAGTAGAAACCAGAGCTGTCGATACTCCGAAAGTAAGTGCGGTAGATGTTGTGATAGTTACAACAGCCATTTGAGATGGAGTACTAGGTGCAATTGGCGGCTGAGTAACTACCGAAGTTACAAAAGTTTGAACATTTGACTGGACAGGTTGCGGTTGCTGGGGTGGACCAGAAACTACGGGTTGTCCAGTTTGAGGTACCAACTGTATACTTGGCTGTAACATCTGTTGACCCTGTGATGGATCCCACACTATCATTCTGGGGTATTGACCTGTAACAGGTGGAGGACACTGAGATCCATAACCGGATTGAGGATAGGATTGATAATTGAAAGGCATAGTTCCCATACCTTGAACATATGACTGACCTTGAGGTGGTTGATAACCTTGACTCGAGTATTGACCTTGAGGTTGATAACCTTGGGGTAAATATTGATACTGGGGTTGACCTTGACCTTGACGTTGATACCCTTGAGGTTGATACCCTTGGGGTTGATACCCTTGAGGTAAATATTGATACTGAGGTTGACCCTGGGGTACATATTGAGGCTGGGGTTGACCTTGAGGCATGTATTGTACCATATGTACATACTGACCTTGAAGCTGCCCCCCAAACATAATTTGTGTACCTTGAGGTTGCCCCCCAGGCGTTAATTGGGGCTGCCCCCCAGGCGGTAATTGACCACCTTGAGGTTGAGAAACGGGAACTGAACCTGACATCATGTAAATGTCCCCTACACCCAATGGTTTATTACCATTGTTTCCAGCTAATAACCCATGATCAATGGGTTGAGGAGATGCCCCCGCAAAGGTACCAGAAAGTGATTGATACTCGGTGGGAACAGAAGGACCGCCGTGGAAGAAAGATTCAGGAGATTGATTAAACACGGACGACTGACCAGACATATTTACAGGAGTATAAATGCCTCCAGGTGGAAAAGGAGTACGAGGTGGAGAAAAACCTACCCCTGAGTTGTCTAAATAATTGGTTAACGAAAGGTACCAAGTAGTACTTCTAGGAGGACTGTAAAAGATAGATTCACGCTCTCTTAGATCAAGAGTAGGTTGATCTTCAAGGGTAGATACACCTAATTCTTCCTCTGGAGCAAGTTCTTCAATAGCTATCAAACCAGTAGGAAGATTTTCGGTGATGACTCTTTCTACCCTAGGTGAATCTGGTACACTAGAAGTTGGAGTAACAGGTTCAGATATTTCAGGTTCTTCGCCTATATCACTAGTAGATGAAAAACTACCAGCAAGCTCAGAAACTTCAACTGCTTCAGGATTATAACCTGTCTCTATACTTTGGTAATCTTGATGGACTACCAACGAAGACTCTCCTTCTTCTGGTGAACCTACTCTACTGCCGCTAGGAGGAGTTACAAGGACCTTTAAACCTTCGTAATGACCTGGGACGTCTTCAGGAGGTCCACCCCATGATCTACGGAGTTTCCTCAACAAATTGGTTTCGGTAAAAATCTCAGGTGACTTGCCCCGAAGTCTACGGGACTGTCTCGGTAATTCTGCCACAGCTAAAAACTTTTAACTACTGCACACGCAAACAAAGTAAAATCTCAAAGCAAACCACCTAAAGTCTCTAAAGAACCAAACAAATTTGAATCATATGCCTAAAGAATCTAGGGCGTCAAACCAAGCACAAACAGTAGCGTTCCAGACCGAAAACGCTAGTTGTAGATGAAACCCAACATCGCTGGATTCAGTACAGAAGTCGCGGGTGGAACAGTTACCCCGGCAACCTGCTTAATGAATAGACCGGCACAAGTTCCTCCACTTTAACCGTCTCGAGTGAAGTGAATCCCTCGGAAAATCCAAGTGAGTCTAGCCGACGTCTGCTCCAAGTACAGTGGGATCTTCCCTCCACCGTCACCTCGGTAGAATCCTAAAGATAATGGTCACTAAGGTTACCAACCGCAACAAATGCACCTGGGGGAATAGTCTACACTCCGATAGCACGCAAGGGCAGAGTATCAAGCTCAATCCCCTTGCTGGTTCCTTGACAATAATCCAAGGTTTACCAACAAGTGACCCCTGGTTCCTCGCCAATGGTTAATCCGAGGTTTACCGTTTGTAATACGTGCGTGTCTGGCGTCGTTCCCAACGAGGGAGGATTGATCCCCTCACTGGTTCGGAGACGAGCTCGTGCTTCTCCTTTAAGAGGAGCTTTCCCAGAGTACAAATGAGACAATTGGATTTATTCTATCACAAGATAAGCTACTTGTTTGGTTTTGTTTTCTTAAAGAGTTAATTACTCTCCTACTCCAAGACACTAGCCTGATCTAAATTGGTGTTTCAGAGCCCTAGTAAATAAAAGTTACTACGTTGATTTTACTTTAAGCATTAATTTTATGGTTTTTCTTAAAGACAAAAGGTGATGGAGATGAAACTGGTGGTGTGTAGACTCGACTCGCAACCACTACAAAGATGCACCTAAGATGATTTACACTACTTTTCCTTTTCAATGAATCTCCTAACTAAGAGAGTTGGAAAATGCAAATTTTATAGAAAACAACTTTCTTAGTAAAGACAATCAAAGAAACAATTCTCTTTATCTTTTCAAAACACACAACTCATGACCACTAATTACTCTACGAAATTTCCTTTTTCTCCCGAAAGTCTACAAATGCTACCAAAGCAAACTTTTTCCAAAATAATTTTTGTGTTTTTTCTATGTTAATAAAGCATGTAAAACTATTTTATCAAATCAAATTTAACAAATCTAATACAATCAAATCAAATTCATTCAAAAGCAAATCAAAAGAAAATTTACGTAAAAGTAAAAATAATGAGGATAAAAGCCTACAAGGATGATTCCCGGATGTTTTACTTAGTCAAAATGCAACTAAGGATCAGTTCATACAGAATCATAAACTAACCAAAAAACAAAATCGAAATCTTTTTGTTCTTTTTTCTCAAGAATGGAATTCAAGGCTTTAACAAACAAACTTTTCGAGATTCGCAAAGAGAAGACACAAAGGTAGGTCTCTAACTAGGGTGACTTCTATGACAGGTCTGACTCCTAAGAGGACTGATCAAAACCAGGGAGATCCAAAGTTTGACAACCTCTAACGCCAAAGTCACTACAGGACCAGTTAAAAATCAAACCTTAAGGCAAAATCCCTATGAATTCCACTAAAACCCTCGACACTAACGGGACAAGTTCAGGTGAAGATCTTTGATAGTAAACTAATGGATCTGGGCAGTAAAAACAAAGTAAAAGCAAAATCAAAAAGAGCGAAAAGCAAAAATTGAAATTTTCTCAAAATTGACAGGGGTACGCAGGTCATCTGTTCACACAGGCACGGGTACGCACTGTGCACAAAGACGCAGTGCGTACAAGTACGCACTGTGTTAAACCAAGAGACTGCGTACTGCTGGCAAGACTAAGAAAAATAAAAAACTAAATTGACTCTAAGCTAACCCACCCAAATAGACAACTAGACAACCAAAAATCAGAAAACAAGCATTTTTTCTCAGATCAAAATATCAAATCAAAAAGAACTCAAACACATTAATGGAGTCCCCAGTGGAGTCGCCATTTTGTCACGCGGAAAGAGTCGTTAGTGCGGACACAACCGACCTTCCTATAAAGCCTAAGACTCTCTAATGACAAACAAAACAAATAAGAGCAATCCTTCCCTAAATATGCTTTTACAATATGAGAAATCAAGTGTTTAGATCCTACTTGTAATCCAACGCTGTTGTAGTAGTCTAGCTTCGTTGATCTGGATGAGCTCCTCCTTCCCTTCAAAACCTGCATTCACCAACAATCAAACGATTAAATAACACCTGAATATCACATAAAATAAAACATATTTAACATATAGACCAAGGAGTATATGAAACAACTCATTAATAACAAATTGTTGAGAAGAATGGACTAATTTGTATTAAAAAGTAACAAAAGGAACCATTACAACCTGAGCCTTGGTGTTGTGCAAGCTCCTCCCAGGGTCCACAAGAGTTCTCCCTTACTCTGATCAGCTCACCCACCTCCCAATGGAAACAAGTAAAGATGGTAATCTCTCCTCACAAGCTTCTACAAGGAAGTCCTAATTCCAGCAGCATCTGCCCTTAGGAATGTTCAGCTTTCAACCTCCCCTCCCTTTGGCCCAATGCCTGTATTTATAGTGCTCTAGAGGAAGTTATTCAGGTCCACCATCAATGGGATAAGTCCCTCTTTGGATGGGATAGTTCCCCTATTGATGGGATAAGTTCCTCTTTGGTAGGGGTACATGAACCATCTGGAGGTGCTTCATATATGTCAAACATACTTCTAGAAGACTCTAGAAATGACCACAAGTAACTTTTTTGGAGTGAAACTTGCGCCTTTTGACCTTTACAGGAGTACGCACCCATCCCTTTACATACAAAGCATACAAGTACGTAGGTTTTGTGAACTTGGGTTGCGTACCCGCAGGTAAGGCTAAGAGAAACTGCGTACCAGAGATAATTGACTTTTAAATGACTTTTCTCTCTTTCTTGAAGTTTGACATGGGAAGTAGAGGCATGAGACTTGCCAAGGAGGATAGTATGACAGTGGATGGAGCCATACTAACTACAAATAGTCATGGTGACATTTTTTAGTGTAACAGTGGCCGTGCGAACAAAGTTGTGTGGATGTGGTTGTGCGTGTGCAGATTTTATGTGAAGGTTTTGTGCAAAGTTTGTTGGGATAATAAATATACAAATACATATTTTAATTATTATTTAGGGAAGGATTTCACAATATATAATCATTAATTAATTTAGTTTCCTTTGTGTATAGGAAAAATTATGTGTGGGAGAGGTGGGGTCCTTTTAATAGTGAATCTTGTGATATTGATGAAAAAATGTGGTAATTGGTATAGTTTCATTGTATGTAATGTTCACTATGTGGGAGATGAAGTATATGCGAGAGAACCAGGGTATTTTATGTAGATGGTGGTGCTAAATAAACTATTTTTTCAATCCATGTGAAGGAAATGTGTTGTGTAGTAAAACGAATGTGCATAAGGCTTTATCATTTCTAGTTGTTATTTAGGAATATTTTTTGCTACTATGGAGATAGTTGTACAAAGGTGGTTGTGTGAAGCGAGTTGTTGATGTGATTGTAGTACACTGTAATGTTAATGTATGTTAAATGATATGAGAATTCATGCGCTTTCAGGTTAGGTTTTGTATTTTTTTATTATGATTTTTTAGGAACATTTTTTGTAACTACAAAAGTGGCTATGCAAAGTGGTTGTGCGAAGATGGGTGCTTAGGGGTATCATGTGCGCAGTTTCAAATGTCAATGACTGATCAAAGGGATTTATTGGGTGCAGAAGTAGTTGTGCGAAGTTGGTTTTGCATGTGGGGATGTTATGAAATTTTTTTGTTCAAAGTTTGCTAGGATAATAAATATACAAATTTAGTTTTTAATTCTTATTTAGGGACATATTTCACAACATATAATCATGAATTAATATTGGTTTTGACTATCAATGACATAAAGCATTATTGAGTGTGTAAGTATTTGTGTGGCTGAAGTTGTGATGAGACGATTGTGCATGTGTAAAGGTCATCGAAGAACAAATTCAAGTGTAAAATTTGTGCAGAATGAGGAAAGTGTAGAGGGATATTTCAATTGTGATGCATTTTGTTATTATTTTTATTATTAATGTATTCTTCGAGATGCGAAAGTACATACAATGAAATCTCGAAATCCTTTTACACACAATGGAGTATGTTGTTCGGAGATAGCATGTTCAAAGAATAAATACTTGCAGCCCATGATATTTGGGACCCACATTTATTAATATCAGTTTCAAATGTCAATGATTAATAGAATGGGCATTGTCGAGTCTTGATGTGGTTGTGCGTAGATGCACTTGCTTTGCTGCTTTTCATATATGCATTTGTGTTATGTTCAAAGTGTACAAAAATTATGTTTTTAGATTTGATGTTTTCATGCTTATGTGGCTTTTGTGAATGCATGAGTAGATGTGTACTCGGTGAATGAAATACTGATATGACTTGTATTTATCTTCAATTTTTTTTTTCTATTGATCAAAGGATAAACATCGAGATGATGAAAAAACTAGATGGCAGTTTTATCTTTGTAGCGTGTTTCAGATGCAGAATAGTGGCAGTCAGTGATTTCTAAGGAAACAAGATTGCAAATATTTGAAATAACTAGTATAGTAAGGGGAAAATCCATTTGCAGTGATAGAAAAAATAATGGGGTATGTAGAATTTTCTCTTTTGCAAATTGCATTTAAGAGATTGGATTATTTTCTAAGCTTTTGTTTCCTTACATAAAATGTTATTTGTAAATCTGAGCTTGGACGATAACATTATTGCAAGGATATAAAAGTTGTGCAATACTGCAAGCTTCGAAACCAATTTTCTTGTTCTCTTTTGGAAATATTTTGATTTTTGGTTCATTAAGATTTTATCTATAATACTATGTAGTTTTCTATAAGCTTTGGTTTGATTTACGGTATTGTGAGAAATGATTGTGTCAAGTTATTCGTAAATCAATTTTGGTTTGATATTACAAAGTTGTAGGGAGTAGTTTTGAAGTCCATCCATCATATAAGGTAAATTTTGTATTTTTGGGATTATTGATATTTTTATGAGTTTCAACTTTTATTTATTAAATTATCTTCTCAATTTTAAAAAACAAAGACTTTAAAATTAAATGTGCTTGTGCAGAATAAGGTTTGCACTACATCGTAAATGTGTATCAAATTTTGCAAGAAATAGCTGTGTCATGTTATTCGTAAATCAAATTTTGTTTGGTTTTACAAATTAGTGGGACCAGTTATCAATTCAATTTTTCATAGAGAGTAGTTGAATGTAGGTTACAAATTCACCCATAAAGTTTTCTTTCGTCAGAATCTGATGATTTTGTTTGCCAAAAATATTTTCATAGGAGTGTTTTAATTGTTTTTTCGATGGTGGAAATGTTTTCAACACCATCAAAAACTCCTTGGAAACCCAAAATATTGAAGCCTAATATCTGTAACCAAGATTTCACAAAATTTCTACTAGATTTTAGCAAAAATCATGGTAGAAATTCCACTATTTTCTGGGTGAATTTGTAGCATCTTTAGACTACTCTATATTTCGTTCACACTTTACTATTTGTAGATAATATTGATGGTTTTCTCTATGGAGGATACTAGATAGTTGTTACTAGAATCTCTAACAAAATTTCCGGTTAGAGTGCAATGTTTTGGATAGATTTTTAGGTCTTAAAAACTGATTGGAGAAAAAAAAGGAAATTTGAGCATGTTGCTGAAAAATATGGCGGTGATTTTTTCTAGTTTGAGGTTACAATTATCAATTTTCATCATCTTGGGTGTCAATTAGATATATTAACAAAAAAAAAAACAGTTTGCAGTAATTTTTGGTGCTCTTGCCAAATTTTCTGGATGGGGCTTTTGATGGTGCTAAATCACTTTCCACTATTATGAAAAATGATCAGGATAAATGATAATTTTTTTCATGTAGATGAACTTACCGGTTTGATAGAAAATGTCTATTATTTTGTTTCTTAAGGTGCATATATCAATGATCTTGAAGAAAGAGCAAAGTGTGTAGTAAATGCACATGATGCTTTTGTAATTTCAAATTTTGTTCCTATTATTGTCCATAAATCTTGGTTTTACTGTCTTTAATTACTATTTACTCACATCACTGTGTGTAATGTAGAAATTCCTTGTAGATTCAAACTGCTAATTGTAATTTACTAAAACAATAGACTTGAATCTACTCTACTCATCAGTGGAAATAATCAAATGATCACAAAATCACGAAGCATACAAGAGAAAGAATTTAATCAACGCATTACACAATGATTTCCTGTGGGAATCCACAACTAAAAACCCCCGCTATATGTATATTTCGTTAATTAGAAAATATGAGAAGATTACAATGCTTTGCTCAAGCGCGAGCAACCTCTACACTATCTCTATCTGTCTCACTGCTTCCTAGACAAGACCAGGCCAATACTTAACCAAATTTTTGCTTGCCCAAGTCCCTATTTCCTTGCTTTGTTTCCTTGGGAATTATCCCCTATTAATTAGGGAAATTCCTCAATTGGAATTATGCAATACTCATAGGCCTTCCCCAAATTGCATGCATCACCTGTACAATTTAGATGATTATACAACTGATAGTACATTGTCCATGAACTCCAATCTAAATTGGGTAACTCTTATATATTACATGCATGAATTATTTATGAGTGAATCATCAGTTAACTGGTTGATCACATGAAGAAACACCCCACTGTCTGACTGCCTACTAGTTCCTCCATCAGTTGGAACTAGTTTAACTGACTTTAACTCAGTTAAACTGAATTAATTAATTACAACTCAAAATAAACTCAACCAGGGCTCCTATAATGTAGGATACACTCTACATTACTCAAGTTAGACCCTCAAATAGAATTAACTGAGCCAATTAAGTCAAATTAGATTTGTTAACTAATACAAGATGCCATGTGATGTGGAATTACAATTTTATTCCCAATTTAATTCAAGGACAAAATTAAATTAGGATTTTCTTATTTCATTTTCAACACTCCCTCTCAAAAATAAAGAGATTATTTTCTATCCCAATCCTGCCTCTATGGAACTCAAATTTTCCTCTTGACAATTCCGTAGTCAAGATGTATGCATCCTCTTCCTCTATAGGAATATACTCGAACAACATGATTTTCCTCTACACATAATCTCGTAGATGGTGATACTGAATGTCGATATGCTTGGAATGATCATGAAAAATTGGATCCTTAGCGAGTTTGATACAATTTTGATTGTCACAGTGAATCGTTGTAGGATCCATCTACTAAACAAATAACCCAACAAGGATCTGCCTCATCGAGATAGCCTCACAAGATGCTCAACTAGAAACCATGTATTCTTCTTTTTCTAAACTAAGTGCAACTGATATTTTCTTCCTTCTGTACCAAGAAAATACTGCTGACCCAATACTGAAGATTCCCCAGATGTGCTCTTCCTATCTGATGGAATCCCTACCAAATCTACATCTTTTAAGCCTTGAAGCTTCACTCCCTTTTTCCATCTGTACCAAATACCAAACTAAGTGGTGCCTTTGAGGTATCTCAACACAAATTTAGATGCCTTTCAATAGAGTTTGGTTAGCTTAACCATTACTTGACTAAGCTAGTTAACGGCAAAACATATGTCTGGTCGTGTGTTCAACAAATACATAAGTGAACCCAAAAGTTGCCTATCAATAATAGCCTCCAATACTTTACGTGAAGTAGCATCTTCCTTCCTTCAATACCCTGCTAGAGGAGTCTCCATGGGTTTTCTTCTCTCCATGTGGAACTTCTTCAATATCTCATTGGCATACTTTCCCTGAGAGACAAGCAATTCGTCATCTCTTTTCCATACTTTGATACCAAGGAAATAATTCATGAGACCAGGTCCATCTCGAATTCTCTTGCAAGATCATCTTTGTAAGATTTAACCAAATTTTCATCACCTATTAGAACTAAATCATCGCCATATAATACTATAATCAACAATGTACCTTCAACCATAATATGGTAAAGGTTTGCACCTGCTTCACTTTTGGTTTAGCCCAACTTGGTGAAATAACTATCAATCTTGGTGTACCAAGCACGAGGTGCTTGTTTCAATCCATACAACACTCACATGAGTCTGCATACGTGCGTCTCTCTGTTGAAGGTCCCAAATCCTTTGGGGCGCTCAATTTACACCTCTTCCTCAATCAGTCTACTGAGGAGTGATGTATTCACATCCATTTGATGTATCTTCCATCCCATCTGTGTTGAAAGTGATAGAATAGATATGATTTAAGAGTGCCTTTCTACCGGAGAAAAGTTATCCTCGTAATCAGTTCCATCGACCTAAAAGAACCCTATGGCCACAAATATGGCCTTGTGTTTCTCCACACTCCCATATGCTACTTGATTTACCTTGTAAAGCTATTAGAACTCACCACTATCTTGTTTGCTAGTCCTGGGACCATTTTCCAAACATTGTTTCTGATAATGGAGTCATATTCCTCAACCATGGAATCAACCCATACTATTTACTAAACTGCTTCCTTGAATGATGATGGCACAATATCTACACTCTCTCTCATCAGAGCCATGTAGCTAGTGTACCAATCTGGTGACTTCCTTTTCCTGCGCTGTGATGTGGGTGCTCCTACATTCTCTCTAGCATCATGCATTAATCTGTCAGCTAGTCTGGTGTGCTTCCTTCCATCTCTGGAAGTCTCTACATGAGTGGGTTCTTCCACTCTCTACTCCTTTACATGTGGCTGCTCCACATCATCTTGAGGTTCTTCCTTTGGAGACAAAAGCTCCTCATCTGCATGTAACTAAAGCTCCCTCTCGAGGGTACATCTCATGTCCTTCTCACTTCACGTCTTTATAAACCACCGTCATCCTGTGAGATGGCAGGTACACTCAATAATTGTGAGGTGTATTAGTACCCCACAAGTGTGCCCAACTCAGTTGTTGGTTCTAGCTTTTTCCTTGCCTCCTTGGTAATGTGACAATAAAATGATGAACAAAAGATCTTGAAGTGTGCCACATCTGGTTTCTTACTTGAAAAATATTCTTCTGGTGTACTCATCTTGAGAATCTAATGAGGCCTCCTATTCTACACATATACAACTATGTTGCATGCTTCAACACACAAGTGCAATGGTAGGCCTTGATCATGTAATATTTCCCGTGAAACTACCATAATACTTCTGATCTTCCTTTCATCAACCCCATTCTACTATGGGTTATGGGGTGCTATTAACTCCCATGAAATGCCTTTTGATGCACAAAGTTTCTTGAATTCATTTGACACATATTATCCACTGTTATCACTCCTGAGAACCTTCACTTTCTTGCTAGTGTCTTTCTCAACAAATGCTTTAAATTCAAGAAATGTAGAGAATGTTTGATCTTTCTTCTGCATGAAGAAAATCTAGCACTTATGTGAGAAATCATCTACAAATATTACATAATACATGTGCTTGGCTATGGAGGCTTTCGAGAATGGTCCACACATATCTAAGTGAACTCTTTCAAGGATCGCCTGTGCTTGATTATCCTTATCATGAAAGGTGGATTTGGTGTACTTCTCCAATGTACACCCTTTTCATGTATCTCCCTACTCTAGTTCATCTTTGGAAGTCTTGTAGAAATATGATGCATTCTCTTCAAAGTTCTGTTGTGAAAGTGACCCAATATTCTATGCCACAACTCACCAATATCTCAACTCTACAACTTATTTTCTTTTGTGCTCAAGGCATCACAAACTTCTACATCTAATTTGTAGAGGTTCTTCAGCTGAACCCCAATCCTATGCACTTGTCTTGAGGCTATGTGACAAAGGAAATCCATTCCTTTGCTAAATATCACATTGTAGCCATGATCCTCCAACATAGCAATTGAAACTAAATTCTTCTTTAGACCCAAAACATAAATGACATATTTTATTGTGGGAGTAGAACCGGACTCCCTTTGAAAAGTAACAGTATCGATGTTGGTTTCACTATACCTTCCATCATATCCCATTTCGATGTGCATCTGGAGGTCCTTCTCGTTCAAGTCACTGAAGAATTCTTTGTTGCGGTCATGTGGAATGAGGATCCACTATCCAGAAGCCACACACTACCCATAACCATTTCACCATGAAAACGATGAGGGTGAAATCCAACTCAAACTATGAAGCAAGAGCTTCACCTGCCACTCCTCTTGAGAGCTTCTTGCTAAACTACTTGTGTGGACACTTCATGGCATAATGTCCTAGCTCATAGCAATGAAAACATTTAATCTTTAAAAAGTCATTATTTTTTCCGCCCTGATTAGAATCTAATTTGGAATGGGATGACTTCTCTTGCCATTTATTTTCCTTTCCATCTAAGGCATAATTTTCCTCATCATCATGCTTGGATGAGGATTCATCTCTGGTGTTCCGCCAAATCTCTTCTTGCACCAAGTTTGACCACAAACACTACCACTCTGGTAGGCTCTGCCTCCGATTTATTGAATCTTGGTAGTTGTTCTAGCTCTTGGGAAGGTTTAGAAGAGCTAGGTTGACTAGATCATCTTCAACAATTGTAACACCAACACTTCCAAGCTCATCTAGAAATTGGGTGAACTTGGCCAAGTAATTTGGTATTGTGTCACCCTTATCCATCTTGGTTTTCTTGAGCTTGTCCTTTAGTGCCATCTGTAGAAAATCTGTGATATGTTAACCCGTTAATGAAATATAAATAAAAGAAGAATACTATAACCTACTTCTACTATAAATTTGTGGAAGCTTAAATATTGAGTTGAGTAGTATAACCAAAATAAGAAGAATCAGTGGCACAATACACATGAAAATACTTTTGGGAAAGTCTCAAATAAAAACCCCACACTATTGTATTATCATACATGGTGGAAATACGTAGGAATGGTATAAAGCCTTAGCTCTCACAGCTAGCCAACTCTCAATACAATCCTCATAGATACTCACAGGAAATCATGGCTTCTCTCTAGCCTTCCTCTCTGCCCTCGAAGCTCCTATTTCCTTTTGTTGTTCCTTGTGGATCATTAGCCTATTACCAAGTGGAAAAAAAACCTTCAAAATTATGCAATCCTCAAGGATGAATCCTTGATTGCATGCATGAGTTTTCCTCATGAGAAAACACATGGAACTTATAATACATTGTCCTTGAAAATTAATCTAACTGGGTCTTTCTCATAATAGACATGCATGAGTTTCTGATGAGTGCATCTTTAGTTAACTACAGTAGCACTAGTTGAGTGCATTAATGCATCAATTGACTGTTAACTCCCTATTAGTTCCTCAAATAGTTTGGAACTAATTTAACTGGACTTAACTCAGTAAAATAAGTTAACTAATTACAACTCAAATATAACTCAATCTTATCTCCTTAATTTAAGGGATAAATCTTGCATGACTTCAGAAAGACTTCTAACTTGAATATCTCCAACTAATTAATTTAAAATAAATTAATTAATTATTTCCAAGTAGCTGTTAAGACTAAATTCGATTTTAATTCACAATTCAATTCAAAGACAAATTAGATTGAAACATTCTTTTTGCCATATTTCAACATCATCTTCCTATGGTCATTTCTATTTTGAAATAGGTTTGTCAAGGCCTTCCACATTGCATATGGAGTCTCCTTACCATGGAGGTTCGAGACAATATGATCTTGAACTCATTTTAAGATAATCCTTCTCGCCTTTGCAACACATATTCTCCACTCTGCTAGATATTGATCATCAGTTGTTGGAGGCTTAGGAATATATTTGTCTATGAATTCCTTAAGCTCATTGTCTTCCAACACTACCTTCATCTCATCCTTCCAAGAAATATAGTTCAAACTAACCTCAAGGGAATATTTGAGTCTCAATTCATAAAACAACATCATGCTGAATCTGAAGAATGATACTGCAAATTCGTTTTCACTTGCAAAAGAGAAACTCATATTATCCTCTTATAGAGTGATTTATGCTCTCATACCATGTAGAAATTCCTTGTAGATTCAAACTATTAATTGAAATTTACTAAAATGATAGACTTGAATCTTCTCTACTCATCAACAAAAACTATTAAATGAATTTGAAATCACGAAGCATATGAGAGAAATATTTTAACTTCAACACATTACACAATGACTTCCTAGGGAAAACCACAACTAAAAACCCTTGCTATTTGTATATTGCATTAGTCAGAAAATATGAGAAGATTAAAATGCCTTGCTCAAGCCCGAGAAACCTCCGCACTATCTCTATATGTCTCACTACCTCCTAGACAATCCCTGGCCAATACTTAACCAAATTTATGCTTTCCCAAGTCCCTATTTCCCTGGTAATTAGCCCCTATTAATTAGGGAAATTCCTCAATTAGAATTCTGCAATCCTCATTGGCCTTCCTCTCACTACATGCACCACCCGTACAATTCATATGATTATACAACTGATATCACACTGTCCCTGAACTCCAATCTCAGCTAGCTAACTCTCAAATATGACATGCATGAGTTATTTATGAGTAATCATCAGTTAACTAGTTGATCACATGAAGCAACTCCCCATTGTTTGACAACCTACTAGTTCCTCCATCAGTTGGAACTAGTTTAACTGACTTTAACTTAGTTAAGCTGAATTAATTATTTACAACTCAAAATAAACCCAACCAGGGCTCCTATAATGTAGGAGACACTCTACTTGACTCAAGGTAGACCCTCAACTCAAATTAACTAAGCCAACTAAGCCAAATTAAATTAGTTAACTAATATAATTTGTCATGTGATGTGGAATTACAATTTTATTCCCAATTTAATTAAAGGTAAAAAATAAATTAGGATTTTCTTGTTGCATTTTCAACATGTAACAATTTTTTACACGATTCATAGTAATAGTAATAGTCAGAATTTGTGGAGAAAATGAGAAATTGTACAGTGGAATGAGATTTGAATACATTATTCATTGATAACATTTTTATTCCTACACCGTAAATGAATAATCCAGGGAAACAAGTGAGGGAAAGAGGTTGTTTGAAGTGATATGGTTAACTCACTTGATGAGATTGATGATAGATTTAACTAGTTGAAAAATTATGAGCGATATCTGAATTTTCCAATAGAAGAAAAAACAAATGACAAGATTTGGAGCACGAGGTTGGAGAATGTTGGGTGTGTTCCAGAGGTATTTGATTTCAAAGAAATTGTTTATCTCTGTGCAAATAATTTTGATTTCAAAAATAGGAAAATTAAGCTAGGAGTGATAAAGGTTTCTCTAAATCCTAATGTATCCATATTTTTTATTTATTTATTTAAGTTACTGAAACCAAACAAGCATTTCGAATTATCTGTTGCGGATAGTTTCCTGTAGGCAAAAGGGTGCACAATTGACATTGTGCGGGAATTCATTTTCACAAGTTTTATGGTTCCTTCTGATCTATCTCTTTAAGATATTTTTTCATTTAGGAAACCATTCAGGGATTTCTATTGGCTATTTTCCCATGTAGCAGGGATAAACATTACATCACATGTCCCGAAATACATTTTCTATGTGTTTTGTGAGGCATACACAAAATATTGTATGTTTGATTAGGCTTGTGTCATTTTAAATGAATTGGTTTTTTAGTCACATATATTATCCAAGAATAATGGGTTCCTTATGATGTCATATGTGATAGCCCTTCTCGTGTCAAGGCATGTGTTTGACAAGTTTCTCTATTGTTGGCATTATGGCTCAATTTTTTTGCTTGGCATTGATGTCAACCTAGTAGCATTGGTATTTGAGGTTGCATTGGTGTTCGTTGGCATTGATGTCGACCTGGTAGTATTTGATTGTATATGCACATTGGTTGCAAACCTTAGCTTGATGGTTGCAGATGATAGTGTAGGTTGTTGGTTGGTGTGTGGATTCCTTGGTAGGTTATGGTTCTACTAAACCTAGTTGATAGTAATAGAGACTGTTAAGTCATGCTTATGGTACTTGGTGTATGTATGGATGGTTTTCAACTTGTATAACTAGTTTCCACGTCTGTCATTGATGGTTCCAGATGTTGGAGTAGCTGTGGTGAAGTTTAATGGCTTGAGCGTTGGATCAACTAATGGATGGAATTCAAGTCAATCTAGTTTTATATGTGATGATGATGGAGTTGTTATAGTGGATTGTTGGAGTATTCCTGATGCTATAGTGGATTCCTATGGTCTATTTCATGTTGATCAAGCTTTGGAAGAAGTTTGGTCAAGTTCTAAGTTTATTTGAGTGGTTTTTAATCCTCCTTTGGCACAGTCACATGGAGCCAAGCCTATGGGAGCGCTGAAAATCTCTAGTCACTGGTTTGCAGGCCTATGGGAGCGACTAAGGAGTTCCAATCACACAAATACTGTGTTGTGGTAGCGGCTATGGTTTTTCACGATAATTCCTTCACATTCCATGTGCTCATTAGGTGTTTATTTTTTTTCCGACATATCTTGTTTGGGACTCTTCATGTAAAGGTCAGAAAAAGGTTATTGTGCTTCTAGATGATGGTTGAAAGCGAATATTCAATAGTAAATGAAGATAGTGGCTA
The DNA here is from genome assembly GCA_031772625.1 of Pinus tabuliformis. Taxonomy (NCBI): domain Eukaryota; kingdom Viridiplantae; phylum Streptophyta; class Pinopsida; order Pinales; family Pinaceae; genus Pinus; species Pinus tabuliformis. The sequence goes on from CM062815.1 coordinate 235,846,982, forward strand.
GATTGACTCAAGAAGAAATGAACCAAACCGTTTCTAGCATATGAACAAAGACCCACTACATAATTGGAATTTAATTTTTCATAATATTACAAATAGATGGAGATCATGAGTATATTTGGTTGGTTCACTTGAGAAGAAAATGTGATGGTTGTGTGATCTTGGATAGTGTGAGAAAGTGAAGAGTGGTGTGTGCATACTATGTAGGAATTTATGCAGAATATATTCAACAGATCATAGATCACAATGGTAGAAGATTAAAACAAAATTATGTTTCAGCCAAATTCTTATGCAGTAGTATGGTAAAAGAGTAGGAAAGATTGTAGATCATTTCCTTCATGATTTCTTATCATGTTTTGATCATTTTATATTCTAATATTTCTGCATGTATTGTTGATGGATTGTCGTAGAGATTGTGTGAGTTGTGCATATTTGTCTCAGAGAGATCATTACATTATTTTGAGCCTATATTGTTAGACTTGTTGTGTTGTTCTAGTTGAGCGATTCCGATTGACTTCAGTCTGAGATATTGTGAAACAAGGGTCACATAAACGAGTGGGGTGGGTGCTCCGGCGAAGACAATGTTGAGAACAAATTTCTTCATAAGTCAAATGGGTGTTTGGAAAGGCTTGTTGGTCAGATGAGTTCCAGTAGAGTTGTAGATGAGGATCATAGTTCTTTCTCATAGTAGCCATTTATATACTATATGTAATTGAATTCCTTGATGATGAATACAATTATTTGAGCAGTGCAACAATAGTAGGGTCTTTTTTTCCCAGTGAAGGGTTGTCCACCATAAAAACATTGTGTTCTCTTGTGCAGGTTTTCCATGATTATCTATTATGGTTCTCATGTGTTGATGTATGAGTTAATCTACTTATGTGGTAATGATGATTGTGTGGTAGTAATTGAAAAGGTTTTTAAAAGCTAAGAAACACAATCACTACTGATTTACCCCCCAATAGTGAATACATTTCCAATAATTGCTCTCAGAGCAGAGATCTCTGCATGAAGATTGATCGCTTGAGAGAAGATCATGAGAAATCAAGGATATTTTGTTACAGATGGAGTTACTATTCTCCATGGACCAGAATTATGCAATATGGAAGGTGAGATTGGAAGTGTACTTCATTTTTCTTGATGAGGATGTTTTTATCTCATTAGAATATAATGTGTATGATGAATCAAATGAGAAAGCCAAGAAGATCATTTTGAAGACCCTATTATGTCATGATCTTTCTATAGTAAAACACTATAAAACTGCAAAAGAGATTATGGAAAAGGTGCATTGTATGTATGGAAGAGAAGGATTTCAGGATTCAATTTTTTTTGAAGAACCCCATTGCATTCTTGAAGAGAATGATAAAGAAGGTTCCAATTTTAGTTGTATTAGATCCAATTTTCTCTCAAGGAGATAGTGAGAGCATCCATGAGAGTAGTGATATGCCCATTATTGGTCTAAAAGGACAACACGATGAAGTAATTAAGGAAAATGATAGATTATCAAATCAACTAAAATATTGTGAGGCATATTGTGCAAGATTAGAAGCTGAACTAGCCTCTTTGAGATGTGAGCTTGAAAAAGTGAAAAATCAGCTATCTCAATATGAAAAATTGGAAAAAAGCACTAGAATTTTGGATGAGATTCTTATCAGTCAAACATCTCCTCTTATCAAAATCAGATTGGGTTTTGAAGGAGAATCATTCCTAATGAAGGAGAAGGAGAAAGCATAGGACAATCATGTAGCAGAAAATCATAAGCATATCAAAATTGAAGTCAACCAAAGGAATAGGAAGCACCATCAACAGATACATGCAAATAACATTCACTACATGTAGCACCTCAGAAAAAAAGGAAGCAACCAAGTTTTATGGTCCCAAAATCTGCAATAAAAGATATCAAAGTTTATTTTACGATTATTTCTTTTCTCGCAATAGTTTTTGACCTAGAGCAATGGAATGCAAACAATTGGTAAGAAAACAAAGATTGATGTTGAGGAATGAAAAACAAGGTAGAGTTTTTACTAATGTTGAATGTTTCAAGTGTGGTAACCTTGGCCACAAGGAATTAGCTTGCAGATCTCGTATATCAAAGCCTACAAAAGGTGTATTCCATCCATTAAAGACAAAGAAAGTATGGAGGATAAAATACGAGATACAAAGAACTAATCCTCCAAAGGTATTCAAGAAATCACCTCATTATTTGTTAAAAGGGAAAATAATAGAAATGTATCCACATGCTAGTGGGTAGCCACACAAGATATGGAGAAGAAAGGAGTAGCAAATCACTCCCACTAAAAACTGAGGGTCGCATGGTCTCAAGGGGAGTATTATCATTATGGATTGCATGAAAATCATTAAAATTGCCGCCATATTGGGAAGTTTGAATTAGAATTATGTTGCAAATGGTTATGATTTTGTAGCATTGACAATTGTTTGTTGCAGGATATTAATGAGAGATGGAACATGTGCATGGGGAGCATCTCACATGCTTTTATTTTCTAGTGTTTTATTGATGGCATCATAGTCCATGAGATTTTTTGGAGGAGGTTGCTATGTTTCCCATGATTATGCATTTATCTAACCTTGGCTATTGTAGGAGCTATTACAAGCCGAGGATAACTTCTTTGAGTTTATATGGCTTATTTGATTCTCCATAGTTTTATGTCAGTTACATGCGGTTGATTATTTCCAGGTTGATGGTGTTTATGCTCCATATGCATGCCTATGAATTTTATGTTGCTACTAATGTTATCTTTGCTAAAGTGAGATTAGGAGGAGATATGACACATGTTTAGGGGAAGCACTTTATATGCTTCCAATTTTCGATGGCATTATGGCTCCTTGGAGGAGTTGTTTATGCATTTCATGCTATGTGCTCATCCATTGCAGATGTTTATGTTTTGATTATGCATGGATTATATGTTGCGTATATGATTTGACATGTTTTTAGCTTGTATCATGCATTTTGAATTGATGATTTTATGGATGTGTCGATGCCATGAATACTAGTATGTTGATGGTACATGATGCTTATATTTTTTAGTATCGTTGCTGATGTAATGTTGTTACTATCAGTTTTTTCTTATCTTGTAGAGGTTCATGCTCCATGTGATGGTTATTGTTGCTACCATGTATAGATATAGAGAGCTTATATATTAGGATGATTGATGTTATATGCTGCTTCCTGCTGCAAATAGTGCACATATGTTTGACATGTTATTGTTGCTATCATGTTGATGTGTTGGGTGGTACATCATGAATGATGTAAGATGATGGTCATATTTTGTTGCTGCAAGTTCATGGGATATAGTTATGTTGTTGCTATAGATTGGAGCTTTATGTTTCTCAGTTGATGTCATGGTTATATGTTATTATTGCTCACTATTTCATATCTCATGATGATTGGTTACTACTGCTATCAGTTAATTTTCTTCTAGATGATGGCTGTATCTTATGCACTTGGATGGTTTTATGCATGATGAGATTTATATTACTGATCATTCATCATCTTGTTTGTTGGAAAAATGTTTTAGTGTTGGTCAAGGAGCATATTTGTGTATATCTTCGGGAGAGGCATAAGTATCATGTTTTGGTCATAAGTTTTGATCATGTAACAACCACATGCTTCATATTGTACCTCATCAGTTTCAGTCATGTATCTTGTTTATGAAGCCATGTAATCAAGTGTTCATGTCATTGAGTTCATATTGTCATGAGTTGGTGATAGGAAGGTTATGATTCATGACAAGTTGGTGTCGTTATGGTTTGTTACAACCATATTTGGGCCATTGTATATCATGTCATAATCACTTTTATAGCCTTGTATCTTACTATACAAACATGTACTACATTGTATGGTATATCATTGGTCATGGTCATGTTAGAGAGAGAGTCTTGATATCTAGTACTCAATTATGAGGGAAACCATATGGGATGATGGGTGTTACATTAGTCATATTTTATAGTCATTCCCTTGGTTCTTTAGGTGTAGCCTTCAACTAGAAGGCATTGATTACAGGATGATGATGCTCAGGGGGAGCATATCCAATATTCCATTGTTGATCAGACATAGTTTGTTGTTGTTTCCGCTACACTATGTTGTTGTTGGTTTGGATGAGAGTGAGGTTGATATGGTTGGTACTACTGAGTCGAGTGATGTTGCTGCTCACATTAGATGGTGCTAATGGTTATGCTATGATGTTGCTACTCATGGTATTTTTTGCTATTTCTGATGATGTTGTTGAGTTGTATGCTACTGCTACCTGATGATAGTGGTGTTCATGGAGAGTTTGATGTTGTTGCTTCAGGAGAGAGAGATATATTGCTATTGTTTGATATCATGATACTATGAGGATTGTTGTTTCATGTTGATGCATTATGATCTGAACTTGCTAATGTATATGATGTGCTAATATGCTTGTTGGTCATGATACGTTTTTCCCCACACTATGTGGATGGTGATGGTCGTTGTTGTTTGTTGAGACATAACTAGTGTCCAGGGGGAGTAGTATCTATCTAGCTATGACTATTTGGATGTGGTCAACCATTTTCCATTGATATAAAAGGGGGATTGAATGAGGGGTTTTTTAGAGGCCAATTGGTTGGTTTAGCTGGGGTTGCAATCAATTCCAAAGGGGGATTTTGTTGGCATTATGGATTAGTTGTTTGGTTGGTATTGAGGTAAACGTAGTAGCATTAGTGTTGGTTGGAATTGATGTCAACTTGGTAGTTTGTGTTTGTATATGGATATTGTTGCAAACCTTAGCTTGATGGTTGAATATGTTAGTACAGGTTGTTGGTTGGTGTGTGGACGCCTTGACAGGTTATGGAACTACTACACCTAGTTGACAATACTAGAGTTTGTAAAGTCATGCTTATGGTCCTTGGTGAATGTATGGATTGTTTTCAACTTGTATAATCAATTTCAGGGTCTATCATTGATGGTTGAAGATGTTGGATAGACGTGGTGAAGTTTAATGGCTTGAGTGTTGGAGCAACTAATGGATCGAATTAAGGTCAACATAGTTTGACATGTGATGATGATGTATTTGTTACAGTGGATTTATGGAGTATTACGGAGGCTATAGTGGCTTCCTAAGATCTATCTGATGTTGATTAAGCTCTGGAAGAAGTTTGGTCAAGTTCTGAGTTGATTTGAGTGGTTTTAAGTCATCCTTTGCCACATTCACATGGAGCCAAGCCTGTGGGAGCAACTAAAAAGCTCTAGTTGCTGGATTGCAGGTATATGGGAGTGAATGAGGAGTTCCAGTCACATAAACCTTGTGTTTTGGGAGTGGCTGAGGTTTTTCATAATAATTCATCTACATTCATTGCATTCATTAGGTGTTTTTTGTTTTTGTTTTCAACATATCTTGTTTGGGACTCTTCATGTAAAGGTTAGAAAAAAGTTATTGTACTTCTAGATGATGGTTGAAAGAGAACATTCAATACTAAATTAAGTTAGTCACTATATTAAGTCAAGAAGAAATGAACCAAACCACTTCCAACATATGAACATAGCTCCACTATAGAGTTGGAATTAATTATTCAAAATATTACAAATAGATGGAGATCATGAGTCTATTTGGTTGGTTCACTTGAGAAGAAAATGTGATGGTTGTGTGAGCTTGGAGAGTGTGAGAAAGTGAATAGTGGTGTCTGCATACTATGTACGAATTTATGCAAAATATCTTTAGCAGATCACAGTGGTAGAAGATCGAAAACAAATTATGTTTTAGCCAAGTTCTTATGTAGTAGTATGGTAAAAGAGTAGGAAGGATTGTAGATAATTTTCTTCATGCTTTCTTATCATGTTTTCATTAGATTATCTTCTATATTTTCTGCATGTATTGTTGATGGATTGTCACAAAGATTGTGTGAGTTATGCAAATTTTTCTCAGTGAGATCATTATATTATTTTGAGCCTAAATTGCTAGAGGAGTTGTGTTTTTCTACTTAAGAGATTCAGATTGAATCCAATCTTAAATATTGTGAAATGAGGGTCACATAGAAGAGTAGGGTGGATGCTCTGGCGAAGACAATATTGTGAACAAATTTATTCATATGTCCAATAGGTGTTGGGCAAGGCTTGTTGATCAGGTGGGTGTCTATAGAGTCATAGATGAGTATCATAGTTCTCTCTCATAGTAGCAATTTATATAATCTATGTAATTGAATTTCTTTATGATGAATATAATTATTTGAGCAACACATCAGTAGTAGGGTGGTTTTTCTTCCCGGTGAAGGGTTTTCCACCAGAAAAATATTGTGTTCTCTTGTGCAAGTTTTCCTTGATTATCTCTTATGGTTCTCATGTGTTGATGTATGAGTTAATCTACTAATGGGTTAATGATGATTGTGTTGTAGTAATTAGAAATGGTTTTAAATGTTAAGAAACACAATCACTACCAATTCATCCTCCCTCTTAGTAGTGAATACATTTCCAACACCTGTAATCCTATATTCAAGTTTACTGAGGAACTAATGCAGTTTTGGTAAGCTATATTGCAGAGGCATGAAGCTTATTTAAATTTTCATTTAATTCAAGATGTGTTTGTGAGACAAGTGTATAGCATGGTAACTGGACAAGAGCCTTCTCGAATATCTACAGAGGCTGAGGTTTTCTTACTTCGTAAGGGGGAATTTGAGGAAAGAGAAAGCAATATGGTTATACAAATTTATGGATTTGAAGATAGATTATTGATTTTGTCAATATTTGTTCTAGATAGGTATTTTGTTACTAAAGTTTCTAGGAAATATTGCCATTGGATATCTATATTTGAATAGAAAAAGAAGAGACAATTTATTTCTTTTATGTTTACTATTAGAAAAGTGACTCTGAAGAATACAACTCATGCTCTTGTTTTTGAAAAGTCTTTGGATTCTTTCAACTAAAGTGAACCTGAAGCTATTAAAGGCTTTGATAGAGGAAGAATTTTCATTTACCACCTTGAGTTTATGAGGTCTGGGAACTTGTTTTCGAGAAGTAGAGATAAGGGCAAGCAAAGTCATAATGTTGATAAAAAACTCTAGTATATGTTAGACAGGTTGCTGAGAAAGAGATCATCGCAATGGAAGAAATACCTAAGAAAAGAGGCACAAACCCTAAGGGGTAATCTCAATCTTGCAGATGCAGTACTGGTGTGACTTCATCTACTAGGAAAAAAAGAAAACTAAGTACTAGAAGTGAAAAACTGGTTCCAACAAGCTATTAGGTGGCGGGGTTGACGAAGGGAATCCTTATAGAGTAACTCCAGAAAGAGCACATTCTATTGAATAATTTAGATCCAAGAGTGCACCTGAAGTCAAAAGTATTGAAGAAATGATGTAAATAGAACATGATAACATTGTAATACCTGATTGTATTAGTGATTATTTGTAAGAAAATGAGAGAATAATGGAGGAAATTGTTGAATAGGACATTAGTTTTGATGAGCGTTTTGTCACAGTGGATGATGCAAATTATGACAAAGGCGGTAAGATATTGAATATTGAATGAATACAATTTTTCAACAGAAAGGTTGTTGATAAAAAAGAATTGAATGCTGATATGTCTTTGGTTGCAATGCCTAAGCTGATGAAATTGCATCAAGCTGGTGGTGAAGCACATGCAGATTATGTTGGCTGATGATAAGCAGAAAATCAAAAGCTACAGGAAAAAATAAAATAGGTGGAATTTTATCTAAGCGCAGGTCCTTTGTTGAAGACTCCATTGGAAATTCCTAGTAGATGTAATAGGTTTGAGAAACCTGACAATATTCTGAGTGTAGTGAAATTGTATATCATTAATAATATATCCAAAAGATTGTGAATCATTGAGACTGCATGGAAAGTTTCTTTTGATCTTCAAAATTTAAAGCAGAGAATGAGGTCTTCTATCAAATTGATCAAAAGTGAGCTAGAGGGAGATAGGGAATTCATGAACAATGAACTACTACCTTTTGGTCAGAAGCTTGATTCACTTTTTGAACTAGAAAGAGATAAACAAGGATTTCCTGATGCTAATCGGCTGAGTTAGATCAAGCTTGCATGATCTGGGAAAATTAGAACACTAAAAGAGATTATTTTTTAGAGTGGAGAAATAGAAAATCGAAAATTAGATGCATATCTCATGGCGATAGTTATTATACAGAATTTAAATGGTACATTTATTACATATGAATATGTATTAATTGCAAAGGGGAAGATCATGGTTGATTTGGAGAATTTGAAACAATCACAGGTTACATAGTTCAATGATATAATTGATTTTAGTGTAGAGGAAATTAGCGAATGGCTAATTACTTTTTCTTTTGTTAACTAAGAGTGCTTTACCTCGGTTTTGCAATTGCAACAAGAAGAAAAAGAAATTGAGGAGGATATATTCAATGAACATGTTAAGCGGGACATTACCGTTGCTTTGATGAAATAATTCATCGATGCTAAAGTGAAGGAAGCCTGATTGCAAGAGATAGTTGAGAATGAAGAATATAATACTTTGCTTTTGCATTTTGCAAGTGTTTTAATGCATTGGAACATTTGTTTTTGATGTCAAATGATTTTACTAGTTAGATCTTATGTGTGCATTATGATGGAATATTCTAATTCCTAAATGCAATTCCTCATTATCTGTTACATATGACTTTTGGAAATTGCAGTTGACGGGATTGCAATCAAAACTATCATTAAGACACCTTTGTGATTTCAGTATTGACATTTTCATAAGTGCTTTATGCAACAAATCCTATTTCCTGGACCATGGGTTTGTGATCGTAACTTATTTGAATTCTGATTATTGTTTTTCTATGTTTGCTAATTATGTAAACAATTTTGAGATAACATTTGAAATGGGATGTTGTATGGACCTGAGTCATAGAACATTATACAAAAATAATAATTGAACAACAATTTACTAATATTTTCTTTGTGCTTTTATATATTATCTAGTGTTTTGTAATGAATAATAATTAAAATTTATTCTTTTACCCATTATTTCAATAATTCTTAGATTATGTTTTACATGTGAAGTTGTATCTATTGCATCTTCTATTACTAGCATTTTGAATATGAATACAATTCATTATGTTGATAACTAATGATGGTTGTTGGGATAGTAAGTGTTACTATTCTCTTGCAGTCGTCTTTATTTATGAATGCATGTAGAAAAGCGATAATGACACACATCAGTGTTTCATTGTACACGGTTTCCATTATGTCGGAATTAGGACAAGAGTTTCCATAATGCAGGGGAAGCTATCTCGAGTGAAATATCAACACAACAATATATGATGATAATAATAAACAAGTTACATAGTAGTGAGTACCTGCAACGCAGTTTAAATATAGCTAAATTAAAGTAAAAATAAAATGAATATTTGGCAAAATGGAAGCCTATATAAGTGTATGCAGAAACATGAATTAGAAGAAAAAGAGGTAAAATTGGAAAATAAGAGATTAGAAAAAGAGGGGGCTATTCAGTTGTTCAAAATATTCATCAAAAAATTATTAATGGTTATTGGGTTATTAACCATAAAATCTAATAAATAATGCTAATACATTTGAAAAAATGTTTGAGAAACTTTAATATGAATATATGTGATATAGACATTTTTCTTAATTTTGTAAATTAAAGCCCAAAACAAAACTAGCTTCAATTTTAGCAAAATTCTTAATTATATTGGATTTAATTTTTTTTTGTTAAATGAAGATTAAGTAATTTTTAAATGGTTATTAACTGTGTAAATTTAAAAACTAACATATTTTTCAAAGTTTATATTCCATGTTGTAATTTGTGCATTTTATTTCATTGTAATTTTTTATATCTATGTTTTCTATTTATTTATTTACTTTTGGATATATATTTTTAGTCAATTTTGTCTAAATTTTAGTAAGAATTTGTTGAAATGGTAAATTTAAGTTATATAGTTTTTATCATTCAAAAGTTTCAATTTTCTTGGAGTTAAATTTATTTGTACATTAAAAATGCAATTTAAATAACTGAAAATTTGTTGTGCTCTACAACAACCCCCCATTTCATATCATTATTTATTTAGGAAAACTATCATATGAAATGGGTCCCTTTAGTTTTGATTGGTATCAACATTGTATTATTCAGAAAAGGTCCGAAAACAAAATGAAAAACATTATGAAAACCTTTTCGATAAACCCATTTTGATCTTAATAATACAAATAATCAATCTTTTATCATTGCGATAAAGCGATCGCAAGATCGCATATCGCAATGACATAGGAAGCATACTTTAACGGCCCATTGGTTTTCCCCGATGCGATATCGCTATCGGCGATCGGCAATATACTATGCATATTCTTAAAGCACCCCAGGTAATTCACCCCGATGCGATGCGATATCGCTATCGGCGATCGGCGATATGCTATCCATGTTTTCGTAGAGTGCCCATACTCCCGATGCGATGCGATATCGCTATCGGCGATCGGGGATTTCAAAAGGTGTCAATATAAGGAGTTAAGTTTTCCCCGATGCCCGATTGCGATAAAGCGCAAATTTCAAAAAAGCCGTTAAGACAGAGGGATATTACGATCAATTCATATTAAAAGCTTGATCTGTCGAACAATGATTTACCTGCGCTCAACCGCCAAAACATCCAGGCACGCTTAAACAAATCATTCGGCCGATTAATGATATGATGGGCATTTAAAGGATTGGCAGGTTCTAAACGGCCATTTAATGTAATTGTAAGTCCTAAAATCTTCCCATAGATTGTATCCGCAGCCACTTTAAAGTTAATCCCTCATCACGCATTGATCAATATATCTCTCTCATATTCGATTTTCACTACCAATTCTCTGTGTTACGCTTATTTTCATGCCTGTGCAGAATTCTTCCAAAGCAGAAAACTCAAACAGAATGGGGAAGAAGTCTAAGAAAACCACAGTCACTTCCGCTGCGCCAGCCACAGGACAAGTCGTCGCTGACCCAACAAATAAAAAGAAAGGATTGATATCTGATACTACATGCTCTGGTCTCGGCAAAACTACTTGGAAAAGTACCTACAATTTGATTGAAGCCGAAGAACCTGAAGTGACAACAGTACAAGCCTCTGCAGATTCAACTCAGAAATCTGATGGTACTTTAAAGGACTTAGCTGACTCCTTCCTTCATCGGATAGCAGCTCGGGAACAAATTCTCCCATATACGGATGTAGTGCGATGGGCAATTGAGGAAATCCCAATCATGGACAGAACCTTCTGCACCAGAGACGGGAGAATTTTCGGGTCATTCAAGGCTGATGATTTAAGGCAAATGTATCATTTGCCTGAGCCAGAGAAGAAGTACAACAAGGCGTTCTTGGAGAAATTCCGAAAAGAGAATGAAATTGAATCTGAACCCATCTGGGATTGGAGACAAAATCTGGCAAAACACAAACATGAATCTTCTGGTAAGTACTTGGTTGATTCCCTATGTTCTCCTTATTGTTATGCTGGAATAATGATGTGTAGATTGTGGGGGTTACACGATTCCGCTAATTTCACTATAGAAATGGTTCCCTTGATGGAAGCAGCGTGTAACAGTGAAATAATGGATTGGGCAACTATACTCTCAGATAAACTAGCAACAGTTGTTCTTGAGTTTAGAAATAAGACCCGCGTTACTGAAAGGTTAATTCCCCCATTCTACTACAGTGCCTATATTTTAGATACCTTGTGTTTTAATTCTGAATTTCCTGTGCTCGGCTGGAGGTGGACATCACAAGACCCCATGCCTATTCACATATACCATCAGAAATTATGGAAATCCTCTTATAAGCACCATTTATACCAAGTCTGCAATGGCTTTATGTTACCCATTCATTACTCTATTTTTGATAAACCTGCTCCCAAGATTTCCTACCAAGCCGGGATTGACTTAACATCAGTAGGAAGATGGTTCGGGGAGGAAAAGTTCACTTATATAAGAGTTTTCGGTAGCCAAGCCGAACCTCATGTCCTTCCCTTGTACATACCTGATAAACTGCTGGCGAGGGAAATAGCTTATCAGATCATTGCCGAGGGAGTCACACAGACCCTCAAGAAAAACAAGAAGCAGGGCTGGCCCTCTTTTCCTTTTAGATGCGGTGTCTACACGTTGCATGATTTCAAACATGCAGAGAAAGAAGCTACAAAGATAAAATCATTAACTCTAGCAACTCTCCCTAATAGGCAATTTGATCCCAACAAAGTCGCCTATAATGCACTTGAACAGGCCAAATTGGCAAAATTTGATCATAAAGAAGATATGTTCGATGACCTGTTCTCCTCAGCTGAGTCAATAATGCAGGTTAAGGCATTTTCCAGAATGAAATATCAAGATGAAGGGTTGGTTGAATTCAACAGACTTAGAGAACAGAGGTTGCAAACTCTGCCTCTAGATCTGTTAGCAACAACCCCAACAACATCATCAAGCGAGCCTGAACGGGAACAGTCAAAGGAACCTCCGGTTACAACAAAAGAACAAGAAAAACCACAGGAGGAAACTCAGACTAAAGAGCAGGAGAAAATGCGGGAGGAGACCCAGACTAAAGAGCAGAAACAGACCAACATTGAAGTAAATGTGGATACTCATATTGATCCAAAATTGCTCCAGGAATGGCAACAATTTGATTCTATTATCAGCAGTTTGGAATGTTCAAAGAACACTGAAACTTCAAAAGCAGCAGACACGTAGGAAACCACTTCACAACAGGTTCCAAGTGGAACCAGCGGCCCACCCATTTCAAAGGAAGTAGAAATAATACCAAAGGACCCCTCCGATCAAATCATTTTGCAGGTAGAAGAGATTCCTCCCTTGGATGTCTTCTACAGCCCAAGGCATAAAGCTGTAGTAAAACGACAGAGGAAGAGAAGAAGGACTGATCAATCTTCCCTTTTCCCAGAACAGACGGTCACGGGCAATGTGGTTTGGAAGGAGGAATTTGACCCCTCTGATGACCTGACAAAACTGTCACAATATGCTGGAGCCTATTCAGCAGCAACAATAGACAAGGCATCAGAGGTGAGTCTTTTATTGAAAACAAAAGACCAGGAAATCTTCTTATTATAGGCACAGCTAACTGAAGCAAAGCAGAAAGCGGAGCAGGCAGAACAACAATTGTTGACACAACAACAAGTGAACAATCAACTAACTCAACAATTGCAGGCAGAGAAACAAAGGATTGACCACAGCGCAATCCAAAAGCAGAAAGAATTGTCAGAGGCCTTGGCACAACTGAAGGCAGCAAATGAGAAAATGCTGAAAACAAAAGATGAGCAGATTTCTCAACTATCAGCAAAGCTTGAGAAGACAAAGGGCGTTCCACAAATAACTGAATTCAGAGTAGAAGCACTACAGATAAATACGACATTAATAGCACAAATCAAACTTCTATGTCAACAAATCGCCCAGGCAGAGCCACTATGTGAGTTAACGGCATCAATAAGTGAGAAAGTAGAAAAGGCTAGGACGGAATTGGATCAAGCTGAAGAAACAATAGCTGCATTTCTTGACTGGCAAGATACTGACCAAGGACAAGCGGCGAATTTACCAAGAATTTTAGAGTCACATAAAGATATATTATTTACAGAATGGCAGTCCCAGTTAATGAAAGCAGAGAGGGCAGTTTCAAGGTGTAAATCAACTACAAGAAATTTGGTTGAATTAGTTAATAACACTCTCTACTTGTCAAATATGATTTCCCAATGCACGCCAGGAAAATTGACAGCAATGAAAACATTGGAGCAGTCATGTTATCCAGATCTAGAGGAAAAGGGGAGATTAATTGCTGGAATTAACAGTTTAACATGGGACACCTATTGGTTCTTCTTGGTAAAACCACACACTCAAAGAGCCGCCCTCAAGTGCCTTACAGATGCAATCGGGTATATTATCCCCAATATTCAGGATGCCACCTATGCCGCCCATCTTAGCTCTCGCCTCAACAGACCACCCGAAGTGGAGCCGATGCTTGCAATAAGTCAGCTCAGATTCAAAGGAAAACAACCTACTTGATGAGTCATGCCGCCGACTGCCAGATTGCTGAGGAAATTATGATCAAAATTAATTGATACCAATTAAATAGGATTTCAGTTTCATAGATAGTTAGATTAATTAAGTATTTATATACCCTTTCATTGTTTTGGAAAGGGTCGTAAAGTTTTGTACTTGACTTAAAGACTGAAGTTGCACTATTGTGCTTCAGCCATATTCTTTTATAAAACTGGACCAGTTATTCTAATTTTGACAAGGAAGCTTTTATGCAAATGTGCACTACTGTCTTTGTTTGAAAGTATTTCTGCGTTGGAAGAAGAATCTCAAATAGCGATTGATATTGGGAGTGTCTAGCGGCTCATATGGTACTATTATCTATGTCTGAATTCATTCTTTTCATATGAATTGTTATTTGATTGCCTTTGCTATTATCGAATATATGTATGTGTTTTAACAACATTTCTTTATTCCCTCCACTATTGGATGTTTATGGGATGCTTTTCCTTTGATCATATATGTATCGATGATATATAAAGTGTAGCAATATTGTGCTAATCCCTTTGTTTAACGATTTAAGCAGAGTAATTCTTGAATGAATAAAAGTCCATGTTTATTGAATAGAGTCATCTACATGCCTGTTTATAAACATAGATCATCAAGCGCTACACTTTAAAAAATACAATAGTTCCCGGGATTAGTAGTATTTCTTTTATTTCGCCGATAGATTAAGTTATTCGCCTATCATTAGATTAATCAACCAATCATTCATTCATCCCGTTTATCCATTACTGGGAAACTGGTCCCATTATCCCCAGTCGGAGCCACCATTCCAAACGGAAAAGGAGCTGTACTAAGGTCCGGACCGGGTGGTTATCCCCCAATGTTGATACAACGATTTTTGGGGCATCAACATTTTTGGCGCTAGAAGGAGGGCCCAACTGTGAATGGCAAGCAAACCCAAATCTGCAGGCCATTCTAAGAGTAATTCTCCCTCCGTATCACCTCGTACTTCCCAATTGCATGCTGGTTCTCCAGTATCCAAACAAGAAGAAGAGGAATCAACTACCACTGCTCAAACCCATCATACTCCAGAACAATTAAGTCTTGAATCCCCTGAAGTCCAGTCTCTTATCCACAAACTTCAGAGCTTCTCGATTTCACCACAGAAATCTGAGGTATCACAAAGCAGTGCGACTTCGCAGTTCAATTTATCTCACCCTCTCACCAGACTTCAGAGCGAAAAGCTCGGTATTGAACCCACTGAGTTCCCTTTACCCAAAAGGAAAAAGGCGAAGAAATATACTGAAGGATCTGACAGTGAAGAGCTTTCATCCACATCCTCCATCTCACTTTCCCCTGTGCGAAGTCAACCATCCACTCCCCCATTACATATTGTTGTTCATCAGGGATTAGGAACTTTAACATCCCAACCTGCTCACTCCACAATATCATTTCCTTCCCAGACATTTGGAATTTCAACAGTAGTATCATCTACTACTGCTGTTATAATGGCAGATCCATGGACCAGGCCTGGTGCAGTCAACATGCCTGCACCATTGCATGCATTACCTGATGCTCCTGAAAAATGGCTACCCAAGTTTAACCCAGATGATGGGACCCAAGCTGAGGAACATATTAATAACTTCATGTTGGCAGTCAACTTGAAAGGAGTAACAGAACAAGATGTTGTTGTTAGACTTTTCCCTTATACCTTGCAAGGATCAGCAGGATCCTGGTATTTTTCTTTACCCTCTGGTTCCATTACCAGTTGGAACACTTGCCAAGAGCAGTTTCTTACTAAATATGGAGATGATAGGTCTTTGGCTACATTAATAAACGATCTCTCCAATCTTAGGATAGAGCATAGGGAACCGATTAAGGAATTTAACGCCTGATTCAATAAACTCTTGAATAAAATCCCAACGGCCTCCAAACCAAGTGAGAAAATCCAAAGCGAATGGTATATAACTGCCCTACCTACCAATATAGCTATTTTTGTATACAGGGCTGGGAAACCTACTTTAGCTGAAAACATGAAAGAAGCACTTGCTGTGGAGAAACGCATTAATGCTCTAGAAAAGAAAGCTGCTCTGGAAGACGGAAAAGCCAAAAAAGTTTCTTTTAAAGATGATTCAAGGAAGAAAACCCCAAAAGATCCATATGACATGGAGGGTCTGCAAAAGGTCCTCAAGACTTTGTCAAACGAAATGGTTGAAATCAAAAAACAGGTAGCCGAAACCTCAACCAAAAGACCCTTTAGAAATTATAAGAAAACTGAATCAAAACCACCAAATGTTATATCAAATGCAGATTCAGATCTTGAAGAAGGAGAAGAAGAAACAGTTACACCTACTGATGAAGAAGAGGAAGTTGTTGAATGTCATGGAATGTGGGATTTCATACTGCCTAACTCCGATACAGATAATGAAGAAGAAGCATTTCCTGTCACTACTAGGAGTAAAAGTACCTCTGAACCTGTTCAGGCAACTTCAAAGAAAAGGAGTGCAGGTGCTGCTACAACAAAGGAGAAAGTATCTACAAAGAAGCCACCTGCAGCAGTTCCTCAAAACCAACCTTCAACCTCAAATACTCCTTTAACATCTAAAACTTTGATAGTATCAGATTCAATGGATTACAATATTGTTGATGATATGAAGAAAACTAAGGCAAATGTTACCATGTTTGAACTTAGCAAATTAAAACATCAGCAGAAATTGCTTCTCAAAGAATTAAATGTTGTTCCCACTTCACCTCTTCCCAGTGCTAAAGCCGCTAACGATACAGGTCAATCACCTTCTGGTATGGTTGAAGCTACTGATGCAGTCCTAATAGGAGATAGATCAAACTCTCATACTCCACCTTTCCTTCTAACCTATGAGATCTACAATAGAAACCTGCACAACTGTTTGATTGACTCAGGGGCATCTTCTAACATAATGCCAGCTTCAGTTTGTTCCAAACTGAACATTGAACCCCAGAAGTCTGCTATTCATATTGTACAGCTGGACAGGACCAAAGTACAGGTTTTGGGAGAGATTAATTCCGTAACTATCAGGTTATCTGCTGATCCCAGAATAGTACAAAGGATTGATATCTTAATAGCTGACATACCTGAATTTTACGGTTTAATCTTGAGTAGGGATTGGTCTGAGAAACTACATGGGTATATTTCTACTGATTGGTCACATATGTGGCTTCCCTATAAAGGTAAGCCAAATCAAATAAGCATCGATCGAGAAAAGCATATGACCCATACAGTCACTGAGTTTGAGCAAGAAAACCAACCAATAGCATTTAATAACAACATTTTGGGGAATTATTCATCAGAGTCATTCTTTGGCAACTTCGCTGCCCAGCCATCCCCTTTCTCAGTAAACCATTTTACATCTCAGATTGAAATTTTTTCACAAACAGATAGGTCAAGATGTTTCAAATAAAATTGTTAATAATACTTTATTTTGGTCGTTATATTTCGATGGGTCCAAATCTAGTGAGGGCTCAGGAGTAGGATGTCTTTTGATTAGCCCACAAGGGGAAAAAACAATGATGTCCTGTAGGTTAGAATTTGAATGCACAAATAACACAGCAGAGTATGAAGCCTTAGCCCAAGGACTATATAAAGCCATCGGCCTTAAGGTCTAATATTTGAAAGTGTTCGGAGATTCTGAAATTATTATCAAACAGGTAAGGAATACAATTCATTGTCTTTCCACCCATCTCAAGCATTATCAATCGCTGATACAGGAACTCACCTCCCACTTTTTGGCATTCAATATTTCTTCTATTCCTAGGTCTCAAAACTCGGCAGCTGACCTGCTAGCCAATGTTGCTTCCAAGCTCCTACCTTCCGAAGACTACAGCCCAGATAGATTTTCAGTAGAATTGCTTTTTAGGCCATCAATTCCTGACAATGTCACTAATTGGAGAGTATTCAACCATGATGAAGACATTTTACAGTTCTTAACTTCCGAAAAGTCCTATGATGATCAAATCATCGAGGAAAACGAGCATGACCTTCAAATAAGAGGTAAACCTGAGGAAAATTCAATCCCTAAGCCTGTGGTAAAGCTTGAGGATCTTTATGATATTAAAGACAGGTTTAAACCTGTGACTAATGCAAAGCTCCAAAGTTCTACCCTAAGGTTTGAGTTGATAAATCTTGGCACTGAGCAAACTCCTCAAAACATTAATTTAGGATTAGGACTTTCCTTGGAAGAGAAGGAGGCATTCATTAGACTGTTAAGGAAAAATAAACAGGTTTTTGCTTGGAAGTATGATGATTTAAAGACATATGATACATCCATCATCCAGCATACCATTCCAATGCTTCCCGATCAGAAACCAATTCAGCAGAAGTTGAGGAAAATACATCCGAACTTAGAGAGTCAAATAAAATCTGAACTTAACAAACTCTTGAAAGCTAAGATTATTTTTCCTGTTCGGCACTCAAACTGGGTCTCCAATATGGTGCCAGTCAGAAAGAAAAATGGCGACATTAGGATTTGTATTGATTTCAGAAATTTGAACAAGGCGAGCTTAAAAGATAATTTCCCATTACCTACTATGGAGCAGATACTCCAATCAGTAGCAGGCTCTGAGTTAATGTCCTTTCTAGAAGGTTTCTCAGGATATAACCAAGTTCTGGTCCATCCTGCTGACCAGCTTAAAACCACATTCAGAACAAAATGGGGAACATATGCATATCAAAAAATGCCTTTCGGACTTATTAATGCAGGAGCGACGTTCCAAAGAGCGATGGATATAGCCTTTAAAGGGTTGATTAATAGAACAGTAGTCGTCTATCTAGACGATATTACTGTATTTTCTAAGGAGAAGTCCAATCATTTGCATGATCTAAATCAAATCTTTCAACGCTGCAAAAGATATGGTATTTCTCTTAACCCTAAAAAATATTTCTTCGCTCTTGACCGAGGAAAGCTATTAGGCTTTATTGTGTCTAAAGATGGCATTTATATTGATCCTGACCGGATCAAAGAAATCTCTGAAATCCCTTTCCCTCATAATAAAAAATCCATGCAGTCATTTTTAGGCCAAATCAATTTTGTCAAAAGATTTGTTCCAGATTTTTCTCAAATTATTTTGCCACTTCAAACTATGATTAAGAAAAATTCAGTCTTTAAGTGGGGATCAGCAGAAAAGGAAGCGTTCGATTTAATCAAACAATCAATAATCAATGCCCCAGCCTTAAATACTCCTAATTTTTCTAATCATTTTACATTGTATACTATCGCATCCAACTTGTCCTATGCAGCAGTACTCACGCAGCTCAATGATCACAATGTGGAAGCACCCATTTCATTTTATAGTTCAAATCTTCAGGGTGCTGAATTGAATTACTCCGAAGTAGAAAAACAAGCCTTTGTTGTATATAAAGCTGTCAAACATTACAGACCCTTCCTTTTAAAAACCCACACAAAAGTTATAGTTCCTTTTCCTGCAGTAAGGCAACTATTGATTCAAAAGGAACTAGGTGAAAAAAGGGCAAATTGGGTTACAACACTTCAAGAATATGACTTAGAAATTAAACCAGCAAAGATTGTTAGAGGCCAAGGTTTTTGCAGGTTATTGGCAGGAGCATCCAACATTCCAGAATCAGGTGATACAGATCAAACCGAAGAAATCAACCAGATAAGTATTACTGATTCTGAGTCACAATATGCTGACTTAATATTTTATTTGAAAAATGGATATGCACCTCCTAACTTGTCTTACAAAAACAAAAGGGCCATTAGATTGAAAGCAAAAAATTTCACAATTATTGATGATGTGCTTTTTAGGCGAAATTATGATTCAATCTTATTAAGATGCCTAGAAAAACCTGAAGCACAAAAGGTTTTGCAGGAATTACATGATGGACCAGCAGGAGGACATTTTGGAGCTGACACAACAGCCCATAAAATCATTCATGCTGGCTATTATTGGCCCACTCTGTTTAGAGATGCTCATGAATATGTAAGGAAATGCCAAAATTGTCAAACTTCTAGTGGAAGACAAAGAAAATCAGCTTTTCCTTTGCAGCCAGTCAACATTGAACAGCCATTTGAGCAATGGGGATTGGATATCATTGGGGAAATTACTCCGCATTCTTCCAAACAACATAAGTATATCCTTACTGCTACTGATTATTTTACTAAGTGGGTTGAAGCAATTCCTTTGAAGACAACAAATTCTGAGGCAATCATTGAGTTTATAGATCAATTCATCATTACCAGGTTTGGTGTCCCAAATGCTCTTGTTTTTGATAATGCATCTTACTTTTCAGGCAATGCTATGTTTGATTTCGCTATTAAAAGAGGATTTAAATTAAAATATTATGCTAATTACTATCCTCAGGGTAATGGTTTAGCAGAGTCTACAAATAAAAATCTGATTAAAATTATTAAGCGAACTATCGAACAGAACCATAAAACATGGCACAAATCCTTAATATTCGCACTATGGGCTGATAGGATAACACAGAAGGCTTCCATAGGATCTTCTCTGTTTAACCTTGTGTATGGAAAAGAAGCAGTGTTACCAACAAATCTTGTTCTTCCTTCTCTAGCCTTAGTTCAGTTTATTGAGGAAAGCCCTTCTTCTTCTATTCAACTTAGACATGACCAAATTCTAAAATTAGAAGAGGAAAGGGAAAAAGCTAAGGTTATTCATGTGAAACATCAGCAAATCATCAAGTCATCCTTTGATTCAGTCTCATCCGGTTCAAAACAATTTCAAGTCGGTGATTTAGTTCTGAAATGGGACAAAGCCCATGAGGACAAGGGAAAACACACCAAGTTCCAGAAGATGTGGCTTGGGCCATTTCAGATCTGTGAGAAGATAGGCCATTCAACCTTCATATTACAAGATTTATCAGGTTTGAGAGATTCTCTCCCTGTTAATGGCCTTATCTTAAAGAAATTCTTTAATTGAGGAGGTAACCCCTTCTCCTTTTTAGTTTAATAGAGTTTTGTAGTTTGTAGGACCATTAGAAAATAAAGTTGTAAGGTATCTTCCATTGACCTTTGCTGTATTTGAAAGTTGCTCCACAAAAGTAGTGTGGATATTTACTTTTAAATAATAGAAGTCTTACATAAGAGGGATAATTTCTAGGTAACTAGGTATAATTACATTCCAAAATCACAATTCAATTTTTGTGAACCCTTCTCAAAGTTTAGAAGTATTGTAAATCATTTTATGTTTTCAGATTGGAGACAAAAAGGGTTATCAATATTAGAACAGAAACTAATACAACTTCAACATCTGTAACTCTTACCTTGTCATCCATTTACTCTTAAGGAGAAAATTGTCCATCCCATTCACCAAAGTTTATGGTTACTCAGAGTGTAATTCTAAAAAAATCTGATATTAAAGATAAGAGGTCTTATTACAATCCTGCTTACCATGTTCATAGGGAAATAGTTTAACCGACATTACCAATACTGCATACCAAAACAGGGTAATGGCTTAGAATTATAAGACAAGGGGTCTCATCACGAGCCATCTTGTTCGGTTAGATTACTACCAGTGAATGGCATTGTCGATAGCTGGCCACCAAACCAGGACAATGGCTTTCTATCTTAGCAATAACAAGAAAAGAAAGGAAATAAAAAATGTGAAAACATGTTTTGAATTCATTCTGTTAATCACACTCTTAAATGGATGGGACAATGGACAATAATATGGTTTAAAGGTATCCCTGTCGAAACTATGAACGTTTGCTGGCAGCAGAGGCTCTACCTATGACAAAGGAGTCAATTCTAAAAGCTGATTTGGAAAGGTTCTCTGTTTTATCATTATAAACCAATAAACGCCAATTTAAAACTTAGAATGTATCTAATTTTAAACAAGAGAGGAAACTAACAAAGATAGATTCATTTTATTTAGAATGCATATATACCTAGTTATATTAGAATTTTCCCCTTTAATGAGAACTCTATTTTGAAAAAGTCTAAAGTATTTCCATACTTTTCAGAGATAACTGTTTCTTCCAGTGAATCGCCAATTGTTGTGCTCTACAACAACCCCCCATCTCATATCATTATTTATTTAGGAAAACTATCATATGAAATGGGTCCCTTTAGTTTTGATTGGTATCAACATTGTATTATTCAGAAAAGGTCTGAAAACAAAATGAAAAACATTATGAAAACCTTCTCGATAAACCCATTTTGATCTTAATGATACAAATAATCAATCTTTTATCATTGCGATAAAGCGAGCGCAAGATCACATATCGCAATGATGTAGGAAGCATACTTTAACGGCCCATTGGTTTTCCCCAATGCGATATCGCTATCGGCGATCGGAAATATACTATGCATATTCTTAAAGCACCCCATGTAATTCACCCCGATGCAATGCGATATCGCTATCGGCGATCGGCGATATGCTATCCATGTTTTCTTTGAGTGCCCATACTCCCGATGCGATGCGATATCGCTATCGGCGATCAAGGATTTCAAAAGGTGTCAATATAAGGAGTTAAGTTTTCCCCGATGCCTGATTGCGATAAAGCACAAATTTCAAAAAAGCCATTAAGACAGAGGGATATTACGATCAATTCATATTAAAAGCTTGATCTGTCGAACAATGATTTACCTGCGCTCAACCGCCAAAACATCCAGGCACGCTTAAACAAATCATTCGGCCGATTAATGATATGATGGGCATTTAAAGGATTGGCAGGCGCTAAATGGCCATTTAATGTAATTGTAAGTCCTAAAATCTTCCCATAGATTGTATCTGCAGCCACTTTAAAGTTAATCCCTCATCGCGCATTGATCAATATATCTCTCTCATATTGGATTTTCACTACCAATTCTCTGTGTTACGCTTACTTTCACGCCTGTGCAGAATTCTTCCAAAGCGGAAAACTCAAACAGAATGGGAAAGAAGTCTAAGAAAACCACAGTCGCTTCCGCTGCGCCAGCCATAGGACAAGCCGTCGCTGACCCAACAAATAAAAAGAAAGGATTAATATCTGATACTACATGCTCTGGTCTCGGCAAAACTACTTGGCAAAGTACCTACAATTTGATTGAAGCCGAAGAACCTGAAGTGACAACAGTACAAGCCTCTGCAGACTCAACTCGGAAATCTGATGGTACTTTAAAGGACTTAGCTGACTCCTTCCTTCATTGGATAGCAGCTAGGGAACAAATTCTCCCATATACGGATGTAGTGCGATGGGCAATTGAGGAAATCCCAATCATGGACAGAACCTTCTGCACCAGAGACGGGAGAATTTTCGGGTCATTCAAGGCTGATGATTTAAGGCAAATGTATCATTTGCCTGAGCCAGAGAAGAAGTACAACAAGGCGTTCTTGGAGAAATTCCGAAAAGAGAATGAAATTGAATCCGAACCCATCTGGGATTGGAGACAAAATCCGGAAAAACACAAACATGAATCTTCCGGTAAGTACTCGGTTGATTCCCTATATTCTCCTTATTGTTATGCTGGAATAATGATGTGTAGATTGTGGGGGTTACACGATTCCCCTAATTTCACTATAGAAATGGTTCCCTTGATGGAAGCGGCATGTAATAGTGAAATAATGGATTGGGCAACTATACTCTCAGATAAACTAGCAACAACTGTTCTTGAGTTTAGAAATAAGACCCACGTTACTGAAAGGTTAATTCCCCCATTCTACTACAGTGCCTATATTTTAGATACCTTGTGTTTTAATTCTGAATTTCCTGTGCTCGGCTAGAGGTGGACAATCACATATACCATCAGAAATTATGGAAATCCTCTTATAAGCACCATTTATACAAAGTCTGCAATGGTTTTATGTTACCCATTCATTACTCTATTTTTGATAAACCTACTCCCAAGATTTCCTACCAAGCCGGGATTGACTTAACATCAGTAGGAAGATGGTTCGGGGAGCAAAAGTTCACTTATATAAGAGTTTTCGGTAGCCAAGCCGAACCTCATGTCCTTCCCTTATACATACCTGATAAAATGCTGGCGAGGGAAATAGCTTATCAGATCATTGCCGAGGGAGTCACACAGACCCTCAAGAAAAACAAGAAGCAGGGTTGGTCCTCTTTTCCTTTTAGATGCGGTGTCTACACATTGCATGATTTCAAACATGCAGAGAAAGGAGCTACAAAGATAAAATCATTAACTCTAGCAACTCTCCCTAATAGGCAATTTGATCCCAACAAAGTCGCCTATAATGCACTTGAACAGGCCAAATTGGCAAAATTTGATCATAAAGAAGATATGTTTGATGACCTGTTCTCCTCAGCCGAGTCAATAATGCAGGTTAAGGCATTTTCCAGAATGAAATATCAAGATGAAGGGTTGGTTGAATTCAACAGACTTAGAGAACAGAGGTTGCAAACTCTGCCTCTAGATCTGTTAGCAACAACCCCAACAACATCACCAAGCGAGCCTGAACGGGAACAGTCAAAGGAACCTCTGGTTACAACAAAAGAACAAGAAAAACCACAGGAGGAAACTCAGACTAAAGAGCAGGAGAAAATGCGGGAGGAGACCCAGACTAAAGAGCAGAAACAGACCAACATTGAAGTAAATGTGGATACTCATATTGATCCAAAATTGCTCCAGGAATGGCAAAAATTTGATTCTATTATCAGCAGTTTGGAATGTTCAAAGAACACTGAAACTTTGAAAGCAACAGACACGCAGGAAACCACTTCACAACAGGTTCCAATTGGTACCAGCGGCCCACCCATTTCAAAGGAAGTAGAAATAATACCAAAGGACCCCTCCAATCAAATCATTTTGCAGGTAGAAGAGATTCCTCCCTTGGATGTATTCTACAGCCCAAGGCATAAAGCTGTAGTAAAACGACAGAGGAAGAGAAGAAGGACTGATCAATCTTCCCTTTTCCAAGAACAAACGGTTACGGGCAATGTGGTTTGGAAGGAGGAATTTGACCCCTCTGATGACCTGACAAAACTGTCACAATATGCTGGAGCCTATTCAGCAGCAACAATAGACAAGGCATCAGAGGTGAGTCTTTTATTGAAAACAAAAGACCAGGAAATCTTCTTATTACAGGCATAGCTAACTTAAGCAAAGCAGAAAGCGGAGCAGGCAGAACAGCAATTGTTGACACAACAGCAAGTGAACAATCAACTAACTCAACAATTCCAGGCAGAGAAACAAAGGATTGACCACAGCGCAATCCAAAAGCAGAAAGAATTGTCAGAGGTCTTGGCACAACTGAAGGCAGCAAATGAGAAAATGCTGAAAACAAAAGATGAGCAGATTGCTCAACTATCAGCAAAGCTTGAGAAGACAAAGGGCGTTCCACAAATAACTGAATTCAAAGTAGAAGCACTACAGATAAATACGGCATTAATAGCACAAATCAAACTTCTATGTCAACAAATCGCCTAGGTAGAGCCACTATGTGAGTTAACGGCATTAATAAGTGAGAAAGTAGAAAAGGCTAGGATGGAATTGGATCAAGCTGAAGAAACAATAGCTGCATTTCTTGACTGGCAAGATACTGACCAAGGACAAGCGGCGAATTTACCAAGAATTTTAGAGTCACATAAAGATATATTATTTACAGAATGGCAGTCCCAGTTAATGAAAGCAGAGAGGGCAGTTTCAATGTGTAAATCAACTACAAGCAATTTGGTTGAATTAGTTAATAACACTCTCTACTTGTCAAATACGATTTCCCAATGCACGCCAGGAAAATTGACAGCAATGAAAACATTGGAGCAGTCATGTTATCCAGATCTAGAGGAAAAGGAGAGATTAATTGCTAGAATTAACAATTTAACATGGGACACCTATTGGTTCTTCTTGGTAAAACCACACACTCAAAGAGCTGCCCTCAAGTGCCTTACAGATGCAATCGGGTATATTATCCCCAATATTCAGGATGCGACCTATGCCGCCCAGCTTAGCTCTCGCCTCAACAGACCACCCGAAGTGGAGCCGATGCTTGCGATATGTCAGCTCAGATTCAAAGGCAAACAGCCTACCTGATGAGTCATGCCGTCGACTGCCAAATTGCTGAGGAAATTATGATCAAAATTAATTGATACCAATTAAATAGGATTTCAGTTTCGTAGATAGTTAGATTAATTAAGTATTTATAGACCCTTTCATTGTTTTGGAAAGGGTCGTAAAGTTTTGTACTTGACTTAAAGACTGAAGTTGCACTATTGTGCTTCAGCCATATTCTTTTATAAAACTGGACCAGTTATTCTAATTTTGACAAGGAAGCTTTTATGAAAATGTGCACTACTGTCTTTGTTTGAAAGTATTTCTGCGTTGGAAGAAGAATCTCAAATAGCGATTGATATTGGGAGTGTCTAGTGGCTCATATGGTACTATTATCTATTTCTGAATTCATTCTTTTCATATGAATTGTTATTTGATTGCCTTTGCTATTATCGAATATATGTATGTGTTTTAACAACATTTCTTTATTCCCTCCACTATTGGATGTTTATGGGATGCTTTTCCTTTGATCATATATGTATCGATGATATATAAAGCGTAGCAATATTGTGATAATCCCTTTGTTTAACGATTTAAGCAGAGTAATTCTTGAATGAATAAAAGTCTATGTTTATTGAATAGAGTCATCTACATGCCTGTTTATAAACATAGATCATCAAGCGCTACACTTTAAAAAATACAATAGTTCCCAGGATTAGTAGTATTTCTTTTATTTCACTGATAGATTAAGTTATTCGCCTATCATTAGATTAATCAACCAATCATTCATTCATCCCGTTTATCCATTACTGGGAAACTGGTCCCATTATCCCCAGTCGGAGCCACCATTCCAAACGGAAAAGGAGCTGTACTAAGGTCCAGACCGGGTGGTTATCCCCCAATGTTGATACAATGATTTTCGGGGCATCAACAAAATTATAATTAAATTATCATACCATAAAAAATTGTGTTACCAAATTTCTATTAAAAACATAAAAGAATTAGACTATATTTTTTCTTTTCATAAAATTCAATTTTATAATATTGAAATTAACTGAAATTGAGCATGTTTAGTAGGGAAACATACTCAACCATTTTGAAAATTTTAAAAATATAAACATTATGTCATTTATAAATCTATTATTACATAGGACTACATTATTATTTCAACCTAAATGTAAGTTAAAATGTGGTCCATTATTTTAGTCCGGGCAAAAATATGTAAAACGATCTACCTGAGGTTGGTTACATTGTATGTACAATGGATAATAGAGTAGTACAATGTAAATGAATGAATCGTCAAAAAAGATAAGCCAATAGTTGTATTTGTCTCTCTTTTAAGGAAGGGATCTAGATGAGTACTATCGATACTAGAGTAGTACATTGTAAATGAAAGAATCCTAAAAAAAATTAAGGCAGTAGTTATATTTGTGGCTCTTTTAAGGAAGGGATCTAGATGATGGCGGATGGCAAGTGTTAGTATTTGGAAATTACCGTAAACTGACAAAATGATAGTTTCAAGTCTTTGACAAATATTTCTAGTTATGACATTGTTGTAGTATTAAAGAAACATGATCCGTGTTGCTAATCTAAGCCTAGATATTTTTCAACCTCTTCAAGGTGAGAATTAGTTAACTAACTGGGGTGATGCCAACACCTAAGGAATCGGTGAGACAATATGTTTGGTTGGAAATTCAACTATAAAGTATGGTATATTTTTAGGTGCAAGTTATTTAAATTTAGTTAATAAACATATAAAAAAAATTATACTTACAATAAACTCTATAGAACCATAATATTTCATAACTTTATATTTAGAATTAGTGAATAAAAACATAAAAATTTAATACTTACCATAAAATCTCTTTATATATATATATATATATATATATATATATATATATATAGATAGATATAGATATAGATATAGATATATATATATAAATAATGTATGTGTGACACCCAAAGATAGTGAATTACATGAGGTGATTTTAACTTATTAATTTTCATAAGAATTAGGGAACGAATTAATAATAAGTACATTTGTTTTGTTAATTAAGTTGTGAACAATACATGACTCTGTTTGGAAATCATGGAAGGAACCAAAACAAATTTCCTAACCACTAGACAATTAAGGAGGAAAACAATTACTCCTGCTCCCTGAGAGAAAGGGATTGGGGGGTGGGGTAAGGAGAAAAAATGCACAGGACGATGTGGAAGAGGAAGGAGAGAGTACTCATAACCCAAAGAATTCTTGAGCTGGAAATTGAGCTAGTGGAATATTTGAGGAAACTTCCCATATCGCCCTGAACTTGACTATGTCGTCTCGACGTTTAGAGGGAAAGCCTGTAATCTATTAACTATCTGGGGTAACGAAACTAGGGGGGAGCTTGGGCGTTATTTCTAGATTCATGGTTGGGTGGACTGGTACCCTCAGTGATTTCTATCATCAGAGTTAGAGCATATCTCAGATAAGTATTTTCATTTCACTATGATTATTTCAGACATGTGTTTATGCTGTTAATGCTTGCAGTAAATAAAAATTTTGTTCAATACCATTGCAATATGTTGGTTATTTATTAAGAATAGGAAAGATTCTTGAAAATAATTATTATGATGGAAATTATGTTATAAAACAGAGTTGTTTGGTCACTGTGCAGTTGCATGATTTGAAAAGATTGTTGTAAGTTAAGTTGCATGGTTTAGAAAGATGGTTGCAAGTAAAGATTACATGATTTGAAAATATTGTTGTACCTTAAGTTTCATAGTTTAGAAAGATTGATGTAAGTAAAGAGTGCTTGATTTAAGAGAACACTGGAAATGATGGATTCTGGAATTGTTATGATAACTATGAATGCATCTAGGGTTAACAATTGTCAAAAGCTAGTGACCCAGAACCTACTAGAAGATTAAACCTATGAAGGATTGCTCAATTTTGATGCTTTAGCTAAGAAAATAAAACAAAAAAAACAAGAAGTTCCTAAATTACCGGTTCATGAATTCTGGAGGCTCGGTATAACATTTGTTGAATTTGTATTTAAAAATTATATAAAGAAAACTCCATATTTTGGGGTAACCTAACCCAAACTGAGAACTATCAATCAACTGGTTTGATGAGTTATAAAGAATAGTTCAGAGTAATTTAAAAAAAGAGGAATGGTGATTCAAATCAGTACCCAAGCCATGCTAGACTGTAAGCATGCAGTTTGAAAATGAAAACTATATATATATATATATATATATATATATATATATATATATATATATATATATATATATATATATATATATATATATATATATATATATATATATATATATATATACACATCACAAATGTAGTGGCAACAATCACTTTTACATTAAAGTGGTAAATAATAGACAAAACTCGGTGCTAGGAGACAATACTTGGGTGAAACATAAAATAAAACAAGATTTCATTGTTGTTCTGATGTCATAGACATAACTGTTGTGAATTAGTTACAAATGGTTCCAACAGTTAAGAGAAATTAAATACAAAAGGGGAACCCTAACTTGAGAGATGGAGCGCAACACCAAAAATCTGACAACACTGAGAACGATCTTGCTAGTAGCACTTACATGCCTCAAGCACAAGCCTACTACCCTAGGAAGCACTTGAGTTAAGAAAAACCGAAGAGCGCCTGTATATGAGAAAGTGTGCAAACTAGGAAACATTACTCGTGTCCCTGCATGAGATACCAAATACCTGAGTAGGCTCTACCTGCAAAAAAAAAAAACCAAGGCTAGTAGATAGTTGAGGAATGGGATTGCTTAAAATAGGAATTGTATGGAGGTCTTACTAGTGGGATGAAAACTTCGTACCGCAAACAATCTTGAGACCTGTAATGCAACCAATATGACAACCGTAGTAAGTGTTATGGCAGGTAAATCCAAAACAAAAAATAAAAGAGCGATTACCTGAAATAAGAGCGTTACCTCAAATTTGACAAGGGTTTCCCGGTTGTCCATCTCTGCAAGATAACTAGAATTGACTCGGACCCAGGGAACCCCTGTTTTAGTAATTCCTCTAGAGTTGGAGTCATGGCAGGAAACTACTTAAGGGAGCCCCACGACAGAGACAGAACCCAATAGTAGCCGTAGAGCATAATGAAACTCAAAAACCCTCCTCTGTTGCTTGTTAACCAGAAACCAGTCTCCGCAGAGTGAAATGGGGGGAGAAACCGAGATTGGGATGGGAAAAGTAGTTTCCAAAACCCTCGATACCCTCATATCGAACCTGAGAGTAAATGGATAGCCTGATGAGGAACAAGTGTGGGAAGAGGATGATAGCTGGAACATGCAAGATCACACAGGATGATGTTGGGTATGTGGTGGTTGTGTGGAGGTGAGCCATCCGTTCCCTTGATCGAAGCTGGCACCTTGGAGTGGATGAAACATTAATGACTGATTACTCTAGATAACCAAATCATACTACATTCTATGATGTGAATTTAATTTAAGATTACCATATAAATAATCAAATCCTCCATCTGAATGAATAAATCTCCACAGCCCTCGATGGAAAAGTAAATTGTAGTATTAAAGATGCATTATTAATTATCAGAGAATGGTCATGAATTTATATAGTTGGTAAATCCATATGCCAATATGTAAAAAAAAAATTGTCGGTAAGTGATAGTATGGTTATCTGTGACAAGGGGTATCAGAGCCTAGTGTTCAACACTATGGCCTAACAAGGTAAACTAATTATCAATATTGTTACTATGCATAAAGAAAGAGAGAAAAAAAAGAAAAAATATGCGCAGTGGAATTGAATCACGAGCAAGGGGCCATGTACCATTTATAGAAACAAACCGAGGAATTTGGGTATAGCTCAGAGAGGAGTCTCAACAGGTGAATGCAACATTGTTGGAGACAGTGTAGTAGCTGCGAGAAAAAATGAACAACCTTAGGGATGACAATGAAAGACTCCGACGGGAACAAGAGAATATTTTAAAAACTCTATCATATGGACAAAATCATCGGGTACCCAACCCTAGTGCTGGAAATGGGGGCTCCACAGAGATAACTCATGATGAGGAGCACCATGAGGAATCATAAGAGGGACATAATGATGAATAAAGAATGTTAGGTAATGCCTCCTTCGGTAGAGGTCCCAAGAAGCAGAAAAATCAAACTACAAGGAGAATTTAGGAAGATAAGACATCCAGTGTATGATGGAGAGGTTGAGGAAGCCATAGAGGGTTGGCTAATTAACATTAATAAATATTTTCAAGTATATGAATATGATGATAACATGAAAGCTCGATTGGCTACTTTTCAGCTATATGGAAAGGCCACCCTGTGGTGGGAAGAGGTCAAAGCTGTTTGGGCAGTTAATAATCCGAAGGTCACATGGAACGAATTCCAAAAGTACTTCAAAGACAAATATTTAACTGAACGCTTCTACGATGAGAAGGTAAGAGAGTTTCATGATTTAAGGTTGGGGCCACTGAACATTGATGAGTTTATCACTAAATTTATGTCCCTGCTAAGGTACATTCTGTACCTTAGGGAGGAATAAGCCAAGATACAACATTTTATCACCAGCTTGCCTTTGTTTATGAAGGAAAAAATAGTGTTTGATTACCCAAAAACTATGGATGAATCCATTTGAAAGGCCTGAATTTGTTACCAACAAATGAAACAAAAGGGAGAAGGTAACGAGGGGGGGCTGAATAAAAAGGGGCAAAAGAACTCGCAGAACTTTTGAGGAATGAGATTGCTTAACGTCAAGAATATGAATCGGAAAATGCAGACAAAAGTGGCTCGGAGGAATCAATAGAGAATGGGACAACAGGTTGAAAACAAACAATCAGAGGTAGTAAGTCGATCAGAGGTCAGTCAACAGCCGAAACTCCCTCTGTAGTATTGGGGTTGTGGGGAACCTCATTATTCCAAAAACTTCCCTTATCATGGTCGTATGGAGTAGGTCGCTAACATTCAAGAAGCCTCTACGGTTGGGGATATAGCCAGAAATATTCCACAGATTATTGCAACCTTGGATGATGGCCAGGGTGAATATCAACCTATGATGATAGAGATGGAAGGTAAGTTATGTAAAAATTCTATTTCCATTTTACTTTATCCAGGTGGAAGCTTGAGCTACATTAGCCTAAAATTGGTAGAATTAAGTATCTTACCAATGATAAAATTTAAAATCCCTTGGCTGGTGCAACTGGCTACTAGGGCCAAGCGAAGGGTTGCTGCTAAAGTGGTAAATTTCTCGTTAGAGGCAGCCGGGTAGCCATTCATAGCTGATTTGAATATTCTGCCTTTGGGTGCATATGATATACTGGTTGGAATGGACTGACTAAAGAAACATTGGTTGATAGTGGACTACAAAGAGAAAGCTATGAGCTTCCATGGAGAGAGTGGTGAGAGGCAAGAAATTCAAGGAACTAAGAAAGTTGTTAAATTACGACCTATCACTTCTAATTAGCTACGAAAGTGCATTCGAAAAGGCTACCAAATTTATGCAGTGCAGGTGGGGTATACAAATTCTAAGGGAAAATAACCAATCTCGGAGATATACCCATAATTTAGGAATTTTCTTATGTATTTCCAGAAGAAATACCTGGGCTACCACCTAAGAGAAACATTGACTTCACCATAGATTTAATTCCTGGTGCAAGCCTAGTGTCTAGAATTCCATATCGTATGAGTGTGCCTGAATTAATAGAACTTAAAACGCAATTACAAGAAATACTTGACAAAGGGTACATACACCCAAGTGTGTCACCTTGGGGAGCCCCTATATTATTTATGCACAAAAAGGATGGGACACTATGGTTGTACATCGATTACAGACAATTAAATAAGCTAACCATTAGGAATAAATATCCGCTGCCTAGGATTGATGATCTGTTTGATCAAGTTAAGGGGGCCAAGGTGTTTTTGAAAATTGACTTAAGATCAGGCTATCATCAAATACGAATTAAGGAGGAATATATTTGCAAGACAACATTTAGGACTCCGTGTGGGCATTATGAATTTGTAGTGCTACCCTTTTCGCTTACCAATGCCCCTACCACATTTATGAGCTTGATGAATGGTATATTTCATCCTTATTTAGACAAGTTTGTCCTAAAATTTATTGATGATATTATTAGATACTCCAAAAGTGTGGATGACGATGAAAAGCATTTGAGAATCGTGTTGCAAACATTGCGGGAAAATCAATTATATGCTAAATATAGTAAGTGTGACTTCTATCAAAATCAGATCCAATATCTAGGCCTTGTCATTTCAGTGGAAGGAAATGTAGCTCACCTTGAAAAGATCAAAATCGTCTTGGAATGGCCTGTTGCCAGGAATGTTTACGATATTCAATCCTTCATGGGGTTAGTTGGATACTAGCGTCGATTTATTGAAGGATTTTCCAAAACTTCTTACCCAATTACCTCCCTAAAAAGGAAGGGAAAGGTTTTCAAGTGGACGACAGAGTGTCAACAAAGTTTTGAACGTCTGAAACAATAATTGACTTCTACTCCTATTTTAAGAGTAGCATACCCAGAAAAAGAGTTCACTGTTTGCACGGATGCGTGTCAGGAAGGTGTTTGAGGGTGTACTCATGCAAGATGGTAAATTCATAGCCTATGAATCCAACAAACTAAAGGACCATGAGAGATGATATTCCACTTATGATTTGGAACTCACTGTAGTAGTGCATGCCTTGAAGGTATGGCGGCATTATTTTTTGGGTAAGAACTTTTTGCTAATGACGAATCATAGTAGTTTAACAAATTTTTTTACCTAGCCACATCTGAATGCTCGTCAAGCAAGATCGACTACTTTCTTGAGTGAATTCAAATTTGATATTAAACATCTTAAAGGAAAGGAGAACCGAGTGGTTGATGCATTGAGTAGGAAATTATATTGTATATATGAAGTCCAGTACAGTCGGGTGGAACCAAAATCCTTAGAGAAAGTGGAAAAAGATGCCCACAATGACTCTGAATATACGTTTTTATGGCAGCAAGCTAATCAACCACAGAAATTAGGAAGACAATATGATTATGGTTTAAACAATGAAGGATTTATAAATTTTAAGGGTAGAATATATATTCCTAACCAGAATTATGTTAAACAATTTATGTTAGATGAATTTCAAAGGAGCCCATATGTTGCCCATCTTAGGTATCATAAACTGTTTTCTGCAAATACATTTTTTTTTCTTTTGGCCTGCAATGAGGAGATACATCACCGAATATTTGGAAAAATGCTTGGAATGCCAACAAGTTAAGGCAGAACACCAGCACCCCGCTAGGTTGCTCCATTCTCTCCTCATTCTGAAATGGAAATGGAATACTATTACACTATATTTTATAACAGGATTACCCAAAACCAGAAAATTGCATGACTCCATCATTGTCATGGTAGACAAGTTAAGTAAGCCAGCTCACTTTATACATGTTAAACCTACGTATAAAACAATTGAAATTGCTAATATTTTTATGAAAGATATATTTCGACTTCATGGTATACCACGAGTAGTGATATCTGATAGGGATGTGAAATTTACCTCTACATTTTGGAAAGCTCTATTCACGAGTTTGAGGACTCAAATTCAATTTAGAACTACATATCATCCTCAAACCAATGGACAGACTGAATGGGTGAATCAAGTGCTGGAGGATGTGTTAAGAATGTATGTAATGCAACAACCAACAAAGTGGGAGGTGTATCACAACTTAATTGAATTTTCTTATAATAATGGATACCATGAATCTCTGGGAATGAGCCCCTTTTTGGTATGGTATGAGAGGAAATTTAGAGTACCTACCAACTAGAATAATACCAAGGATAAGTTTGTATTAAGACCCAACATGCTCGCGGAAATGGAGTAAACAGTTAAAAAGGTGCGTCAGATTCTAAGGGCTGCCAAAGATAGAAAAAAGATTTACGCAAACAAGAAGAGAATCTACCAAGAATTACATTTGGGAGACCATGTCTATTTACGAATTAAGCCTAAAAGAAGCACCCACTGTGGGGAAATTCACTAAATTGGCACCTAGATATTGTGGGCCCTTCCAAATTCTGGAGCGGATTGGACCAATAGCTTACTGACTAGCCCTACCTACCCACATTAGGATGCATGATGTGTTCCATGTCTCATTATTAAAAATATATGTCTATGACCCTAGGAATGTGATTAGTTGGCAGGATATGCAAGTAAATCACATAATGAATTAAATTGCAAAATAAAAACATTGCCAATGTGATTTATATTGATACCATCAATCTTTTGGTGCAGGTCGAACCAAACGGAGAGCTATTGATAGAACCACTTAAAATCCTAGATCAGAGAGAAACATTGCTATAGAGGCGAGTTATCACCCAGGTTAAAGTGCAATGGAAGCACTTCATCCCAGATGAAACTACCTGGGAGGATAAATAATTTATGCGTCAAGCATATCCAAACTTGATTGAACAGTTTGAAACAAACATCTAGGAAAATGTTTCATCTGAGAGGGGGAAAATGTAACACCTAAAGCCTATGAGTTACATGAGGTGATTTGAACTGATTAATTTTCATAAGAATAATGGAACAACTTAATAATAAGTACATTTGTTTTGTTAATTAAGTTGTTAATAATACATGACTCTGTTTGGAAATCATGAAAGGAACCAAAATGGATTGCTAACCACCAGACACTTAAGGAGGAAAATAGTTACTCCTGCTCCTTTCAAGAAAGTGGGGGGGGGAAGGAAAAAAAACACACAGGACGCTATGGAAGACGAAAGAGAGAGTACTCACAACCTAAAGAATTCTTGAGCTGGACATTGATCAAGTGGATTCTTTGGGGAAACTTCCCATATTTCCCTGAACTGGACTGTGTAGTCTCAAGGTTTAGAGGGAAAGCCTATAATCTCTTAACTGTCTGGGGCAAGGAAGCTCAGGGGGAGTCTAGACGTTATTCCCAAACTCATGGTTGGGTGTACTAGTACCCTCAGTGATTTCTACCATTAGAGTTAGAGCGTATCTCAGGTAAGTATTTGCATAGCACAGTGATTATTTTAGACATGTGTTTATGTTGTTAATGGTTACAGTAAATAAGAATTTCTTTCAGTACCATCGAAATACATTGGTTATTTATTAAGAATAGGGAAGGTTCCTGAAAATAATTATTATGAT
The DNA here is from genome assembly GCA_031772625.1 of Pinus tabuliformis. Taxonomy (NCBI): domain Eukaryota; kingdom Viridiplantae; phylum Streptophyta; class Pinopsida; order Pinales; family Pinaceae; genus Pinus; species Pinus tabuliformis. The sequence continues at coordinate 235,883,040 of CM062815.1, forward strand.
GGCAATTATGTTATAAAACAGAGTTGTTTGTTCACTGTATAGTTGTAATGATTTGAAAAGATTGATGTAAGTTAAGTTGCAATGTTTAGAAAGATGGTTGCAAGTAAAGATTACATGATTTGAAAATATTGTTGTAAGTTAAGTTTCATAATTTAGAAATATTTTTGTAAGTAAAGAGTGCTTGATTTAAAAGAATACAGGAAATGATGGATTCTGGAATTGTTATGATAATTATGAATGCATCTAGGGTTAATAACTGTTGGAAGCTAATGACCCAGAACTTGCTGGAAGAGTAAACTTGTGAAGTATTGCTCAATCCGAGGCTTTACCTAAGAAAATAAAAGAAAAAAAATAGAAAAATAAAGAAATTCCTAAGGTACTAATTCATGAATTCTGGAGCCTCGATACAACATTTATTGAATTTGTCTTTAAAAATATATATAAAGAAAAATCCAGATTTATGTGTAACCTAACTCAAACTGAGAACTGTTAGTCAGTTTGTTTGACGAGTTATAAAGAACAATTCGGAGTAATTTTTTTAGAAAGGAATGGTGATTCAAATCAGTACCCAAGCCACACTAGACAGTAAGCATGCAGTGTGAATATGGAAACAAAATATATATATATGAATATATAACATCGATATACACATCATAGATGTAGCTTCAACAACCATTTTCACATTAAAGTGGTAACTAATAGACAAAACCTGGTGCTAGGAGATAGTACTTGGTTGAAACATAAAATAAAACAAGATTTTATCGTTGTTCCAATGTCAGATATAGACGCTACAAATTAGTTACAAACGGTTCCAACAGTTGAGAGAAATTAAATACAAAAGGGTAACCCTGACCTGAGAGGTGGAGCACAGCACCAGAAATCTGACAGCACTGAGAACAATCTTGCTAGCAACAGCTATGTTCCTTAAGCACAAGCCTACTACCCTAGGAAGCACTTGAGTTAAGAAAAATCAAAGAGCACTTGTATATGAGCAAGTGCACAAACCAAGAAACATCATTGTGTCGCTGCACGAGCTACCAAATACCTAAGTAGGCTCTACCTGCAAAAAAAAAAACCCAAGGCTAGTAGATAGCTGAGGAATGGGATTTCTTAAAATAGGAATTGTCTATAGGTCTTACCAGTGGGATGAAAACTCCGTATCACAAACAATATTGAGAACTATAATGCAACCAATACGACAACCATGCGTAAGTATTATGGAAGGTAAATCCAAAGCAGAAAAGAAAAGAGTGATTAACTGAAATAAGAACCTTGTCTCAAATTGACAAGGGTTTCCTGATTGTCCATCTCTAGAAGATAACTGGAATTGACTCGGATCCAGGGAACCCTTGTTTTAGTAATTCCTCTAGAGCTAGAGTCATGGCAAGAAACTACTTAAGGGAGCCCCACGGCATAGACATTACCCAGCAATAGCCATAGAGCATAATGAAACTCAAAACCCCCCCTCTATCGCTTGTTAACCAGAAACCAATCTCCGCAGAGTGAAATTTGGTGCAAAACTCAGATTGGGATGGGAAAAGTAGTTTCCAAAACCCTCGGTACCCTCGAATGGAATCCTGAAAGCGGACGGATGGCCCGATGAGGAACAAGTGCAGGAAGAGAACGATAGCTGGAACATGCAAATCGCACAAGATGATGTTGGGTATGTGGTGGTTGCGTGGAGGTGAGCCGTCCGGTCCCTTGATCCAAGCTGGCACCTCGGAGTGGGTGATCCATTAATGACCGATTACTCCAGATAACGAAGGCGTACTACATTATATGTTGTGAATTTAATTTAAGATTCCCATATAAATAATTAAATCCTCCGTATGAATGAATAAAGCTCCACACCCCTCGACGAAACTGTAATTTTAAGTATTGAAGATGCATGATTAATTATCAGAGAATGGTCATGAATTTATATAGTTGCTAAATCCATATGCCAATATGTAAAAAACATTATTTGTCAGTTACTGATAGTATGGTTATCTATGACAGTATGCTATGCGTAAGTTGAAAAAATAAATTAAAAATAATATAAATTATATCAAAGAAGAATCGTATATATATTTATATGTATATTTTATAAGAATTTAATATATCATACAAAAATATTAGCATTTTGAGAAATTTAATCTCTAATAAATTTGTATTTAAAATAAATCTATACTAATTATATATTAAACATTAAAAAACAAACCTTATTCATTTTCCCAATTTAAAAAAATATTATATAAAAAATATTTTTTAACCTACTTTTTGCCATTTGGATGAAAATGATAATAAGAACTCATTTACATGTTATTTGAAAAACCTTGTTTATTTATTAGTTTATTTAAAGAAAGGTAGTTAGCACTTTATTGTTTAAATATCACTTGTGTGATACATATTTAATAATATGTATATCCCTTCTTTGTCTTCTTTCTTTTTTTCATAATCATTTAGTTGAAGATTGATTATATGATAAATGCATAGTATTTTATGTCAATTTGATTAGTTGCAAGATACGTTGGACATTATCAGTAAAATAATATAATATATTTAACTTTAATTATAATAAAATTGTGTATAACAACATTCTAGCCATATTAAATAAACTGAAAGTTCAAATGAACCTGTGGTCATATTTAATAAATCCAAATTTCAAATAAATTCGCATTTATGTCAAATTAATATAGTGTCATTCCTTGCATCAGTCTACCATCGTGAACTTTTCTATTTATAATGCTAAAGACATTGAATGCAAACATCGTTGAATCAAAGAGTATAAGTGTATCCTCCAAGAGGGTGTAATGATTCCATTTCATCAATCGTTCAGTAAAACAATGACATGTAGCATGGAGTTGCAGGTCTACTGGTGATGTCATTTGATGTCGTGCACATGTCTCCATCAATTTGTTGTTTCAGGAAAATGTTAGAAAATTATATATTACAGAGCAATGGAACACATAAAATATTGCAGAAATATAAACACAGAAAACACATAAAACAAGAGAGACATAGATATACGTGGTTCACCCAGTTTGGGCTACATCCATGGAGAAATATCCAATCCTTCTTTTATTATATTATCCAGCAAACTGAAGAGATACAACCTGCAGCAGATCCGCTATAACACCCTCTTCGCTCTCAATCTCCTCTCTCTTCCTCACTCAGAATATAGATCTACATAAACGCAATACAATTCCCTCATATATAGTGAGGGGTTGCCTTCTAGGGCGAAAAATCCTAAACTACACATAACTTCTACCATCAGATCATCCACCTAATGAATGGACCAGATTGACTAGAAATTATTAGACTTTTACAAGGCAGTTTTACATCTATTTTTAGTTTCAGGGGCGCTGTCCCTAGACCCCCTAGCTAGGGGGGATTTACCGCCCCCCCGGACCCCCGTGGGGGGGACAAGTCCCCCCCCGCACACCTCCACCCCTCCCACATGGAGGGGTTTATAGTCTTCTTAGGGTATACATCTGGCTGAAACCTTTGAATACATAAGATAATCAGGCTCCACACCCAACAAGCTGCCACTTAGAGACTGATTATAGCAATTCCACCGCTGCTTCATTTGCTAGACAATGACTCCACTTTAGACCTGGTTGTTTCTCATCTTCTTCATCAGACTTGAAGACCAATTGAAACTGAGCATATTCTCAGTTTCTCCCCAGTTACAACTTTTGTTAACATATTTGTAGGATTCAGGCTAGTGTGTATCTTTTCCAGTTTCAACTGTCCATCTTCCAACGCTGACCATATGAAATGGTACTTGAGTTGTATATGCTTAGTCTTGGAATGAAATGAAGAGTTATTTGTAAGATGTATGGCACTCTGGCTGTCACTGTATAACCTGCCCAACTCCTGCTTCTTACCCAATTCATCCAAAAACCTTTCTAACCAAATAATTTCTTTACTAGCCTTTGTAGCAGCAACATACTCTGTTTCTGTTGTTGAAAGTGAAAAAACACTTTGGATTTTTGAAACCCAACTGACAGTTGTTCCACCTACAGTAAATATATATCCTGTAGTTCTCCTCCTGTTATCTCTGTCACCTACCATATTTGCATCAACATATCCTTGTAGAGAAATGTTTGAACCACCAAAGAATAATGCTTGATTTGTGATACCTCTCAAATACCTGAGAATCCACTTCACTGCCATCCAATGTTCTTTTCCTGGATTGTTCATGTACCTACTTACAACTCCCACTGCATGTGAAATATCAAGCCTTGTGCAGACCATTGCATACATTAAGCTTCCAACTGCTAATGCATATGGAACTTTAGAGATATGAGCCATTTCTTCCTGAGTATTGGGACATGCCTCCTTACTTAATTTGAAATGGCTAGCCAAAGGTATACTAACTAGTTTTGTGTTCTGCATATTAAACCTTTTCAACACCTTTTCTATGTACTCACTTTGAGACAATGTTAATTTGCGATTCTTCCTATCTCTAGTTATTCTCATACCAAGGATTTGTTTTATAGCACCCTTATCCTTCATTTCAAATGAGTTTGCTAATTTTATTTTGAGCACATTTATTTCCTGCATGTTATAACCTGCAACAAGCATGTCATTTACATACTATAACAATATAATATAGCTTCCATCATTTTCCCTTTTGAGATAAACACAATGATGAGAGTGACATCTAGTATAACCTTGTTCAGACATAAACCTATCAAATTTTAGATACCATTGTCTTAGAGCCTGTTTTAAGCCATAGAAGCTCTTCTTCAACCTGCACACTAGTTTCTCCTTCCCTTTTACCTCATATCCTTGTGGTTGCTACATATATATCTCTTCCTCCAAATCCCCATAAAGAAAGGTTGTCTTTACATCTAACTGCTCAAGATGCAAATCTTCAACTGCTACTAGACTTAAAATAGTTCTAATTAAAGTCATTTTAACAACAAGATAAAATATTTCATCAAAATCAATACCTTTCTTATGTGCAAACCCCTTCACTACATGTCTAGCTTTGTACCTCTGTTTTCCTCCATATTCTTCCTTCAACCTGTAAACCCATTATTCTGCAATGTTGTTTTACCTGCAGGCAACCTGACTAAGTCCCAAGTCTAGTTATGTGCTAAGGATTCCATCTCTTCTTTCATGTCTTGCTCCCACTTCTTCCTGGTTTCTACCTACTCTACTTCTTCATAACGTTCTGGTTCACCAGAATCAGTCAACAATACATAATATAATGAAGGAGAGTATCATTCAAGGAGTCTACTTATCCTAGTAGATCTTCTAACGCCACTTTCAAATGTTTGAAGTGCTTGTTGCTGTTGTGGTTGTTGTTCTAGCTGTTGATCATTATGATTTTCAGGTACCATCACATTTCCTATGATATCATCAAGCACTGTGTATTCTCTGTTTTCTTTTTCTTGTTTCTTTTCCTACAACTGATTCTTATACAAGACCTTTTCATTGAATATTACATCTCCGCTCCTAATGATTTTGTGATTTTTATAATAATATAAGTGATAACCAAAATCATTAACACCATATCCAATAAAGGTACATTTATTTGATTTTGCCTCAAGCTTTGTTCTATTTTCTTTGTTAATGTGGACAAAAGCTTCACAACCAAAAGTCTTTAAAAATGAGTAGTTTACATTTTCACCTATCCATGCCTCCTCTGGAATACCACCATCCAAGGAAATTGAAGGCCCTCTGTTTATTAGATAAACATCAGTATCTATAACATCTGCCCAAAATTGTAAAGGAAATCATGAATGCAATCTCATGCACCTTGCACGCTCCATGATTGTCCTATTCATCTTTTTTGACATGCCATTTTCTTGTGGTGTTCCTGGAACTATCTTCTCTCTACGAATTCCATTCTTTGAACAGTACCTATCAAACTCTTTGTTGCAATATTCACCTCCATTGTTTGATCTGAGACATTTCAACCTTTTTCTTGTCTCATTTTCAACCAAAGCTTTCCATTTCTTGAAAGTATCAAATACATCGGATTCATTTCGAATACAATAAATCCGGGTTTTCTGGTTGCATCATCAATAAAAGTAACATAATAACGAGATCCACCAAGAGATGTACCTGAGAATGCCCCCATACATCTGTGTGCACAAGCTCTAATTTTTCGCTCTTCTTTTCTTTCCCAACTCTAAGGAATCTGACTCTCTTTTGTTTTCGATAAACACAATTCTCACAAAATTTTAAATCAACAAGCTTCAAACCTGGCAACAAATTTCTTGAGTGAAGAATCTGCATCCCCTTCTCACTCATTTGCTCGAGCCTATGATGCCACAATGCTGTATCTTCTCCTATAGAGGTTAAAGCATTAACAGAATTAGAAATACCATTGCATAAATACAATGTACCAACCTTTTCTCCTTTCGCTATTACTAGGGATCCTTTAGTGACCTTCTAGGTTTTATCTGTGAAAGTACTTACACAACCTTCACCTCCCAACTGCCCTATTAAAATTAGATTTTTCTTCAGGTTTGGAACATGCCTTACCTTCTTCAATAACCACTGATTTCCATTTTGCTGTTTTATGAAAATTGTACCCATTCCAATGATTTTACAGGGTTTATCATCACCCAAATGGACTTGTCCAAAATCTCCTTGAACATAGTCATGAAATATTTCTTATTAGTTGTGCCATGGAATGAGGCCCTTGAATCTACCACCCAAGAATCAGTAATATTTTCGAAAGAAAGAATCAAAGCATCTTGTAAGAACTCACCTGTCACATTTGCTTCATGATTGTTTTCTTGTTGTGCATCTCCTTCTTTTCCCGTCTGAGATCTACATTCTTTCTTTAGGTGTCCTTTCTTTCCACATTTCCAGCACACTATCCCTAATCTGGACTTGGATCTGCCTTTTCTTGACTTACTGCGATACCCTGGGCTCTTTCATCTTTCCATTTTTCTTCCCCTAGTCTCTATAGTCAAAGCATTACCTAATGTCTCACCGGAGCTTCTCCGTCACATTTCCTCACTAAGGATTGCACCGAAAACATCATCAAATTTTAAAGTACTAGATCCAGAGATAGAGTTACTAATGGCCATAACTAAACCATTCCAACTTTCTAGCAATGAGCAGAGAAATAATAGAGCCCTAACTTCATCATCAAAATTTACCCCTACAGAACTTAACTGACTTGTAACTGTATTAAAATCATTTAAATGGTCTGCAACAAATCCACCTTCTAACATATTCATATTAAATAAATGCTTCATAAGAAATACCTTATTTGAGGCCGAGGGTTTTTCATATAGTTTGGCCAATGCCAACATTAAATCTTGTGTTTTCGTTTCCTTTGAAATATTAAATGCTACCAGTGCCGCTAGGCACAGCCATATGTTCCAAGTGCCTTTCTGTCCAGAATATCCCATTCTTTGTTTTTCATACTCATCGGCTTCTTTGTTTTTCCACTCAATGGTAGGTACAGATCTCTCTGATATAGATAATCTTCCATCTGCATCTTCCATAGCTGGTAGTTTTAGCCATTGATTTTTTCGACCCTAAACCTACCATCTTCCGCCATTGCTCCCACTCGAACCAAGAACCCTTCTCTTCTGCAAGTTTATCAGCCAAATAGACCTTCGGCTCTAATACTAGTTGTTAGAAAATTATATATTACAGAGCAATGAAACACATAAAATATTGCAGAAATATAAACACATAAAACACATAAAACAAGAGAGACACAGATATATGTGGTTCACCCAGTTTGGGCTACATCCATGGAGAAACAACTATTCCTTCTTTTATTATATTATCCAGCAAACTGAAGAGATACAACCTACAACAGATCCACTGTAACACCCTCTTCGCTCTCAATCTCCTCTCTCTTCCTCACTCAGAATACAGATCTACATAAACGTAATACAATCCCCTCACATATAGTGAGGGGTTTCCTTCTAGGGCAAAAAACCATAAACTAAACATAACTTCTACCGTTAGATGATCTGCCTAATGAATGGCCCAGATAGACTAGAAATTACTAGACTTTTACAAAGCAATTTTACATCTATTTTTAGCTTCAAGGGTGCTGCCCCCGAACCCCCGGCAGGGCACCGTTGGCACCCGGACCCCCACGGGGGGGGCGGCGTGGGGGGACAAGTCCCCCCCACACCCCCACCCCCCTGCGTGGAGGGTTGTAAAATCTTCCTGGGGTACACATCCGACTGAAACCTTTGAATACAAAAGATAATCAGGCTCCACACCCAACATAAAACACATTTCAATGTGCGGGAATGATCTCAAATTAAAGAGATTAAATAAGCCAATTTTTATTAATTAAATTGAAAAAATCAATAACTTAAAGTTCTCCTTTTTCTTGTGCCTTCTTCCACTTACTCAAATTTTGTTTAATTGATTGTGTCTTCTTCCACTTACTCAAATTTCATTTAATTGATTATAAATTTGTATTATATTAATAGTCAATTTTATTCACTTAATAATAAATGTGTATTTTTTATTAATACGAGTAAGTCAAATCTCAAGCAGTTGAGGTATGTTTCATAAATGCAAAAATAATAATGTTGAAAAAATATAATAAATAAATCACAAAAATGTAATGATAATATTTTATATTATCTTATGATTTGTCATTTCATATTTAGGTTGCACCATGATATGCTTCCCTATCCCCTATCCTCTAAGTAACTTTAGATGTTACGCACATAACTAGATGAAACACACAATAGGCGATTGAAGATTACATTAATATAAATGTTACATTCATGACTTGTGGAGATTACCTACAAGAAAAATGAGGGTGCTAATGGGATAATGGAATTCAAATAGTGAATTAATGTCAATATGTAAAACCAAAGATTTGATGGTACAACCAACCAAATATTTTTTGGTACACATGTCATCATTGCAAAATAAGGGGTGAACTAATCAAATTTGAGATAAATATATTAGAACACTTTCAAAAAATAATAAAATTCAATTTCTAATGTTAAACTATGGAGAAAAGTGCAATTTTTTTTGTCAAAGCAAACTAATAACTGGTCAAGAAAAAAACCGAACACAATATATTATACATGCAGCAGGTATAATAATAATAACAATACATTGAACTATGCGATTTGTTTTTCCAAAGCATTGTGAAAAGGTTCCATTTTTTCATTTTGCAATGGTCAGTTGTAAAGCATTTTCTGCAAGTAATTTGCTTATAGACCTTTACAGTTTTCTTACCTAAAGCTAATAAGTTTTTAAATAAAACCTACGAAACATAGAAACTTGTATTATTGTAGGATTTTTTTTTTTCAAAACATATATTAAAGCTTATGTTTCAAGTCATAAAAGTTACAATAATTAATTGTAAATGAGTATTTGTTAAACGTCACTGAATACAAAACTAGCTATGCAGAAGTGGTTGTGTGTGTGCAAAGGCTTTGCAAGGAACACATGCATCTACAAAATTAAGTATTTATATAACTCATGTTATATATAGAAACTCAATTCAATGAGATATTTATTAATTAAATGACATTATTTAATAATAAATTTTACCAATTGCAAAAAAAAAATAATAATAATGTTATAGTTGAAGTTTTGCTGGTAATTGTAATCAATGCGAGAGACATATACTGCATATGGAAAAGAGGAAAAATTGAAAAATTACGTTATGTAGAAGCAGAGGAAAGGAGAAGAAGAGAAAACAAAAAAAAGACTCTTTCATTGTGTGGAGTGTGGTTTCACCATTTTCATAGATGGTATAATGACATTAATGGTTCTATGCCCTTTGGTGAAATGTACGGATCGACATGTAATCGGAAATGTAAATGCTATTAAGTCTACACCAACATCGATATAGTAGTGGATGTGATTGTTGAAAATACGTAAGCTAGCTATCATTATTAGAAAATATTGACATTTAATTTGTTTCTTACATGGAGTAACTGATTTCTGAATTTCGAGATTTGTTTTTAAAACTATTTGTACTATTTTTCATAAACATCTGTTTTACCATTTTTTAATTGTTATTTATTTCCTAAAACACATTTCACATGCAAAATAGTAACATGCATTGGAAATATAAAAAGGTAGAGAATTTAGAACTATCAACAATTACTCTGGTAGTGAAAAATCCTGCAGTTTGACAACTGTAATCCGATAATTTTAAAAACTTGTGCCCGATTTTCTAAAAATCATGTTGGAATTTCTACTATTTTCTAGCTAGAATTGTGGCATGTTTAGATTATCTAAATTATTTTTTCTATCTGTCATAAATGTAGATTTTGTTATATTGAGTTACTATATATTGGAAATTTCCCGTAGAAGGGATTTCATAGACAAAGTAGTAACAAGTGGTGCTTGTTTGGCATATCGTTGATCTATACCTATAGTGCATTGAAAGCATTGTTGGTTGACAAAAAAAATTCAAATTTTACTGCAAAAATCGCTCAAAGGGGAAGGAAAGAGGCTATTTGCATTGATACTATTAACTCACTTTCGCATATTGATCAAAGCTTTCAGTGTTCAACTACATATGAGCAATATGTGAATTTGTCTATGCAAGAGAAGAACAACGATAAGATCTAGTCTACAAGAGTAACCATTGCTGCATGCGTTCTAGAGGTATTTGATTTCAGTGAAATAATTTATTAATGCACATATAAGTTTGATTTTTAAACATAAATAATTAAACTATCAGCCAAAGATACTGGTATTTTTTTGAGTTCAGATACATTTAGGTGGATATTGAAGCTACCAGTTCTGAAAATGCAGTTAGTTTTATCAAATGGAAATAGTTTTCTAGTATCACAGGAAAATGGCTCGAAAATATTACAAGAGTTCACTTTGCAATATTTTGAGGTTCCTTCTGATCTTTCCTCACTAGATATCATTTTGTTTAGAGAACCATTTAGGGAGTTTTTTTGGCTATATGTGCATTTAATGGGCCTAGAAACTACTACTACTGTGCCAAGTTCCATTCTCTATTTGCTTTATTACTCATATAAAAATATTTGTGTATTCGACTGAGCTGATCTTATTTCAAATGAACTGTGCTTTCAGTTAGTACATTTGCAGAAAAGCAATAGGTTTTTCATGATGGCATATATGATAACAACCCTTGTTTCGAGTCACATTTTAGACGAGTTGCCACATAATCCTAATTTCAGTGTTGACAAAGAACCGATACATTTGCACTATCCCATATTGTGGAAGCAACAAACTATTTCAATTTTTTGTCTAATTCAAGATATTTTTATAAAACAAGTTACTTTCATGATAATTAGACAACAACCTCGTCGAATATTTGGTGAAGTACAAGTTATCCTTTGGGGGAAAGAGATACTTAAATAAAGAGAAAATAATACAGTTATTTGAGTTTATGGGTTTTGAGGTGAAGCACTATGTCTTCCAAGAATTGCTATGGACATGTATTTTGTTACCAAAGTCTACATATAATATTACAATTTGCAAGTTAAATTTGAACATAAAAAGAAGAGATAATTTATTTATTTGCCATTTGTCTTTGGGCAAGTAACCATGAAGAGTGAAAGTTAGCTTGTAGAGCTTGCAAGGTCTTTGCATTGTTTTAATTTAGAAAAAAGTTGAAGGTTCGTGATACATTGATCTAAAAGTTTTATTTGTCAGACATCTAGACACAATCAAATGTGAGATCTTGCTAAAAAAAGTTACAAGTGAAATTGAAAATAATCACAGTACTACAAACAATAACGAAGAAGGATAAATTGTTGAAGAAACAAGTTTCTCAATCTTCTCTTTTCATATTCAAAACTTCTTTGCCTTCATCTTGAAGTGAAAGAAAATGAAAATATATCGAAGTTGCACAATTTATTCATTGTCAGCGATTAGTTGTTGAAAATGACAAGAAGTCTTAATTAAGAAAATGAAAAATCCATCTGCAAATAATAAGTAGTCAAGAAACTATCAACGAGGATATGGAAAATCCACTACCTGATTGGGTTAGTAGTGCTTTGAATGAAAAGCAAAAAATAACGAAGCAATTTGCCAAATAATTTTCTATTTTAAATGATCAGTTTGTCTCTTTTCAAGATACAAAATATAATAGAGAAAGTCAAATATTAAAAATTGAAAAAGTAAGGATGCTTGGTAAAAACGTTATTGATATAGAAGAAACAAATATTCACATGTCTAGAATTGCAATCATAGATGTTTTGACATTGTATGAATTTATCAGGAATGCACTTGTAGTGTCTTTTGAGGAATGAAACACAGAAAACCTAGTAGTGAAAGGAAAATTAAAGATGTTGTAAAATTCTTTAAATTTGGGTCCTTTTTTAACAACTACAATCGGAATACGAACTTAGCAATCCCCAATTTCCACTTCTTGCAAATCTCATGGATCTATTTGAGCACTGCGACTGGTTAATGCTGTCAAATTTCATATAGACAGTAATATATGCTAGAGATTAGAAATCATTGAACATGCATGATAGATAGTTTTGTTATGCTACGGTTAGCACAAAAAATCAGCTCATTTATCGATTTGATAAAAAATAATGTTATAGAATACAAGCATTTCATTAACAATGAATTGCTTGCTTTTGGTCAAAAGATTAAATTTCTACCTGATTTGGACAAGAAAAACAAAGAAATGCCAAATGCTAATCGAATGAGGCAAATCAAAGATGGATGGTCCAAAATAAATAAATACACTAGAAAACATTATTTTTGAATGTAAGAGCATAGAGAATAGAAGAAGTGATATGTTTATAAAGACCATGTAAATTGTTAAAGATCTAGATGGTCCATGTATTATATGAAATTCTGAATTGATTACAAAATATATACCATACACTAGCATTTGAACTAGACAAGATAAAACAATCATTGGCAAAGAAGTTTGATTTTATAAATGATTTTACTCCAGAAGAAATTGAAAAATGGGTAGTTGAATTTGTCAGTATTAATGATAGGAAATATTTGTTAATCTCTCAATTACAAGAGGAGGCAATGGAAATCAAAAAGAAATTATTCGATCAACATGTGAGCGTAGATATAACAATGGGACCAATGAAAGAATTCGTTTAGGCTTATAAGTTGAAGACATTAGTTCAATAGGCCATGCATTTGGGAGACAACTAATATTCAAACAATTAGCCTATATGCTTTCACAAACTGTAAGTGTCCTTAAATCTTTTCATATTTGTTTTCTGTTTACTAGTATTCAATCATCATTATTTGTTAGTTTTACTAATGTCACATAGTCTACCTGCTAAATGTGGTTGCTTGGTTTATTTTTCATATTGTAGTTCACATATTTCATTTTGGCGGATGCGAAAACAAGTACTTAAAGAGAAGATGTTAGAATAACATAGTGAATGAGCTAATGAACTGAGCCATTGAGCATTTTCATTATTGATACAATAAATTCACACTCAGAATCAATGTTCTTAATGCTTATCATATGATATTCTATGCATTTGTATTTTGTTTATTAATTTCAACTATAGCTATGGTGATTGAAATTTGAAACTTGATACTATTATTGTTATTGTGATTGCATTACTTAATGTTACAGACTTATGCTTTAATTATTCATATTATGTTACTGATACATATATGTTAATAACATGAAACATGAGAATAGTTCATTTTTCTATGAAACATAAATAATGTTCACTGTAATCATATTTTTAAATTTATCCGGAGTAGGGGTGGAGCTTATTTCAAACAATTTTTGTACAGAATATGAAGATTCTGATGATGAAAGATTCAAATCTTCCTCCGAACAGTGCACTTCAACTATAGTTCCATGTATATGTGTATTTATGCAAAGATAACTATAAAAATGGCGTCGAATTTGCAAAGAGAACAACCTTTAATTAGTTGATTAGAAAATTATTTTTGTGCAAAAGAAACATTTTTTACAAAGTGTAGAAATCATAATCGGTCTACAAAAGGTGTTTAGTGACATTTGTGCTTATGCTCAAAGGTATTTTTGTTACATAATTTAAGACTCCTCATTTTCGAATAAAAGCCATATGCGGAGATACGAAAATCTGCAGGAATTGTATTGACATTAGACTATTATCAAACAATGTGAACATTAAACTATTAATGAGAATGAACATTAGACATGTTGTAGTTTCAAATTTGAATATACCTTCTCATTTTTTCGGTTAACTCAATTAGTAACAAATATATACGTTAAAATTAATATTTTAATGCTCTCAAAATCATAACCAAAGCTTCAAAGATTTATATTTTGGATTAATTTTGAGAATACACATTAATTTTAATATTTCAAAGGTTTTAAAACCATGATTTTATGTTTAATATTTTAATGCCTTTAAATAATGCAAAGTCAAATAACATTGTGAAGTGATCACCATTTTTTTTGTATATATTGAATTGAATTTCCAATGAAACCTTGTTGACAATGTGAATGTCATTGCTCATTTCAAAATAAAAAAGCAAAAGTTAAGTACCTTTAGCGTAATCATCAAGTTTTCTCAAGAGAAAAAGGAAATTTATGGAGCATTTCTTATGCAAATAGACAATGTGCAGAACATGTGAGAAGGGTGGATGTATGGAAGTAGAAACGTATTAATATATACCTACCTACTAAGTGATCAATAAAGAAATTGTGTAGTTAGGACAAGTCTATTAATTTAATTAATAACAGTTTGAAATGTCAATTACTAATTGAATTACATTATTGAGTATAAAAGTAATTGTATGAAGGTGGTTTTGCGTGTGAACAACCTTTGCAAAGAAAAAATGCATAATAGGAGGGGGGTGCGCGGGCGTGGAGGAGCTACACAAAATTGTTGTGCGAAAATAATTTTATAAATTTCCATATCATATATCATATATCATATTAATGTTTACAGAGAACTGGAGATGTGTAGGAGAACTGAGGATATTATTATCTTTCCTTCGATGGAGGTTTTACTGTGCGAAGTATGTAGTATGTGTGTGGGAGAGCAGTTGCATAGAGATTTGATTTTAAAGCTATGAATATTTGCGGAAGACCGGGTATGTGTGGGAAGAAAGATGGGTGTATAGGGAAGTTAATGAAACTAATACTGTCAACATGATATTATTATTATGTTTCATTGTGGAGAGCTTTGGCTGTGCAGAAGATGGGATATGTTTTTCGATTTGATGAACAAATCTTCACTTAATATTTTGTCGTGCAAATATAATTTTGCAATTCCTAGATCGTATATCATATAAATGTTTATGAATGATGATGTATGTGCGAGAGAATGGCGAATATGATGATGTTTCATTGTGTGGAAATTTTATTGTGCAGAGTACGAACTATGTGTAGGAAAGCAGTTGAGAAAACATGTTTAGATATAATGTGTGCAGATAAAAGTGGATAGATATGGATTCCACTAAGATATTAGCAAAATATTGTATTAGTATAACATTTAATTTGGTTCTATTGTGAAAAACAAATATGTATTGTTTAATACTAAAATTGTAACAACAAAATTCTTTGGTGTCAAGTGCGACAAACCACAGATTGAAATATTTCTCCACACAATGGACTTCCTTTGCAATTCCTCACAAATGTCTAATTTGAAGCATATTTAGAAATATGAACATATATATTTTTTAGAACTAAAATATTATTAATAATATAAACATAAAGTATGTATTTTTAATACTAAAATATATAATCAATTGAATAAAAATAGTATGCATTATTTTCAAGTAAAATAAATCAATAATCTAAGCATAGACAATTGTATTAAGCAAATATGTGTTATTTAATACTAAAATATTAGCAATATAAGTCTTTTGTGCTAAATGGGGCGATCTGCACATTGAAAGCTTCCTCTGCACAAAATATCATTTTACTAAAATTGCAGAAATAAAAACCTTGAATGTTGCTGAAAGTAGATACCTTTACAAATTTCCAAATCGTATACGTATATCGTATGAATGTTGTGTGGATATTTTATCATGTGGAGTATGAACTATTTGTAGGAAAGCAATTGAAAAAAGATGTCCAGATATAGCCTGTACGGAAGAAATGTGGAAAAAATATGAATCCCACTAAAATATTAGCAACAATATCATATAACTCCAACATTTTCTTTGGTGCTATTGTGAACAACAAATATGCATTGTTTAATACTAAATTATTAGCAATAAAAGCCTTTAGTACCAAGTGCAACAAATCACACATTGAAAGCTTTCTCCGTTCAATGGACTTCTTCCGAACTTTTGCATAAACGCCTAATTTGAAACACATTCAGAAATACAAACATATACATTATTTACAACTAATATTATTAATAATATAAACATAAAATGTTCATTTTTAATACTAAAATATATAATCAATTGATAGCAATAGTATGCATTATTTTAAAGTAAAATATTATAAATAATCCAAGAATAAACATTGTTATTAATCAAATATGCATTATTTAGTACTAAACTATTATCAATATAAACCTTTTGTTCTAAGTGGGTCGATCCGGACATTAAAAGCTTCCTCTGCACAACAGATTTCTTCCGCACTTGCGCACATATGCCTAGTTTGAAACATATCCAGAAATATGAAGATAAAGATTATTTACACTTAAAATATGGCCAATAATATCATATACGTCAACCATTTACTAAAATATTAGAAATGAAAGCCTTTAATGCCAATGTATTTATCAATCAATGATACGACTGATCGAAAGGCATTATTGAGTATGAAGATAGCTTCTACTCTGCAAAATTAATTATGCAAAAAGAATAAATTAAATAGATTTATGGAAACGAGTTATGTGCAGAAGAATGAGTGGTTTCACAACTGCTCTTACAACATGTTATTCCTATTAACAGGGTATTCCACACTTCCACACATATTCCTAATTTGAAACATATTCCAAAATATGAAAAGGTATTCGAAAATACAAAGATGAACATT
This sequence comes from Pinus tabuliformis, assembly GCA_031772625.1. Lineage (NCBI taxonomy): Eukaryota > Viridiplantae > Streptophyta > Pinopsida > Pinales > Pinaceae > Pinus > Pinus tabuliformis. Next base: position 235,899,904 of record CM062815.1, read on the forward strand.
ATTTACAACTAAAATATCATCAATAATATCATATATGTTGATCCGTTACTAAAATATTAGCAATAAAATCCTTTAATTCCAACGTATTTATCAATTAATAATGCGACCTACTAAAAGGACGAGGGTTTTTACTATGGGTTTGTGTGGGAGATTTGCTATGAAATGTGGCACACATGCATTTGTGTTATATTATACACATGTGAATTCTCTATTAACAATAAAAAATATGGAAAATGAGTTATGTGCAAGAAAACAACGTATGTGTTGAACATTTTATTGTGAAGAGATTTTATTGTCTTGAGCTTTTATATTCAAAACTTTATTCGGTAGTGACAAAATTAGAACACTGTATTTTTTGGAAATTAATTTATTAATGCTAACCTGTCATTATTATTATTTTTCATTGTCTGGAGTTTTGACTGTGTGAAAGATGAGGTATGTATGTCGATTAGTCGAATACATGCTTATGTTAATCGCAAAGGGAAATCACTAATGATTTAGTTTTATAGATAAATGTTTAATGTTAAAAAGTTTGAAAAAACAATGATACTTTTCACAATTGGGCTATAGAAACTATTTTAAAATGATATTCTTTCTTAACGCGGAAAAAAACAAAATAACTATGTAAATTCATCTAGGAACATGTGGTGTTGATTGTTTTCTTAATTTTTGAAGGAAATACATAAAACTTAAATATTCGAAGTCCAAGATTAATTTTTTCTATTATTATTATTATTATAGTTTTTGTTATCTACCATTCCAATTGTCTTAAGTGTCTAATACATATATTTAATAGTTATATGCTAATGTCACAATACTACTTACTAATTTTCATTGTGTTGTTCGTAGAAGCATTCATGAGGTGTTCATCATGCAATATTTTCAGCATACACATTTCAAATGTATGTAAAACTAGTTTCAGAAGAAACAGAATTCTCGTATGGGTTGTACGATATTGTTCTCAAAATTGCAGACTGTGAGCGACTATCATTTAGAATGAAACTGCACAACGTGTAGCATTAGTGACAAGTTAACAGTGCATTATTATTTCTATATGCAAGTACTAATAATTTTTATATAATATGTGGTATACTCCTTTGCTAATGATGTACAAAGTTTAAATAGTATATGATGTGATAATACTAAAAAACATTTGGACAAAATACATTACTATCATATAGTTCTTATTTTTGAAGTACTTCCATGCTATGGAATTATAAACTCTTATTTTTCTTAGTTATATATATTTGATCTAATTCATGTCGTCATAGCAATGAAAATGAATACAATCATAACAGATACCGTTAAGGACTTTCATAACTCTTCTAAGAGGCACATTTCTGTTTTATTTATTGTACTTTAATTATTTTTGCATTACACATCGCAATTGTTGCTATTGTTGTTGTTTTTTGCTTTTTGTTGTTGTGTGTACTCCCATTACTTTTGGACCATATTTTGTAATGTACTATAACTAAAATCATTTTTTTCAAAATTTCTAGGAAACACATGACACTTAAAGATTTGGATTCAGGACAACAATTACAAGGAAAAACGTACTTTGAAAATTTCTATAAGACTTTTGTATTTGCTAAAACTAAAATCTATCTAACATTATTGTACGGTACTAATGAGTTTTTCTTTGTCTTATTCTGTTTTCATTAGACAATTGTTACTTATTTTCAATTATAGTGTTCTTTTAGGTAGTGGTTTCATTGTAATAGTTGTAAACAAGAAAAAGTTATCAAATTCGAATGATGTCACAGTAGGCATGGACAACAATGTGGAAATAACAATGATGAGTACTATAGAAACATATATTGCAATAAAAAAAAAAAATCAATGGAAACTATCGAAGAAATAAACATAAATAACTAGTTTTGTGCAAACTAAATTATCTTTGTATCAATTTTTTCCTTTTTTCCTCTTTTTTTACCTATCTTCATTTTTCTATTATTTACATTATTTTTTCTTAAAAAAGACAAAAAAAAATATTTCAATTCAATGGAAATAATTAGGCAAAAGAGTGGTGAGTCAATGCCATTGTTGATTGAAGGTATGAATAACAATATAACTAGGAAATTTTTTCATGGCATTATCTTGGTCACATATCGAACATTTTTTGACAAAACAAGTCAAAAGAAATATTCCGTGCATACTTACCAGATAAGAAAGAAAAAATGAAAATAACATTGCATGTGCCAACATCGTTAATCGAACAACACGAGTCAAAAATTATTGCAAATGCTTGTGATTCTATTAAAGATTTCAAAATTATTCCAAAGCATAAATATGATAGTGGTGATTGTGAGAAAAGTATTTGTCTAAATAGTTTTAGTAGCGTAGAAAACATTTTTCCTATTTGCGCAGAGTATCGATTTTTTCCAAACATGACAATTGCAAATCTGTCATGCAATGACAATGCCTTTCCAGTAGGCACAATCATAACTATTGCAATTTCGGTAACACAAACAACAACACAAAACGTTTTGGAAATCAAAGGCGGCAATGGAAAACATGATTAGGCTATAGTAAGGATTTTTTTGTTTAAAAGTTTTATTCTTATGAAGTTCATTGAAATAAAAAAACAAGTTACATATATGTAGGTCTGTATATCTCAATGTTCGGGGAAAAAATTGTTCATCATATATTATACAGTTTGCATGTATTGTTTTACAAATGTTGCATATGTAACAGGTTCAAGTACATGGTAAACTTGTTACGACATGTGTTACAATTCAAAGATAATTGCAACAAAACATTTTTCCATTGATCTTGATAAAAAATATAGCTAAAAAACAAGAAAAAGTTTTATGTACTTCACAGTCAACATTCATTTGTGCATTGAACAAAGGAAAGTAATATGATAGTCTAAGAAAAATGCTTTCCTCGCTAAGTGAAATATGCACAGTAAGATATATCATATCGCTTAAATAGACACAGATAAATAACAAAAAATAAGAAAGACATTTTACTTCGTGTTACTATATATCTATTTTTTACAACATTTTCAAGGATATCTAAAAGTGGTTAGTGTATATACGATTCCATTCAAAACTTTATGCGCAAAATGCAGTACTCTAATTAAAACTTCTAGAATTATAAAAGACATTGTGCTTTATTGCACTTCCTGCAAGAAGCACCCTGGCTTTCTTTATTTTCATCATCTAAATTTCATCATATATGCAACTAACAAGACTGAAAAACAATTTATTCTGAGGGGAGTCGAAGTGGAAAAATTATTACCTGCACTATGACAAGTTTCCTATGACCAATATTATGCAGACAAAACATATGCTATTGAAATATTGAGCAACTTCAAATTACATGGCACATTTACGATAGACCATAAAAATGTAGATGTACATATACACTGACATGTTTCTTTGTTTACACTATTAAGCAATTCGACAATGACACAATTTTTGTTCATTGCATTTCTAGGAATCCTAATAGATCTTTCATTTTACTAGACATTTGTGATCTGCTTTCACATTATCAATAAATATATTATACCCATGCAAACAAGATTACCAATCTACTCATCACATCAACAAGATGATTTTTTGTACCAATGTAAATGTTACTATGACATTGTACATAAACATAATCCAGTGAACTATTTTTTTTGTTCTGACTATATGTCTTGTATTATGCTATGTCTTTTTTTTGTTTTTTTCCCCTCATTATCATTTTTTTCATTGTTTTCTTGATTTATCAAATTTGTAAGTTCTGTAACTACTTAGGAAATATAAGTTCGTTATGATGCAATTTTTAGTGATATTAATTTACAATAATAGTCTTCATTGTTTACAAATTCGATATTTTTTTCCTATTTAAACAACTATTCCATACAAGATTTAAACAAATATCCAAATAACTTGTCATACAAAGCTCAATTTTTTTCTAAAGTGATATAACTTATAAAGCATATTGCATGTATACATAGATATGTAATCCAGAATAGTCCAATATGTTTCTTTGTGTTAACTCTGTTGACAATATTACAATACATAGCCTTTAACATATACCTAATTTCAAAATCTTTTCAACAAATAACAAAGGAATGATAACACTTTCTCTATTAAATAACCATTGTTTCTGGGAACTAACAATTGTATTGATTATGCTATCAAAATCAAGAACTGATTCATTTGTTCATGATTTGCAATAGCCCTTCTGATAATGTTCTCATGGTATCTAGTTCATCTTCGAGACTCCTAAGCATTTGTTGAGTTCTGGTATTTTATGCATTAACATTAAAATATCTTTTCTAAGCATTAAGTTATCTTAGATAAGCGTTAAAATATATTTTCTTCTCGCATGTACATCTTTCTCTGTGCCCCTACCATTGTTTCTTTGATCCATTTCTTTGGTCTTAGTAACAAATAAAAAAAATAATAGACAAATTATAAAGCAATATCTTAAAACAAAATTGTTTCAGAACAAAATGAACATTGAATATTTGTTTTTACAAGAAACAAGTATATATATAATGCATAAGAGAAAATAAGTCATCTAAATCATGAATTAACATTTAAGTTCTGAAACGACATTTAACTACTATCGATTTCATTGATATCCATTAGCTAGTAATCGTTATCAATGTGGATAGTACTCATTTTTCTAATCTTTAAGGAGAAAATACTATTGTAAAATCTATTACTTTAAATCATATATGTTTTACTTAAATTGAAATTTGACATAGTGCAATTGACACGATTATGTTTCATGATTAATCCGCCTTACACTCTTTAGAAATCCATGTTGACATACTTTTTTATTAAAATCATAAATCACATTCTATTTCGATTAACTAAATCTCTTTTTCCAATAAATAAAATTATTTTCCGTAATTATTCACTAAACTAACGTGTATCCAACAAATTTACTATGTAGACTTTCCATGCTACTAGCCAACTTTTACTTTGAAAAATCCATTTTAGAACCCAGATGTCAATTCTCCGTTTGAATGTATTTTTTCCTTTCTCACATTATGCAGATATTCAATTAACTCTATTCACTAAAATAAGTAAATTAGATAGCTAGACATGGGATTCCAAAGATTTCATCTCATTTATGTCTCATTAGCACTTCCAATTACCCAAACAAAATCTACAGTAATCACGTAATAAAATATATTATAAACACTAATGTTATACTACACAAATAACGATTATAATATGCAATATCAAATTTGATAAATGAAAACCGATATTGCACATTAGCTTTGAAATTTTTTGTAGCTAAACTCAACACTTATGCATCAGTTTCGAGAAAATATATATATAAATATAAATATAAATATAAATATATATATATATATATATATATATATATATATATATATATATATATATATATATATAATATATATATATATATATATATATATATATATATATATATAGACACACACACACACACAAAAGCCTTTAATCTGAAATGCGGGCATTCGTAGAAGCAAATCTTGAAAGTTTCTTCTACTCAGTAGACTACCACATAATCATAAAGAAAGTTTGTGTTCAATTATTGAATTTTCTTCAAATTACACACAATCTTTTCTCAATTGACTAATGATATTTGATAATACAAAGATACACATTACTTATAGTTAAAATATTGCAAAAGAAAATACAAAATATTTAATACTAAAATATTAGCAATAAAAATCATTATTTATAATTAAAATATTCACAATAATATCGTATCATTCCACTGCTTGTCTCGAAGTTATTGTGAAAAGCACATATAAATGCCTTCAATGTGAAGACTAGAGATATACATATCCACACAATGAAAGCATGAAAGCTTTCTCATTACAAATAACCATAATTAAAGCTTCGGCTCAATGTTATGATCATTGATGTTGTTACAAGTTCTTTGCATTCTAGAATGATCCAACCTTCCCTCAATTGAGTAGTGATATTCAAAAATACAAAAAATTGCGTAATTTATAACTAACATATTGTGAACAACAAATATTCATTATTCAATATTAATAACATTATTTTAGTAACTTGACTTCAAATCGATATTGCCAAGCTCACTTCTGATTAGTGGTACCTACACAACATAGTCCTCGGCATTCACATTGCCATTGTGCGGAAGTTCATTGTGCACAACTCGTTGTGTCAACCTACGAAAATGAATATTTTGTACAATGATTAACTTATATAATGTTATTATATAATTACAAGGAAAAGCATAAATGGATGTACAATCCTAATCCTTGTAATTATTAACCATTAATACATATTAACAATAATCATTAACTATATTCTTTTGTTATAGCAATAATAGACTATGCATTTGGCAGAAGCAATGAATCAAATGAATTTATAAGCATAATTGGGGCCACCATAAAATAACTTCAATACTTACAGTAAGAGAAATGACATTTTAGCCTATTTGAATAAAAAGACAGGATGTATCGTAGATACTCACGCTAGTGGAATTTAGCTCACAACACATGTGGAGGAAGCGTGCCCACACATAGTGCACATGAAAGAAGTTGTGCAAATGTCATTGTGCAGAGCAAACTGTGCGGAGAAAGCATTAGCTGAGATAGAAGTGTAGAGGAAATGCGGACCTCACTTAATTAGTTGTAGAGACAGGTAGATACACATGACTAAAGTATTAGCAACAATTGTATAATTCCACTACTTGCTTCAGTGGTATTGAAATTATTTAATACTAAAGTACCAAGTGCGGTGATTTGCACATTGAAAAGTTCGTCTGCACAATGGAATTTATTTGCACTTTTGCACATATGCTAATTTGAAACATTATTTACAATTAAATTTTACTTAAATATCAATAGTATACATTATTTACAATTAAAATATTATCAATAATATGTGCATAAACAATTCTATCATCTGCACAATGAAAACTTGAAAGCTTCTTCTGCTACAAACAAATCTTCTAATCAATGAAATGTGGTTTTGTACACAACTTTTTTGCACTCCGCACAACTTTGACTCACTTGAATACTGATATGCATTATCTATAACTAAATTATTAGCAATAATATTGGCAAAGAAATTGTTTAGTACAAAGTGCGTACATCCACACAAAAAACATTTTCGCATAAGAGCATAAACAAACATATATTTGAAGAATTATTTACAATAAAAATATTAGCAATAATATCAAAATAAACAATGTTATTATCGGCTGAACTTTTACTTAATTGACTACTAACATGCATTATTTATAGCTAAAATATTAGTAATAATATTAGAAGCTAGTGCAATTTAGTGTGGACATTCGCACAAAGAGATTTTCTGCACAAGAAGGTGTTCAAAATATACAAAATATTATCAATAACTTCATTTACATTAACCATCTATTAAAATAGTTATTTTCTTTCATCGGGTCTCCACATATAGCGTGTACAAAAGAAGTTGTGTAGATAAAGCAATGTAGAAAAGGTAGGCCTCTCTACACAATAGAGTTACATCTCCAGATATAACATGTATGGATGAAGATGTGTATTCTTTGTTGTGCAGAGCAAGTAGCGCAGAACAAGCACGAGATGAGACAAAAATGTGAATGAAATCTAGACGTCTTCGCACAAATACGATACGAAAGAAGTTGTGTAGTCGTCATTGTGTAGAGCAAGCGATGCAGAATAAGCATGGGTTGAGACAAAAATGTCAATGAAATACCGATGTCTCCACACAAATATGAAATGATGTTCGGAAATATGAAGATAAGAAAAAACTAAACTTAAAATATTACTATGGGAGGCGTCATTGTGTAGGCCAAGTAGTAAATGCATATCTCTCACACAATAGAGTTACGTATCCAAATGTAACATGTACTAAAAAATATGTATAGTCGTCATTGTGTGAAACAAGCATGGGCTGAGGCACAAACGTGGATGAATTACAAAAATCTCGGAAAAAATACAAAATGATATTCAAAAATATGAATATCACCAATTATATCATATACGTCAATTGTTGGGTTGTGATACTTAGCCTGAAACATCAATATCATTTTTTTACCACGCAGGGATCCAAACACTCTCCAATATCATATGTCAATTTCTTACTAAAATATTAGCAATAAAATCCTTTAGTGAATGAAATGTAGACCTCTCCGGAAAATAGAGTTATTTGTCCATATATAGCACATATAGGAGAACTTGTGCAATCATTGTTGTGAGGAGCAAGCAGTGTAGAACAAACAATGTGGATGAAATACAAACCTCTCCCCACAAATACAAAAATATATTCGGATCAAATATGAATGTCAACAATAATATCGTATACGTTAATTTCTTACTAAAATATTAGCAATAAAATCATTTAATGCCAATGCAAAGAACTTCCACTATGCGAAAATATTTATGAAAAAAATCAATTAAATAGCAATATAAATGAGGTAGAAATGTCCATGAAATGAAAACCTCTCTGCATAATAAAGTTACATATCTAGATATAGTGTATACATAATAAGTAATGCAGAACAAACATAGGATGAGATACAAATGTGGATGAAATACAAACCTATTTTCACAAATACAAAAAGATATTCAGAAATATGAATATCACCAATAATATCATATACATTAATTGATTACTAAAATATTAGCAATAAAACACTTAGTGGACGAAATAAGTAGCGGTAGAGATGTGAAAGAAATGTGAATGAACTGCAGACGTCTTCGAACAATAGAGTTACATATCCAGATATAGCATGTATGAAAGAATTTGGGCAGTTGTCATTGTGTGAAACAAGAAGTGTGGAACAAGCATGGGCTGAGACACAAATGTAGATGAAATATGGAACTCTCCGCACAAATATAGACAAATATTCAGAAATGTGAATATCACCAATAATATCGTATATGTCAATAGCTTACTAAAACATTAGCAATAAAATCCTTTAGTGGATGAAATAAGGACCTCTCCGCACAATAGAGTTACATGTCCAGATATAGCATGTACGAAAGAATTTTTGTAGTCATCATTGTGTGGAGAAAGAAGTGTGGAACAACCAATGTGGATGAAATACAAACCTGTTTGCACAAATACAAAAAGATATTCAGAAATACGAATATCACCAATAATATTGTATACGTCGATTGCTTACTAAAATATTAGCAATAAAATCCTTTAATGCCAACATAAATAACTTACACTCTTCAAAAATCTTTATACAAAATAATCAATTAAATAGCAGTAGAGGTAGGGACTATGATGCATTGCAACTATTCCCCTCTTTATAACATGATATCAAATTGTTAATGTTTTTACTTTTCTACATTCAAGAGAGGTTAGAGTTTTATAGTTAACAATTAGGTGTTTAACTATTTTTTGGAGTTATATATCTCTCTATATATATATTTTAAAATTTGAAAATTATTATTTATATTATAAATTTGAGATGTGTAATTTGCAATATATATATATATGCTTTTCGAAATTATATAATTAAAAATACATTTTAAATAATCAAATTAATAATCACAAGATTATTTAATATTGTGTCACCAACTAAAAGAATCTCAAAATTTATAATAGTAAAGGTCAAATAAAAATCTCAAGCTTTTCACAAAAAAAAAATTGCACCTTAACCTTACATTCATAGCTTTCAAAATGTCATGACCCTTGCAAAGTTAGAAAAGTTACAAATTCCTTATTGTATGCTATAACTATATTAAAGTAAATACTCATGCTTAGAAAATAGTGATGTAATGTATATTCAAAGAGCTACAAGGAAGAGAAAAATTGATTATATTATTTGAAATCCTATTTATATTCCAAAAATCATCACTCTGTAGAATATTTACCCATCCTAAATGGTCAAAATTATGGGTACATTGCTAAACCAAAATCTACATACATTAATCAAAAAAATGAAAGCACATAAGAAAATGAAATATAAAAATAAAGAAAAACAACATAGAACCACCCATGATAACTGTAGTCTTACATAATTATTGATTGGAATTTGTTCTTCCTAACTGGAAATCATGTGTTGGGTAGTCTGGTAGTTGAGTTTGCTTCATTCGTTGTCTAGTCAGACACTGCAGCAACCATGGCCTTGTACGAACTACCTGCTTCTTTCAAAATCAACTGCTATTTATTTTGTTGTTCAATAAAGTAAACAGTATGATCCTCTTTTTTTCTAATTAAACTTCAAGTTTTGTTCTTAGTTAACCTCTTGAACTATGTTGAAGTGATGTTGTTTTTATTTGTATGTCTATCTATCTCGATTTTCAGTACAATAATCTATTTTAATTTTGGTTATTCTTTCTCTTAACTGGTGCCTTGAATTTATTTAATCTTTTTCTTCTCTTGTTGTTAAATTAGTTAGAAAATTTAGTCAAAGTGAAAAATTAGTTTAACTTGGTTTATTTTTTTTGTTTTTATACTATGATACTTCATTATGCAGGTTGTATCAATTTGCAGTTTATCATTGTGTTCTTCAGTGATTAAATTTCAGTTATGTTTTGTCTTAAATGTTTCCTTCACTGTTACTTCTTTGTGTTTTTAATTTATCAATCAGTTAAATCATGCCGCAACTATTTTTGCTCTTGATCTTCATGTAAACATCACATGTCACATGCAACTCAAATGCATGCCTTGCATGTTGCATACCATCAAGATGCAAACTCCATATGACACATGCAACTCACATGCATGCCTTGCATGCCACATGCAATCAACATGCAAACTTTCCATGTCGCATGCAACTCCTAAGATATGCTCCATAAACCACCTTTGACATCAATGACAACACTCTTTGACATCAATGATAATTCTTTTCTAACATAGTCGAATAGGAAACCTATGGAGCTAAATCAAAAACCTTTGAACAATGCTCTAAATGTTTTATGCTAACTAGTTTTCTAAGACATACTTTTTTCTTTGTGAAACAATTGCTTCATTAGTAGGCATTTGAAAATTTATCAACCATTGACACCTAATTTAGATTTCCTTCTTCACCATAGCTTTCTTGAATTTTGTCATTTCCTACTCCAACAAGTGAATCATTGTTGTTTTTTATTCTAAATACTCTAAAATATATGTCATATCATTGAAAAAAATAGCAATAATACCATCCTCTTCCTACACCCAAAAGCATCTTCAATTAAACTCTTGTAATGGAGCTCTTTCTACTTTGAAATAGTTATTTGTGTCAAGGAAAAAAGCTTATAAGTATTTTCTTGATGTGAAATATTACAACATATACCACAGGGGCTTCACTTGGAGACCAATACCATACCACGTGGGTTCATATTGGGGGATATATATTGATGACAAAATGGCATAATATACTGGGGGATATATAGGGGGTAAAGGGTTTTTATATTGGTAGGTATACAAAATGAAGTTCAAAGTTAATGAAAAAATATAAAGGGGTATAAAAAATGTTAATGAAAAAATGGATACCTACAATATCTACTGGAGATAGAGGTTTTTTTAATTGGGAAGGTGTATTGGGTTCATATTGGTAAGGGGTTAAAAAATGTGATTTTTAGGGATATTTTCCAATATGTAAAAAAATTAGGGGTATTGTTTAATATGTCATGAACACACGTGATAGGTTAGAGGTTGATTTAGTGAAGCCCCCATGACATATACACCAAATTGAAGAAGAATTGTCAACCAAATTTGTAAGAGTAAGTGTATTACACTTTTTATATTTTTTTGTGTAAATATTTTTTGGGAAAGTACATAAGACCAATTGGAAGTAGCATTAGATTTATGGCCCTTTCATTTTACAACTTTATGAAAAATAGCCTACAATGAGACAATCATTTTCAGTAAAATAATTAATCATATATATATATATATATATATATATATATAGATAACATAAAATAAATTTTGTAGAAGTAAACGCACGAAAAATTTAATAGATGCATTACCTATGGGCATCCACTGAAGGATCTAAAGGATCCAAGGAAAGCCTTTTCGAATGGTTGGTTTTGCCTTTTGAGTTGACAAATTCCCCTACTTCTTTTATGAGGCTAATGGATTACATCTTACGACCCTTCAACAACTCATTCCTGGTTTTTTATCTGGACAACATCCTCATCTTTAGCAAGAGTTGGGAAGAACACTTGCAACACGTTGAGAAGGTCCTTCAAACCCTGCGACAACACAAAATGTGTGCTAGCTCAGAGAAATGCACCTTTGGCATGAGCCATGTCCAATATTTGGGTTACATCATAAATGAGCGAGGTGTGCATGTGGATACAAATAAGATCCAAGTCATTCAGGATTGGCCAACCGTGACCACTCTAACAAAGCTTCACAACATTTTGGGCCTTGCAAATTTTTATCGGAGGTTCATGTTGGGATTCTCCCATATCACTTGGCTTTTATGTCAGATTACCAAGGGTAGAGCAAAATTAAATTTTTCTTGGTCTGACTCCCAACAAAAGGCATTCGTTGAGTTGAAATGTTGACTCTGCTCTACACCGATATTCACATTTCCAGACCTGCAAAACCTTTTGAAATTGCAACAAACACCTCTTACTATGCTATTGGTGTAGTCCTCACCCATCACGGGCATCTAGTGGCCTATCACAGTGAGACACTTTCCGACACAATTTGGAAGTACCCACCTATGCTAAAGAGATGTATTACATCGTGAAGGCTTGCCGATAATGGAAGAATTACATTCTGGGGAAGGAGACGATCATCCACATTGATCACTGACCTCTTTAGTTTATACAAACACAAGGGAAGTTGCAAAACGATCACCATCACATTAAATATGAAAAGCGAAGCATTAATCATGTTGCAGACTGCCTTAGCTGACCCCCAGTTATAACAATGACTATTGTTCTCAACTCTTGTGGCCACGAGACCTTTGGATGGCTGCAACTATACAAAAATTATCTAGAGTTCACCTCCACATACAAGATGCTAGTATATGGCAAACAAGTTCTTGATTTCCACCTCCACGATGCTTTTTTATGCTACCTGAGACACCTTTGTGTTCCTTCAAGAGAGCATTCCAAGTTGATTTTGGAGTCACACTACAGTCGGTCGTAGGACACTTTGGTGTGATGAAAATAGTGGTCGTACTACAAAAGTACTTTTATTGGCCAAAACTCTAATAGGATGTTGGGAAATATATCAGATTTTTCACTGCTGGTGCCATCACCAAGCTAACCATCAAAAAGCAAGGCCTATACACTCTTCTGCCTACTCCTAACTAGCCTTGGGAATCCATATTCATGGACTATCTATTTAGCCTCCTTCTACCAAGCATGGTAATGACTATGTATTGTGGTCATGGACATATTTTCTAATATGACTATATTGGCGACATTCAAGAAGAGTATCACAATAGAGGACACTGTCAAACTCTTCTTTGAATGAATGTGGGTACATTTTGGGATCCCGAAGACCATCATATCATATCATGATAGAAGGTTCCTAAGCACATTCTAGTCAATCCTATGGATACTATTGCACACCAAGCTCACCAAGTCGACTACATTCCATGCCCAGACTAATGGACAGACAAAGGATGTCAACAAGATGATAATGCACATACTTTGCATCTACAAATCCAAGCATCCATGAACCTGGGATGAGAGCCTTCCCTATGTGCATCAAAATTATAACAAAGCTCTCCATAACGCGATTGATCACAATCCCTTTCAAGTGGGTCTAGAATTTCAAACATTGTGTCTGATTGATGTTTCCATGCCTCATGTGACTACATAGACATAATCCACACATGTATTTTCCAAGGTTTATAAAGAAACCACATTTATTGAACGCTTTGGGCACATCCACCATGAGGTTCATGACATCTTGGAAAAGTCCAATGCCAAGTACAAGAAATGACATGATCAACATTTGGTGTCACACAAGTTTCATGTGGGCGACAAAGTTTGGTTACATTTGCAGAAAGAACGTCTTACCAGAGCCCATCGAAATCTCAAACCACTTCGATATGGGCCTTATACCATTACCAAGGTTGTGGGATACAATGCTTTTTAGTTCAAAATTCCCCCATTCCTTAGCCTGCACCCAGTGTTCAATGTAGATTGCCTTTAACTATACTTTCCACCATTACTGAACACATTAGACATTGCAAAACAACTCACACCAACATAGTTAAACCCAAACTACATGGAACAGGCCACAATTGATCAGATCATGAACACATAAATGAAGAGCACTTGCCAACAAAAGGTCCAACTATATCAAGTTGTCAACGCTGACCAACTCCTGCACCAAGGCAAGTGGCTCACTAGGGACCAAGTTCAATAGAAGTTTCTCCATCCCACGAAGACATCCAATGGAATGAGGACCATTGCTTCATAAGGGGGGAGGACTGATCCTGGTGGATATTGGTGGCCACCCGCCTATTCCACCTAGAACCCAACCATTGTTTCTTTTAGTTTTTTAGTTTGCTTAATTGTAACACAACTTACTATTTTTGGCAGTTTTTTGGGTCGTGAACTTTCGAAGCCATTTTGAGGCCCTAAATAATGTTGTTGTTGTTGTTGTTGTTGGTTTTTTTTTTTTTTTTTTTTTTTTTTTTTTTTTTTTTTTTGTAATGGATAGTCATAGGGCTTTAATTGATGTTTGCAGTGAAAAGTTATAGTCCTCAGATATATCTTTCTAATGAGGTATCATAAGCATCAAACAAAGATCGTGTGCCAAAGTTACGACCTCAGGTAGTTGATTTACCAATTTACCCCAACAGGGCCCATAATTTTGGTGCTTCATCTCCTAGAGTTAGGTTTTTGGACGTTTAGGATTTTCCATTGCTTTTCAATAACAAATAGGCCTTCGAACCTCATTGTAACACAATTAAGAGACATGTAGCCATCACATATTTTCTTAGAGATGATCTACCATCGCCGGAGCTAGTTTATTTCCATTCTGTATGTAAGCATATTTCGCTTCTTTGATATTAATGAATGAAGTTTTATTCATGTTGAATCTTTGTTTTTATGTTTATATTTGTATTCAATTTTTTTCTTGCATAAGTCCAAATCAATGTACTCATGATTAACATTGCTAAAATTGCATGATCACATCTCCTCTCTTGAGAGAGTTGGAGCTGAACCTACTTTGATACCATATTAGAAAAATAGTGGAGAGAGGACAAAGTTAACAAAAATCACACACTTATTTTATTGATCACATAACAAAGAACATATATAAGTTTAATCACCGACTTCTAGATGATAAGATTTGGAAAAAGTGATCTATGACTCACAATGAATTAGATACAGCTCACACACATAGAAATATAACTATTTCTAGAATAATATCTCGGGACTCACAATCACAACTTCTACTTTCCTATTTAATATTTTAATTTTGTCAAATAAATTAAAAAATATAATATAATAAAAAATAAAATTAATAATCTTTATAACTATGTAGAAATAATAAAAAATAAAATTAATAATCTTGGTAACTTCTCGGAGAGAAAGATTCAAACTGCTCCCCACTCTTCTCTAAATAAATAAACATGTCGATTGGGGCAACCCATATGAGTGAACAGGTTATAGTTAGATTTGTTTGATTCACACTTCTTCTAGACTCTTATTCTCTTAATAAATAAACATGTCTACGATCTAGGGCAATAAACATGAATGAGCAGGTTAGAGTCAGATTTGTCTATATCCTAAGTTTTAGAAATGTTTTGTTTCTTCCTAGAATAAATAAACATGTCGGGGCAACAAACATGAGGGAGCAGGTTATAGTCAGATTTGTCTTTATTCTAAGTTTGTTTTAGCAAGCTTTCGTTTCTTCCTAGATATTATGCTATGTAATTTTTGGTAATTTTGGAAGGGTTTTGTTTGTTCCTAGATAATTTCAGGGTTTCAACTGATGACTCAACATCAAAGATTTTATAGTTATCCTTTTCCTGGGTTTTAAATAGATTTTATAGTTATCCTTTTCCTGGGTTTAAATAGTTTGCTAACGATGTCCATGTTTTAACGTGAATTATATGAATATAAATAATTACCATAGCGTGAATTATATGAATATAAATAATTACTGGAAAAAAAAATTTACCATAGCTTCTGCAAAGTGTATGGTCAATAAATCGACGTCAATAGCTTCTGCAAAGTGATTTTGCTTATGCGCGCAACAAAATACTGGCCTGAGGAGAATTTCGATTCAAGATGAAAGACAAAGGCTCCATGCTTTCGCAGGCGAGGTTTTGTTAGAAAAAATTAAATTGTAAAATATAATAATATATACTTAATTTTTTATATTTAATATTAATTAATTATTTACTGTGAATTTGAACTAATGACTTATTACAAGGAGTGTCTTAACAGGATACCCATTCACCATTAATCCAAAATCTTAAAATAACATGTATATTAAATATGGATTTCAATTTTTTAAATATAATTTATTAAAATATTTATAATATATATAGATATATATGTTTTTGTTTTAATGAAAGTGTAAATTTGTTTATTATTTAACATAGAAAACTTAATATATGATATAAAAGTTTATTGTATTCATCATAATATTTAATATAAGATCATAAAATTTGTTTTGTTTTTTTTTTTTTGTTTTTTTAATATTATCCCATTCATATTACAATATCTATGTTATATTGAATTATAAAAACCTCAAATTATAAATATATAAAAACTCTTTAATATAATAAAAAAATATTATGTCACAAAATTGAAGATTAATTTATTGAAAGTAAGCTATGTAAAAACTCTTAAACTTCATTTCTATTTCATGCTTCTATGTAATTAAGTCTAAATTTTTATATTTTTAAATAGCATATTCTGTAAATTAAATAATAGAAAATAAAAATAAAAAATATTGGTAATTAATATTATATATATCAAATATATGTATGTAAAATTATCATATATTTATTTTAACTTTAGATTTATCAAATTTGTTGAGGTGCAAACATTTCTTCAAGTTTTACATTCAATAAAAAAAATTTACACTTTGAAAGAACACTATCTATGGTAGTACAATTAATACAATTAAAAAAGTTATTTCTCTGGGCTATCTATGTTGTTACAATTAGAAAAGTTACGAATTCCTTATTGTATTATGGACTTATATTAAAAAAATTATTTCCCGGTGTTGTTACAATTAGAAAATTTACAAATTCCTTATTGTATTATGGAGTTATATTAAAGAGTAATTGGAATTTCTCTAAAAAATATTTTAGCCAATTTTTTATTTTTATTGTGTAAATTAAGTTTTTGATTGTATATATAAATTCAACACCTTGAAAAATGTCCAAAACATTTGAATTATAAAAAATTCATAGCTCAAATTTATAATTTCAACAAATTTAATTATAAACTAATTAAATTTAAAAATAAATTTAAAAAACATCTAAAATGTCAAGCACATTAAATAGGGTTGAAATACCCCTGGTTAAAATATAGTGATGTCATGTAAGGAACTAGAAAGAAAATTAAAAATTTAACTCATTGCATGTTTTTCCGCCAGCAAGACGGGGCTACTTGATTACCTGGTTTCAAATCCCATTGATATTCTGAAAATCCTCATTTTGTAGAATATTTACCCATCTTGAATGGTCGACATGATGGTTACATTGCTAAATCAAAATGTAAAAAATCTAAACTCATAATAATATGAAATATAAAAATAATAAAAGACAACATAGCATTGCCCATTTGCCATGGGTTCATAGCTCCATCCCTCGGTGGTGGCCTTTATATAATGGCATAAAACATTATCCATATGTCTCATTTTTTTTTCCTCACTTTATTACTTTTCCTTGCGATCTAAGTAAAAAAATAAAAATATCGTAACATTCAATGCAATCTGTTACTTTGGATTTGATGGTAACCATAGACTTACAAAATTCCTCATTGGAATTTGAATTTGTTCATCCCCATTGGAAATCATGTATTGGCTGTCGAGTTTGTTGTGTACATTGTCCACTCAAACACTGCAATGACCATGGATTTCTATGAACCGCCTCTTCTTCCAACGCACTCACTGCCACCTCCTTCAATTATCTCACTCTCCTCCTTGCCCTCATCTTGCTTTCTCCTTCCATCAACTCCCTAACCGCTCCCTCCACTTTTCCTCTTCTTACAAAATCATCGCTTTCCATATTTGTTGGGATTACCATTTTAAAGTCATCAACCAATAAATAGGCCAATAGATAATTGACATTTTATGTCACATTTGCAGGAAAGTCCTTGCAAATGTCACACTAACAAGATATTAGATATCACACTGCATGAAATTTTTACTTAAATCACATAAAAATTTAAAATGACTTGTTCCAATGTTAAAATGGTCTTTTCTCATAAAAGAATTGAGGGTACAACTTGATGCTGTTCACACAATTCAATTAAAAACAAAGTAATTATAATTATAGAAAAGACATATAGAAAATTCGTATCAATTTAGAGTTGCAACAATGACCTGACTCACAATCTATTGTATAAAACTCCATGATTTCATAATTAATGTCAATATTAAATAAAAATAAGTATATGCTAGAGAGTTGCAGCAGTAAGAATTAGTGGAGTTGTAGTAATAGGCAGAATTACAATAGCATAAATGACGAGAGTGGTGCTAATGGCCATGGTAAAGTAACAATAATCAAAATTTAGAATTAGAGTAATGATAGTAATCAAACTTAGAGTTACAATAAAGAAATATCAAAGTCACAATAAAAGAGATAAGCTTATGTTACAGAATTACAATAGCATTAGTGGAGTTGTAGTAATAGGCAGAATTACAATAGCATAAATGACGAGAGTGGTGCTAATGGCCATGGTAAAGTAACAATAATCAAAATTTAGAATTAGAGTAATGATAGTAATCAAACTTAGAGTTACAATAAAGAAATATCAAAGTTACAATAAAAGAGATAAGCTTATGTTACAGAATTACAATAGCATAAATGACGAGAGTGGTGCCAATGGCAATGGTAAAGTAACAATAATCAAAATTTAGAATTATAGTAATGATAGTAATCAAACTTAGAGTTACAATAAAGAAATACAAAAGTTACAATAGAAGAGATAGGCTTATGTTACAGAATTACAATAACATAAATGACCAGAGTGATGTCAATGGGAATGGTAAAGTAACAATAATCAAAATTTAGAATTACAATAATTATAATGATAGTAATAAAACTTAGAGTTACAATAACAATAACAAAGTTACAATAAAAGAAAAGCTCACAAATTTAAAACTAATTGTTGATTAAAGGAATTGTTTGAAATCAAAGAAATACAAAAGGATACTATAGATAATGTAAGATAATGTAACAAGTATAGAGGGTACCTAGTTGAGGAGGGGGTCTTACCTCTTTAGATGAGGTATTGGTTATGAAAATAGTATGGTGCTAAATACTTAGCCCACCATTGATTAAACATAAATGAAAAAGGAATCTAGATTGCATAAAACTGAAATTATAATAGTTGGCTTAGTTCTAACTAATTAGCTAGCTTAGCTCCCCCACTTTCAGCTCAAAGAGAGCATTGGTTTCATATATTGTCTATCTAAATTAACCAAATCAATTGATAGAGAAACATGAAGATCAAGATATTCAATTCTATTATAATAACTTTTCAAGAAATAGCAAGAAGCAAGCACATGCTGACCCAATTTGTTATATGATAGGTGATGGCTCGTTCACTCATTTAAAGTGGCTATTCACCTTTTTCATTTTCCTACATACATGGGGATATTGACTACTTGATTTTTTGTATGATAGCTGGCGGCTCATTCACTCATTTAAAGTGGCTAATCACCTTTTTCATTTTCCTACATGGGGAGATTGGCTACTTGACTTCTTGGATGGATTTCCATGTAAATATATTGTTTAACACCTTCAATTTCCCCAAAAACTTACATTTATAAGTTGAAGAGAATTATTATAACACCATATCACATTATTAATGCTTTAATTTTTTTATATATAGAAAGGTTAGAGTTTAAGCGAATTTAATTATTTTGTATTTTTCAAGTTTTTAACATACAAAATTTTGAAAATATTTATTAAAATTATAAATTTGAATTATATAATTTACATATTTTATATATTTTAAAAATAATTTGAAAAATTAAATCTATTTATATAATTAAAAATTATCAAACTCACTTTTATAATAATAAAAAATATTTTAAATAACTAAATTAAAAATTACAATTTTTGACCAGAAAGCCCAATCCAACCCAAATCTATATGTAACGTCCCTGCCTCCGTCCCCATAGGAAGCTTATGACAAAGCCCGCTAGCCTAAAGTGGTTCCCATAGGTTAAAGCGGGGAAATAATTGAAAGGGGACTTAAATATGCCTAGGAGACTTTATTAGAGAAGGGAAAATGACGATATTTCCTAGGCAAGTGGGGGGTCACTTTAACTTTATAAAGTGAATGTATCATAAAGTGACTTTCTAAAAGTGAAATTAATAAAAATAAAAAAATAAAAAGAGAAAAACTAAAAAGAAAGTGAAGGGGAAAAGACAAAAAGAGAAGGTGAAGAGGAAATGACAAAAAAGGAAGGTGAAGATGAAAAGGTCATCCCAAACTCATTAAAGAAGGGAATTGAGGAGGCTCCCTACACTCGTACATTGTGTGAGTTTGAAGAGAGAACTCTTGGAGAGAGTTGGAAGAGAAAGTTGAAGGCTTTAGAGCCCTAGCTACCATAATAGACTCCGGTGTTGCAACGATACCCCCTAGTCTGAGAGTCAAATCACTCAGGTTTCATTGAAGAGCTTCAATGGAGAAAGAGATTTCTTAGAAATATTGAGGTACTCAGGCTTTACCAATTAGTTTTATATCCTTATACTATATGTCCCATCTCTTTGACACGCTAGAAGACTTTCATGGGAGAATGGAGTACCAAAAATAAATTTTAGCCGATAAAGGAATAAGGGTGTTGCAGAAAGTTAATGTTCCTGCTCACTGGGACCCACTAGTTATCAGAAATCTGTGTGTACAATAATGTGGGGCCAGCCAAGAATTTCTATAAGAACATCAAAGAGTTATCATGTTGATAATCAGGAGTTTCTGAAGGAGAAGGCTTTGATTTTTCCTTGGAGAATAAGGGGAACATAGACAACAGTCCTCTCTGGTCGAATTTTCACCTGAGAAGGAATGAAGCCACCAGTAAAGACAGGTCAAACACCTTGCTACAATTTGGAAGGTCTGTGAATAATGTTAAAATAAGCTAATTACTCCTGCATGAGGATTTGGCTAAAGTTAGAGAGTCAGTTAACTGAGCTTTGAGTCAAGTCGAGATAATTCATAGTCGAACTTATAGTGTGTGGTTGCATGTCAAGTTGTGTGATTACATGTCAAGATATTTTAGGCAAGTCGCTAGTCCAAAAAAAGTTAAATACCCTTCACTCGGTTCATTGTTATTATCAAGTTCCTTGTGATCAATTGAAGAGCCGCAACTTGTTTTGTGTGTGAATTTGTGTTTCAACTTCTCTGCATTTCCAACAAATTGATATCAAAGCTAAGGAAGGATAACAAGATCCTTGGTGCCTAAAGAGCCAGTAAGAAGAGGGCCAAAAAAAAAAGAAAGTCGACAATGTTTCTAAAAAATTATGTTACAAATTTTTCAAACAATTAAAAAAGGTGCAAATTTCGTTTAACTACGATTCTTCGAAATATCAGGTTAATTCCGCAGTTTATTTAGTGTTGGGGAGCACAATTCCAAAATTTGTCATTTCATAGGGAGGAAACAGGGTTTGTCAAACTGAGTGAGGGGAAGGAACAACCTTTCTTTCTCGAAAGGACAGACATGGACCCCCACTTCAAAGTAACTTAGGGGCGAGGTACATGAAGTGCTCGCTCGAGGTAGGAGAGCGAGGTACGTGAAGTGTTCTCTCCTTATGAGATTCTTATCACGTGAACTAAGTCAGTAGTTTGTTAAATACTTCGTTTCTAGGAATAAGGAAAGCATCATTACATATAGAATGAGATCTATCTTTGTATACGATATTATGGTACGATCCAATACTGATCGTCTTGAAATGGAAGAAAGGCGGACTTCGTGATAATATGAAATCAACGTTTGAAGTTTGAAACTATGATGCTTATATGATTTTTTTAAGTGGCTCATTACAAGGCGTATGTTTAGCTCATGTTTACCTCATGTGGAGTGTTTTAAAAAAAAAAGTCACGTGGGTGGATGTTGGTTAAGAATTCATTTTGATGCCAAAGGTTATTTATTTGAAGGGGCTCCATAAATTTTATTGATTTATAAAGGTCTTTTTTTATATAATAATTTTTTATAAAAGTTTTTTTTTATATATATAATTTATTTTTAAGGAGTTTTTTTTTAGGAGATTTGCAAGTTTATATATATCTATATATATAAAGGTTTTTGAAGAAGGATGGTTTTCTAAAAGGTTTTTGAAGAAGGATGGTTTTCTCAAATTTGCAATCCCAGTTCCCACCGTTTACAAGGAAGGATTATGATGTGCGGGCCATTAAGATGGAAACCACCATAGAAAATTTTAAGATCCACCCTAAATTTATATGTATAATAAATGGGCTAATCCCCATGATACATAGGAAAAATGGGAGGTCATTTTATCAATAATATAATATGTATATATAATTTTTTTGGCGAATCTCTCACCAGATTATATTATCTTGTACAGTGATGGAGAATCTTTCACTAAACTATAAAATCTTGTAAGATCTTGGCAAATCTTTTACTGAATAATAAAACATTGTGAATTCTTGGTGAATGTTTTGTTAAAGTATGAAACCATATATGATAATAAGAAAACATATTCATTAAACTGTAATATACTAACATGCATGTTTGGAAAAAGAAACATAATTTTTTCTTCCTACAAACAATGTTCCAAGTTTCAGTGGCCATGTTTGTCAAGGTTCTTATAATACACTCTTTCATATCCTTCTGTTAGTTTTGATAATATTCCACAACAAAGTTCTTGTAGGTGTTGATATTGACAACAAGTTCTGTCGAGGTAGGAGAGATTAATATTTTCTCTACAACTTTTGTCAAGCGACCACTTTTTTCAAGTTATCAAATTTCTTTCTTATTCCATAGACTCCAACTGCGAGATAAAAAAAAAAAAAAATGCATGAAGTTTGTTTACCCCAACACTCCAACAAGTAGCAAGCCCCAACTATATTATATAAGAAAGTATTAGGTATCCCAAGGGCTTGAAGGGGATCTAATCGAAAGAAGTGACCATTGTGAGAATCCTTCCAATCAATATATGAATATATGAATGTAGATTTATTGTTATTTTAATTGGAAATTTTCAATTAAATAATAAAATTTAATTACGTCTCTCCTGATCTAAATTGCTTATTACCATAATTCACTACCCTCACAGGTCTCGCATTTTTTAACAGCGTTGTAACATGTAGATTAATTTTCTATTGATTTCCTTTCTGGTGAACAATCTCCACCTTTTAGGAAAATGTGGTGCAGTGGCTCCAACCCCTACAAATCATTAGGGCAAACTAAGAATAGCACATAAGATGAAAGGTTGTACAAACCAACTTATTTTTCAAACAACAAATCCAACATCAGTACCTAAACTTTTTCATGAAGATATCATATTGAGAATGTTTGAAAAATGGTGAGAAATCATTTGCGAGGGTGATGCAGAAAGAGTAATAAGGTTTCATTGTTTTGAATTTTTTTCTTTAAATCAGAAAAAGTAAAAAACCAATATTAATGGAGATATTGGTATTTTTTACTAAATTTTGTGAAGTGACTAAATGTAGCTTTAACCATTCACCTTAAGATGTTTTTACAATATAATTTCCTAAGTCTATTTAATATCTTCATTATCATAAAAACCAAACTATATCCATCTTAACTCCACATCTACCTCTTAGGGGGATGAAATCTATTTATCCCTCTGAGCACTTGATAGACCCAGAATTAAGATGGATCTAAGATGATAGAATATCCCCGTTAAATAGTCTATGCTCACATGAATACCATGGTATTACCATGGGTCAATACCATCGGTTATCATAAACCTAGAGCTTAAAAATTACTATTAGTAATTTATAAAAATTAATAAACTTAATAATTTATTCTTATTTTATTTTTTATTTTAACCAAGTAAAAATGTTTAACATACATTACATTAAAACATTCATTTTTAATCTGTTGTGTGTAGAGCATGATTGTTCATAGGTCTTTTGTTTCAGCTGGATGTATACCCCAGGAAGTTTTTACACCCCTCCATGGGGGGCGGGCGATCCCCCCGGCTGAGGGTTGGGAGGCAACGCCCCCGAAGCCAAAAATAGATGTAAAATTGCCTTGTAAAAGTATGGTAATTTCCAATCAATCTGGGCCGTTCATT
Source organism: Pinus tabuliformis (assembly GCA_031772625.1). Taxonomy (NCBI): domain Eukaryota; kingdom Viridiplantae; phylum Streptophyta; class Pinopsida; order Pinales; family Pinaceae; genus Pinus; species Pinus tabuliformis. Next base: position 235,924,213 of record CM062815.1, read on the forward strand.
AGGCGGATGATCTGACAGTAGAACTTATGTTTAGTTTAGATTTTTTTTCCCTAGAAGGAAACCCCCTCTTTGTATGAGGGCATTGTATTTGAGGCTGTGACATAGATGTGTATTCTCTAAGCGAGAAATAGAGAGGTGAGATAGTGAGAGAAAACAGAGGATATTACAGTGGATTTGCTATAGGTTGTGTCTTTTCATTTTGCTGGATAATAGAAAGGAAGGACTGGTTGTTCGGGGTGGACATAGCCCAAACTGGGTGGACCACGTATATCTGTGTCTCTATTGTTTTATGCGTTTTCTGTGTTTATATTTTTGCAATATTTTATGTGTTCCATTGCTCCGAAACTATAATTTTCTAACAACTGGTATCAGAGCCGAAGGTCTATTTGGCTGATAAACTCGTAGGAAAGAAGGGTTCCTCGTTCGAGTGGGAGCAATGGCGGAAGATGGTAAGTTTAGGGTCAAGAAATTTAACGGCCAAAACTTCTTGCTATGGAAGATGCAGATGGAAGATTATCTGTATCAGAAAGATCTGTACCTACCATTGAGCGTAAAAACAAAGAAGCCGACGGCTATGACAGATGAAGAATGGAACCTCCTCGATAGAAAGGCACTCGGAACAATACGGTTGTGCCTCGCTACATCAGTCATCTTCAACATTTCGAAGGAAATAACGACAGAGGGTTTGATTCAGGCATTGTCGAAACTATATGAAAAACCCTCGGCCTCAAACAAAGTATTTCTTATGAAACGGTTATTTAATATGAAGATGTCGGAAGGTGGATCTATTGTAGATCATTTAAATGATTTTAATACAGTTACAAGTCAGTTAAGTTCTGTAGGGGTAAACTTTGAAGATGAAGTTAGAGCTCTGTTATTCTTGTGCTCATTGCCAGAAAGTTGGAATGGTTTAGTAATGGCCATTAGTAACTCTGTCTCTGGATCTGGTACTTCAAAGTTTGATGATGTTATTGGTGCTATCCTTAGTGAGGGACGGAAAAGCTCTGGTGAGACATCGGGTAATTCTTTGAGTGCAGAGTCTACGAGAATAAAAAGGAAAGAGGAAAGAGCTCAGGATATCGATGTAAATCAAGGAAAGGCAGATCCAAGTCCAAATCGGGGACAATGTGCTAGAAATGTGGAAAGAAATGACACCTAAAGAAATACTGTAGATCTTGGAAGGGAAAAGAAAGAGATGCACAACAAGAAAACAATCATGAAAGAAAATGTGACAGGTGAGGTGTTACAAGATGCTTTGATTCTTTCTTTAGAAAATATCACTGATTCCTGGGTGGTTGATTCAGGGGCCTCATTCCATGTCACACCTGATAAGAAATACTTTCATGACTATGTTCAAGGAGATTTTGGACAAGTTCGTTTGGGTGATGATAAACCCTGTAAAATTGTTGGAATGGGTAAGGTTCTTGTAAAACAGCAGAATGGAAACCAATGGCTACTAAGGGAGGTAAGGCATGTTCCAGATATAAAGAAAAATCTGATTTCAACAACGCAGTTAGGTGGTGAAGGTTGTGTGACAACTTTCACATATAAAGCTTGGAAGGTCACCAAAGGAGCCTTGGTAATAGCAAAAGGCGAAAAGGTTGGTACATTGTATTTACGCAATGGTATTTTTAACTCTGTTAATGCTTTAACTTCCAAAGGAGCAGATGCAGCATTATGGCATCATAGGCTCGGACACATGAGTGAAAAGGGGATGAAGATTCTTCACTCAAGGAATTTGTTGCTAGGTTTGAAGAATGTTGATTTGGACTTCTGTGAGAATTGCATTTATGGAAAACAGAAGAGAGTCAGATTTCTCAGAGTTGGGAAAGAAAAGAAGAGAGAAAAATTAGAGCTTGTGCATACATATGTATGGGGACCTGCTCAGATATCATCTCTTGGTGGCTCTCGTTATTATGTTACCTTTATTGATGATGCAACTAGAAAAACTTGGATTTATTGTATTAAGAATAAATCTGATGTATTTGATACTTTCAAGAAATGGAAAGCTTTGGTTGAGATTTAGACAGGAAAGAAATTGAAGTTGCTTAGATCAGACAATGGACGTGAATATTGCAGCAAAGAGTTTGATAGGTACTATTCAGAGCATGGAATTCGCAGGGAGAAGATAGTTCCAATAACTCCAAAAGAAAATGGTGTGTCAGAAAGGATGAACATAACAATCATGGAGTGTGCAAGGTGCATGAGATTTCATGCAGGATTGCCTTTACAGTTTTGGGCAAATGTTGTAGATACTTTTGTTTATCTAATAAATGGAGGGCCTTCAAGTTCCTTGGATGGTGGTGTTCCAGAGAAAGCATGGACAGGTAAAAAGGTAAACTACTCCTTTTTTAAAGCCTTTTGGTTGTGAGGCCTTCGTCCATATTGATAAAGAAATAGAACAAAGCTTGAGGCAAAGTCAAAGAAATGTACCTTTATTGGATATGGTGTTAATGATTTTGGTTATCGCTTGTATGATTACGAAAATCACAAAATCATTAGGAGCAGAGATGTAATATTCAATGAAAAGGTCTTGTATAAGAATCAGTTGCAGGAAAAGAAGCAAGAAAAATAAAACAAGGAATATGCAGTTCTTGATGAAATCACTGAAAAAGTAAAGGTGCATGAAAATAATAATAAAAAAAAACCACAACAACAGTAACCACCACAATAGCAACAGGCACCCCAAACACCTGAAAGTGGTGTTAGAAGATCTACCAGGATAAGTAGACCCCCTGAACGATACTCTCCTTCATTATATTATTTATTGTTGACTAATTTTGGTGAACCTGAATGTTATGAAGAAGCAATGTAGGTTGAAAGCAGGAAGAAGTGGGAGGTAGCCATGGAAGAAGAGATGGACTCCTTAATGCATAACCAGACTTGGGACTTAGTCAGGTTGCCTGCAAGAAAACCTACATTGAGGAATAAATGGGTTTATAGGCTGAAGGAAGAAGCTGGAGGAAAATAGAGGTACAAAGCTAGAGTTGTGGTGAAGGGGTTTTCATAGAAGAAACGTATTGATTTTGTGAAATATTTTCTCCTATTGTTAAAATGACTTCAATCAGAACTATTTTAAGTCTAGTAGCAGTTGAAGATCTGCATCTTGAGAAGTTAGATGTAAAGACAACCTTTCTCCATGGGGATTTGGAGGAAGAGATATATGCAGCAGCCATAAGGATATGAGGTGAAAGGGAAGGAGAAACTAGTATGTAGGTTGAAGAAGAGCTTTTATGGCTTAAAACAGGATCCAAGGAAGCGGTATCTAAAATTTGACAAGTTTATGTCTGAACAAGGTTATACTAGATGTCACTCTGATCATTGTGTTTATCTGAAAAAGCAAAATGATGGTAGCTATATTATATTGTTGTTATATGTAGATGACATGCTTGATGCAGGGTCTAACATGTAGGAAATAAATGTGCTCAAAAGAAAATTAGCAAATTCATTTGCAATGAAGGATTTGGGAGTTGCAAAACAAATCCTTGGTATGAGAATCACTAGAGACAGGAAAAATCACAAATTAACATTGTCTCAGAATGAGTACGTAAAAAAGGTGTTGAAAAGATTTAATATGCACAATGCAAAACCAGTTAGTACACCTTTTGCTAGCCATTTCAAACATAGTAAGGAAATGTGCCCAAAAAGCCAAGAAGACATGGATTATATGTCTAAAGTTCCATATGCATCAGCAGTTGGAAGCTTAATGTATGCAATGGTCTGCACAAGGCTTGATATTGCACATGCAGTGGGAGTTGTAAGCAGGTATATGAACAATATAGGAAAGAAACATTGGATGGTAGTGAAATGGATTCTCATATATTTGAAAGGTACCACAAATCAAGCATTATGCTTTGGTGGTTCAAACATTTCTCTACAGGGATGTGTTGATGCAAATATGGCAGGTGACAGAGATAAAAAGAGGAGCACTACAGGATATGTATTTACTGTTGGTGGAACAACTGTCAGTTGGGTTTCAAAAATCCAAAGTGTTGTTGCGCTTTCAACAATAGAAGCAGAGTATGTTGTTGTTACAGAGGCTAGTAAATAGATGATTTGGTTACAAAGGTTTATGGGTGAATTGGGTAAGGAGCATGATATGGGCACGTTATACAGTGATAGCCAAAGTGTCATTCATCTTGCAAAGAACTTAGCATTTCATTCCAGGACTAATCACATACATGTCAATTACCATTTCATATGATCAGTGTTGGAAGATGGAGAATTGAAGCTGGAAAAGATACACACTAGCCAGAATCCTGCAGACATGCTAACAAAAGCTGTAACCAGGGAGAAACTGAGAACATGCTCAGTTTCAATTGGTCTTCAAGGATGACGATGAAGATGAGAAGCAGCCAAGTCCAAAGAGGAGTTGTTGTCTAGCAAATGAAGCAGCGGTGGAGTTGCTACAATCATTCTCTAAGTGGGAGATTGTTGTGTGTGGAGCATGATTGTTCAAAGGTCTTTTGTTTCAGCCAGATGTATACCCCAGGAAGTTTGTACACCCCTCCACGTGGGGGGGTGCGAGGAGTATTTGTCCCCCCCGTGGGGGTCCGGGGAGGGCCGATCCCCCTAGTTGGGGGGTTCGGGGGCCAGCGGTCCCTCAGAAGGGGTTAGGGGGGGCCGATCCCCCTGGCTGGGGGGTCCAGGGGCCAACGGTCCCTCGGCGGGGGTTCGGGGGTAGCGCCCCCGAAGCCAAAAATAGATGTAAAATTGCCTTGTAAAAGTATAGTAATTTCTAGTCAATTTGGGCCGTTCATTACGCAGATGATCTGACGGTAGAACTTATGTTTAGTTTAGGGTTTTTTTCCTTAGAAGGAAACCCCCTCTTTGTATGAGGGCATTGTATTTGAGGCTGTGACATAGATGTGTATTCTCTGAGCGAGAAACAGAGAGGTAAGACTGTGAGAGAAAATAGAGGATATTACAGCAGATTTGTTGTGGGTTATGTCTCTCCATTTTGCTGGATAATAGAAAGGAAGGATTGGCTATTTGGGGTGGACGTAGCCCAAACTAGGTGAACCACGTATATCTGTGTCTCTCTTGTTTTATGTGTTTTCTGTGTTTATATTTCTGCAATATTTTATGTGTTCCATTGCTTCGAAACTATAATTTTCTAACATACTCTTCATCCACCAAGCCCCGAGAGGGATCAAATATTTTTTCACTCTATGCTAGTTTGCATATCACGATATTTGATACCTCTCGGGGCTTAGTAGATCTAGAGTAAGGATGGATCTATGCTGGTTTAATTCCCCCATTTAAATATGCTACATTCCACGTGAATACCATGGGTCAATACCATCTGCCATTTTTATTTTTATTAATACTAATATTAGGGTTAATAATGTTTCTTTGCATGGTATTAATAATAATCTAGCCCATGGTATTTGGCCCATAGCATTTTTCCCATAGGTTTCACCTAAATATAATGCATTTTTTGAGTGTTTGTAAATATAAGGTGACTTATGGAGTAAATATAAAAAAAACGTTTTATTTGTTTACCATACCTCTTGTTTATTTATATTTTTATTAATTTACCATACGTCTTTTACAAATATGGTATTTGGCCCATAGGATTCACTTAAATAAAACCTCCTTTTTGAGCCTTTATAAATAGAAAGAGGGTTATGGAGTAAATATAAAAAGAGGTTTTATTTATTTACCATACATCTAGTTTATTTATATTTTTATTTATTTACCATACCTTTTGAGTAAGTATAAAAAGAGGTTTCATTTATTTACCATAATTCCACTTTATTTATATTTTTATTTGTTTACACCCTTGCATGTATATAAGGTGACTTATGGAGTAAATATAAAAACTGTTTTATTTATTTACCATACCTCTCATTTATTTATATTTTTGTTAATTTACCATACCTATTTTATAAATATGTCATTTGGCCCATAGGATTCACTTAAATAAAAACTATTCTTGAAAATTAGGGTGAATGGAAGGTTGTAACTCCTAATTTCAAGGGCTAAATTTACCTTTTTTACCCTGTCCCTTAAAATAAGGTGGGCTATTTGAGGCGATTTGTAAAAATGTACTATGATACAAAATATTCACCCACTAAAAATTTAAAACCCCTTAATTTCACCAAAGGGCGAACATTCGCCCCTAAAATTTTCCATGGAGACCACGTTGCAGGCACATGATTTTTTGGATTATGTCTAGTTTAGGTTTTTATAACCTAAGAATGAAGCAGAAGAACGAGATCTGACTAATGCAGAGAAGGAACAATGGAAGAAGGACAAAAAGAAGAATGCACAAGTGTTGTAGCTTATCCAAAAAGGAGTGAACCGAGCAATATTCTAGAAGATTATGATTACATCTTCAACAAAGGAAGCATGGGATACTTTGGCGAAAAGCTATAAAGGTATGGCCAAAGTCAATATTGTTAAGTTGCAAAATACTAGGAGAGATTTTGAAAGTCTACAGATGAAGGAGACATAGGACATCGATTCTTTTATGAATTAGGTCATGAATGTCGTAAATTAGTTAAAAATTTATGGTGAGGAAATTAACGATCAAACAGTGGTTGAGAAGGTCCTTAGAACTTTTTCTGCCAAATTTGATGTTGTGGTAGCAACCATAGAAGAAATCTAGGATTTGGCATCATTGACAATAAATGGGATCTTTTTTATCACATGAGGCAATGCTAGACATAAATAAGGATTCCCATTAGGGAAATTTTCAAGTCTAAAATGTGCCTCCTAACGAAATTATAAAATAAGGGTGGAAATAATAAAATAAGATTAGATTACATCATTAAATTTTAAAGGGAGAAAAATTAAAAAACTATTTTTTCAACTCGTATTTTCAACTTATCTCCCTATGGGTTTACTTACATTTTGAACAACAACACTCGTTGAATGAAGAATTTGTTTCCTCATATAAGGAGTACTCATATTTCTTACTTTTGATGGATCTCGCTACATGAAAAATGAGAAATACATGAAAAACATGATTGCAATCACGGTTTTCATGCATTTTCCATTTTTTGTGTAGTAGGGTCCATCGAAAGTGTGCAACATGGGTACTCCTTGGATGAGGAATTAAATTTGGATCTAACAAGTACTCTTGCTTGAAATTTGAATACAAACTTATGGAGGTAAGTTGAAAATACGAGTTGAAAAAGTAGTTTTATTTTATTAGTATTTTTTAATATTTTTACTTTTTTACTCCAAAAATGGTGAATCATCTCCCATGGTTGACATCATCATCTTAAATCCTATTGGATCTTATAAATTTTATTTTGTTTGTACATTTTCCTTATGAGACCCATTTTAGACCTCAAAATTCCAATAATGTACTTTAGAAACTGCTTTCAAAATTCAGGTTTCTATTTGAAGAGACAGAGGTCAAGGTAGAAGTAGATCGAGAGGTAGAGGACGAGGTAGAAGATATGGTGGTTAGAGAGATGGCCAAGAAGAGCATGAACATGAAAGTGGAAGAAACTATAGAAATTTCAACAATAATCAAAGATGAGATGTTATTATTGCAATAAATTTGGTCACTATGCTTGTGGTTGTAGGAAGAAGATAGCTAATCAAGGGAACCATAGAGCTAATGTCACTACAGAGAGTACTAACTCCATGTTCCTAGCTTTTCATACCATCCATGAACCTTATAATAGTGTGTGACTATTATATAGTGGTTGCAGTAACCACATGATAGGCAACAAAAAATTGGTTGCAAATTTGGAACAATTTGTGAAGACAAAGGCAAAGTTGGGGATTGACGAGACTGTGGATCTATATGGAAAAGGAGTAGTCAACATTCTGACCAAGAAGGGGGAGCCAAAGAAAATCTCAGAGGTATATTATGTTCCTAGTCTCAAACATAATTTGATAAGTGTTGGTCAATTGACATAGAAATGATACAAAGTTATCTTTCAAGGTCAAGAATGTGTTATATATGACAATCCCCAAGCAAGAAACTGATAGCAAAAGTGCAGATGACGAGGAACAAACTCTTTCCTCTAATTATGAATTACAGTGTCAGTTCTTTTATAGTTTCATGTTCTAATGATTATTGGTTATGACACTTTCGATCTGGACAACGGTTTAAGATTGTTGCAGCAAAAAAAAATGGCCAGAGGATTACCTCCCATCAAAGAACCTGCTAGTACTTGTGAGTGTTGCATCTTGGGAATTCAACATCGTGAAAGTTTTCCAAAGGGTGTTGCATACAGACCAAAACAACCCCTTGAGCTAGTGCATACAGACTTGTGTGGACCTATGAGGACACACTTGATTGGTGGAAGTTGTTACTTCGTCACTTTCATTGATGATTATAGCAGAAAAACTTGGGTTTACATATTAAAGCAGAGGTTTGAAACTTTTGCAAAGTTCAAAGAATTCAAAGCCTTAGCAGAGAACCAAAGTGTTCGACAAATCAAAGTATTGATGTCAGATCATGGTGGAAAATATGATTCAAAGGCATTCCATGATTGCTGCAAACAACATGGAATCAGAATACAATTTGCAACCAGGTACACATCGTAGCAGAGTGGTGTAGCAGAGAGAAAGAACGTGACAATTATGAACATGGTAAGAAGCATGTTGAAAGGAAGAAACTTTTCTAATGAGTATTGGGTAGAAGAAATTGCATGTGTTATTTATGTGATCAAAATGTCTCCTACAAAGATTTTTATGAATAGAGTACAAAAACAAGCATGGTCAGGTATGTCTTGCAGCGTACCTCATCCTAGAGTATTTGGATGTGTATCTTATGCACATGTGCCTAAAGAGCAAAGAGGAAAATTGGATGATAAAAGTGAAAAATGCATATTTACTCGTTATAGTGAGCAATCAGAATCATACAAATTGTATAACCCTGTCATCAAGAAGACCATAATTAACAGAGTCATTGTGTTCAAAGAACAAGGGTCGTGGAATGGTAGTATAGAGAAAATAGTTGATGCACAAGTGCTACTGATGGAAGAAGATGATGTAGCAGAAAAGGAGCAACAAAAGTCACAGGTGAAGACACCAAAAAGAGACACACCAACAAGGACTCCAAGATTTTTTGAGCAACATGGATCTTCAAGCAAATCAACAGACCTAGGTTCTGCTAACAATCAACTAGGTGAGGAAGCAAGCTATGGTAAGAGAAACATGAGAATTCTGAAACATATTTATTATGATTTGGATGTTATTTCAAATTTTGCATTGTTGTCATTCCAACCTTCTTCATTTGAAGAAGCAATTAAAGATGAAAATTAGGTGCAAGCCATGGATGAAGAAATTGAAGTTATTGAAAAGACTGATACATGGGATTTGATTGATTTACCAAAGGACAAAAATCTTGTTAGTGTTAAGTGGGTGTACAAGTCAAATTTGAATGAGAAAGGTGAAATTGACAGATTTAAAGCAAGACTTGTAGCAAAAGGATTCTTGTAGCAACTAGGAATAGACTTTGGAGAAACATTTGCTATGGTAGCCAGATTGGATAATGTAAGAGTAGTTCTAGCCACAACAACTCAGAACAAGTGGAAAGTATATCAATTGGATGTGAAATCAGCCTTCTTGAATGGAATTCTAGAAAAAGAAATTTATGTGCAGCAGCCTCGAGGTTTATGAAGTTAAAGGTAACGAAGATAAATTTAACAGGTTGAAGAAAGTTCTCTATGGGCTGAAGCAAGTGCCTAGAGCTTGGTACAACAGAATTGACAGCTACATGATTAAGAATGGATTTTACAGAAGCAAAATTGAGCCTACCTTTTACACAAAAGTAAATGAGAATGGACTGATTTTGATTGTTTTCTTATATGTTGATGACATGATTTTTACAGGTGATTTTGAGTTAGATGAATTTAAAGCAACCATGATGAAAGAATTCTAGATGATAGATCTTGGTCTCATGAAATATTTTCTTGGCATAGAAGTTGAGTAATCTGAAAAAGGAAAATTTATTTTTCAAAATAAATATGCCAAAGATTTGTTGAAAAGATTTAGGATGGAAAATTGCAAACATGTCCCTACACCAGTTGCAACATGTACAAAGTTAAGCAAGGATGATCAAGGACCAGATGTCAATCCAACTCTATTCAAAAGATTGGTTGGCAACCTCATGTATCTCATAGCTACAAGACCAAATATTATGCAAGGAATAAGTTTGGTTTCTAGATTTATGGAGACGCCAAAAAACAGACATTTGAGTGCATGAAAAATAATTGTGAGTTACATAGTAGGAACTAGAGATTGTGGCATCATGTATGGAAGTGTTGAAGGCCCGAAAATCGGGTTGACAACAAGGGGGATACCCACCCGGTCCGGACCTTGGTTGGCAGCTCCTTATCCGTTTGGTATAGCGGGTCTGACTGGGGATAATGGGACCAGTTTCCCAATCTAAGGGGTGTGTGTGTGTGTAGAGTTGAATGATGCTGATCTAGGAGTATTTTAAGCTAATTTAATTCAAACTTCTAAGCTAACTCTATGCTATTGTAATCTAATAAAGGAAAAACAACACATCTAATCTACACTAACCCGGGGTATATTTCTTCTATTATGCGATCTAAAAAGATTTCGAACAATAACTGGTAATAAAGATCATTCAGCTATCATAAGAATAGAAATCAATTAAGATAAACCATTCTACATAAAAAGTTAGGCAAAACAGTTGTGAACAACATATCGCATAATAAGTTGTTCATAATATCAAGCACAAATAAATGACTCCACCGTACATAAGTGCCAAATGGTAACCCACACATTCATGCATTAACGTATAAACAACTGAAAACTGCATATCACTTTAAGAATATGAACAGAAACAGGTCAAGAGATAAAAGTACCATTTATGACTGGTTCCACTCATAAGCTTCAAGCAATAACGATTTATCTCTACTTGTTCTAACATCTACTAAGAGTACAAGGTGCAACATCAGTAGCAGACATTAAATGCAAACATTGATAAATCTCAATCCATCCATTCACCAAAAACCCCCTCCGAGGGTGCAAAAGTGCATGTTCTGAGGACAAGTTTTTTGACAAATTTCCGGACCCTTCTCCAAATGCCTGAGAAGGGTTTAAATACTGCTAACTAATTAATCTTAATTACATAAATTTAGGACACGGTTTCAAACGACCGCCCTTCTACTAAAGCAAATTATTTCTAAAAATTGAATCTAATTTCTAACCGTTTCTGTATTTTCTCCTTAGTGCTGTAAGCAATGAACCATTTGCCTAGGAAGAGTCGGCCGGTTGTCTTCTCCTTTCATTTGAGTTACGAAAATAGAAACAACAAGAGTTGGCACCGCTTTCTAACAAATTGGAAGATATTTTCCTCTGGCTTGGTGTATTCGCTGTGTGTATACTTAGTAATATCCCAAATTTCTCTCATACTAATTGTGTTGTTTCTATTTCGGTTTCTGGCCTGGCGAATGACTGAGCAAGTTAGGGACTTTGCTCTCTGAACAATTTTCTGTATTGAAAATTGCTTCCGTTCTTTGTTCCAGGCTTTTCTCGTGCATTTTCCTCCTTTAGTGTTTTTCTTTTTGCTTTACCCAGTCTAAGCTTCAGGATCTTTTGAAAACATGCTGCTTTTGTGCGCCTTTGACTTTGAGTCTTGGTGAGTTTATTTCCATCAGTCTCTTTTGAGTGATACTTTGGAGTCCGCGGTCCTACTGCATGCGACATCCGTTTGTGAAGGCATTTCTTCTCTGTTCTCCGAGTATTGACGCTTTCCCCTTTTCCTTAGATGTTTCCTGCACATTGATTTATATTAGTTGTTGTCTTACAGTTTACGCAAAGGAAAAGAGTAACGATGAAAAGATTGACATGAAATCTTTAAGCTCTAATGAATGCATAATCATGACACTCATAATGAACTGACTCTTCGAAAAACGCAACACAATCCATCTCGGATACTTTGGCGTACAATCATTAATTTCTTTTTTAAGGTGCGCGCCCAATTTTGGTCTACAGACAACTTTCCTTGAACGCTGTGCCGAGGAACCTTTGCGATGAGTGATTTCTGCGACTCGCATTGCAGTGTCGAGGATTGCGTCACTTAAGATGCGTTATCATAGGATTTGATGGTCGCATTCATCGCAAATCGCAATATCGCAGATCGCAAATAATTATAATCACTGTGTGCTGCTTATGCGATGTTGCGATATGCGACGTCGCATATCGGCCGTTGGCGATTCCTTAAGTTTTTTATTTAAGAGAGCTTCACAATATAAGCGATGTGATGAATTTTGCGTCGCTTCTTCGCAACTCATTATGCGCATAGGAAAACGTCCTGTTCTCTTCTCGCGATGTGATATAGCTTTAGGGAGTCAAAATACAGAGTTTTGATAAAAAGTTTTTTGGATTTTTTTGTTAAGGGTCCCCATTTGCTTGGTGTTATTGCTAATACCAATCAAAGAGGGGGGCTGTTGGTGACCACAAAAATGGCGATTCACTGTGAAGAACCAGTTATCTCTGTTTTTCTATTGAATTTCAACTTCCGAAGCAGAAAGATTTTCATATATCTAAATTTTGTTATGGACAGATAGAGTATATTATGCCTTATCCTAGCATTGATACTTCGTCTCAACCTTTTCATATTCCAATCGTTTGTTTCCTCAGGCTTAGTTCTTGTATTCACACCAGACACTACTTGGTTTTTAAAAGATAAAATAAGGTCTTCTCTGTGCGCTGGCCTTTTAAAATATGCTCATTTGTCGTAGGTAGAGCCTCTGCTGCCCGCAAGCGTCCATAGCCTCGACAGGGTTACCTGTTACCCAGCAATGATCCTTTATCCTGCTTGAGGTTATTTACAACATTTCAGAGGAAAACCCCTTCTTGACACTTTTTCCTTTTTTATTCTCTAAAGAACAATGTCTTGGTTTGGTGGCCAAATTATGACACAGTCATTCACTTGATTTACACTTTTTCTGAACAAGCTGGCTCGTGATGAGACCCCTTGTCTTTTGATTGCAACAATCTTGATTCATTGCCCTATTTTGGTTGACAGTATTGGCAAAGTCAGCAAGTTATAATATCTGTGATCATGATAAGCCGGCTTGTGATGAGACCTCTTATTCTTTGAGACATAGTGTTTTCTCGGATTGTTCTTCTGAATGCTGCGATTTCCTTTAGCAGGGAGGAAGTCATTGTTTTTCCTTAAGAAAGATCTGGACGACAATAATAGAGTTTGAAAACAGTAGCTTTACAGAGAATATTTATTTTATTATTGATACCTTTCATTGTGCTGATATAAAACAATTTTTTACCAAAGGTTGCTTTCATCAAATTTTTGAAGTTGAAACTAGCATCACATCTAGGCTAAAGTTAACTCTACCTGTCAATAATAAAAATCAGATCTTTCGAAAAAAAATTCTACTTGTACAAGTGAAAAGCTCAAAATCTGATAGAGAATTGGTGTCTTTTTCATGAACCCTTTTAGTGACCATCTACAACTGGTTTTATTCATAAGAAAAAGAAAACAAATAAAAACTAAAACTATCCTACAAAAATAGAAGAGTGATCTTCTATGGAAAATATTTTTTAAGAATCTGTCCATTAATAGGCAAAGAATCTCTTCTACCTGCTAAATCCTGCAACACAAACGTCGATGGGCCTATGACTTCTACAATCTGAAAAGGGCCAAGCCACAGTTTCTGAAATTTCGTATGTTTGCCCTTTTCTTCATGAGCCTTATCCCATTTCAAAACTAAATCTCCCATATGAAATTTTTTTCTGGTCATTATGCTTGAGTCAAAAGAGGATTTTATCAGCGATTGGTGATGAGCATGGGTTTTCTTAGCTTGTTCTCGTCGTTCTTCTAATTTAATTATTTCCATTTGTCTTAGTTGTATGGAGGAGGTGGATACCTCATCGATGTGTTGTACTAAAGACAAAGAGGGAATGACTAAGTGGGTTGGAAGAACCACTTCTTTTCCATAAACTAAATTAAAGGGAGAAGTGCCGATTGAAGCTTTCTTCGTTATTCTATCTGCCCATAAAGCATTTACCAACGCTTTGTGCCAATTCTTTTGGTTTTGGTCGACTGTTCTTTTAATAATTCTAATCAGGTTTTTGTTTGTTGATTCAGCCAATCCATTACCTTGTGGATAGTAGTTGGCCGAATATTTCAGTTTGAACCCTCTTTTAAGTGCAAACTTAGTCATTGTATTTCCAGAAAAGTATGAAGCATTATCAAATATTAAGGCCATTGGCAATCCAAACCTAGTGATTATAAATTGATCTATGAATTCAATAATGTTTTCAGAATTAGCTGTCTTGAGAGGAACTGCTTCTACCCATTTAGTGAAATAATCTGTTGCCATGAGGATGTACCTATGCTGCTTAGAAGAGTGAGGAACGATCTCACCTATTATGTCCAAGCCCCACTGGCTGAATGGTTGCTCGATGTTTACCGGCTGTAGTGGCATGGACGGTTTCTTTTGTTTCCCTGCAGCAATCTGGCAGACTTGGCATTTCCTCACGTAACTGTGTGAGTCTTTGAACAGTGTGGCCCAATAATATCCTGCACGTAAGATTTTATGTGCAATAGCATCTGCAGCATAGTGTCCGCCTGCTGGCCCATCATGGAGTTCCTGCAAAACCTTTTCGGCTTCAGTTTTCTCAAGACACCTAAGAAGCACAGAATCGTAATTTCTTTTAAATAGAACATCATTTATGAGCTGGTATTGCTTAGCTTTCAACCTCAGAGCTCTTTTCTTGGTGTGATCCAAGTGTGATGGAGCATACCCATTCTTAAGATAATAAATGGTGTCAGCATATAATGATTCTGCATCGTTTAGGCTTACCTCATACGTATGTACCTCGTCAGATGAATTCTCGGGAATTTGCGATGCTCCAGCCAACATTTTGCAAAAGCCTTGGCCTCTTACAATGTTTGCTGGTTTGATCTCAAGATCATATTTCTGTAAAGCGGTGATCCAATTTGCTCTTTTTTCGCCCACATCCTTCTGTATCAGAAGGTTTCTTACCGCTGGAAATGGTACTATGACTTTAGTATGGGCTTTAAGTAAGAAAGGTCTGAAATATTTGATTGCTTTGAAAACAACATATGCCTGTTTCTCTATGTCGGAATAGTTGAGTTCAGCACCTTGTAAATTCGAGCTAAAAAATGCGATTGGAGCTTCCGCTTTCTCTTGATTTGTTTGAGTTAGAATCGCGGCATAAGATTTCTCTGAGGCAAATGTGTATAAGATAAAAGATTCTGAAAAATTCAGGGTTGCTAAAGATGGAGCGTTAATGATGGCTTGTTTTATCAAGTTGAATGCTTCATGCTCATCTTGACCCCATTTAAAATTTGAATTCTTTTTGATCATATTTTGCAAAGGAGAAACAATACGTGAGAAATCTGGGACAAATCTCTTCACAAAATTAATTTGACCAAGGAAAGATTGCATGGCTTTTTTGTTATGAGGCATGGATATTTCAGAAATTTCTTTGATTCTGTCAGGTTCAATGTGAATGCCAGATTTTGACACTATGAATCCTAGAAGTTTTCCTTCACTTAATGCGAAAAAAGATTTCTTCGGGTTAAGTGAAATCCCATACCTTAAACATCGTTGAAAGATTTGTTTCAAGTCTTTGAGATGGTCGCTTCGCTTCTTGGAGTACACTGTTATATCATCCAAGTAAATCACTACAGATTTATTGACTAAACCTTTGAATGCGATGTCCATGGCTCTCTGAAATGTAGCGCCGGCATTGATCAAACCAAATGGCATCTTCCGATATGCGTATGTGCCCCATTTAGTTCGGAATGTGGTTTTTAGCTGATCATCGGGATGCACCAGCACTTGATTGTATCCTGAAAATCCATCCAAAAAAGACATTAATTCTGAGCCTGCTACTACCTGTAATATCTTCTCCATAGGTGGGAGGGGAAAATTGTCTTTTTGACAGGCTTTGTTGAGATTTCGGAAATCAATACAAATTTGAATATCTCCGTTTTTCTTTCTAACGGGTACCATATTAGAGACCCATTTGGAATGTCTGATGGGGAAGATTATTCTGGCTCTCAACAACTTATTTAGCTCAGTTTTTATCTGATTTTCTAAATTGGGGTGGATTTTCCTGAGCTTCTGTTGGACAGGTTTTTCATTGTCAATCATCGGGATAGTGTGTTGAATGATAGAAGTGTCGTATGTTTTCAACTCATCGTAGTTCCAGGCAAAAACATGTCTGTATTGTCTCAAAAGATGGATGTATGCTAATTTCTCTTCAGGTGCTAGGCCGTGGCCTAGATTAACGTTTTGTGGTTTCTCATCGGTTCCTAGGTTTACTAAATCGTAGTTCAGAGTCGAACTGTAAAGTTTAGCATTGGTAGACCTTTTAAACTGACTTTTCAAATCATATAAGTCTTCTAACTTAACCACTGACCTAGGTATAGCATTATCAGTGCTATGCTGTTGTATTTGGTGATCGTGATGGTCTTCGTCAATTATTTGATTTGAGTAGGATCCTTCAGAAGTGAGGAAATTTACAATGTCTGGATCGTCATTGAATACTCTCCAGTTTGTAATGTTGTCAGGGATGGACGGTCTAAAAATTAATTCTATTGAGAATCTATCTGGACTAAAATCTTCGGAGGGAATAAGTCTAGAAGCTACATTAGCTAACAGGTCTGCGCTCGCATTTTGGAGTCTTGGGATTGACGAAATATTGAATGCTATGAAATGTGTAGTCAGATCTTGAACTAAAGATTGATAGTGCTTCAAATGACCTGATAGGCAATGTATGGTGTTATGTACCTATTTGACGACAATTTCAAAGTCTCCAAAGACTTGAAGGTACTTAACGTTCAACCCGATTGCTTTGTATAGGCCTTGCACCAAGGCCTCGTATTCCGCTGTATTGTTTGTGCAATCGAATTCAAGTCTGCAGGTAAGCATGGTCTTATTTCCGTCTGGGCTAATCAGAATGCATCCTGCTCCTGCTCCCTCGTTAGATTTGGAGTCATCAAAATATAATTTCCAAAACAAAGATGTATTTACAGAGTTATCTAAAAAATTAACACACTTCGAATCATCAGTTTGGGAAAAAATTTCGACTTGGGACAAAACTGAATTTTCTAAGTAAGGTGAGGTATGAGCATTAAAATTGCCAAGGAAAGAATCTACTGAGTAGTTTCCTTTGATACTGTTGTTGTATGCTATTGCTTCATTTTCTCCCTCCAATTCTGTCACTATGTACTTCTGGTGTAACTCTCGTTCAACCTTTATTTGATTCGGTTTACCATTGTAGGGTAACCACATGTGCGACCAGTCGGTTGAAAAGTATCCATGGAGTTTTTCGGACCAATCCCTGCTAATAATTAAGCCATAGAATTCAGGGATATCAGCTACTAGAATGTCGATAACCTGACACACCTTCGGGTTAGATTACAATCTTATGGTCACTTGATTAAGTTCACCAATCACTTCGACTTGGGATCGATCAAGTTGAACTATGCACACTGCGGATTTTTGCGGTTGAACATTCAACTTGGCACATATTGATCTGGGTAAAATATTCGTTGAAGCACCAGAATCTACCAAACAATTGTGCACGTTTTTGTTGAAAATTTCATAAGTGAGAAGAAAAGGGGGAGTGTGAGACCTTGATCTCCCTCCAATCAAGGCGATGTCATTTGGGTCAATCTTATTGATCGTGTTGGTTGGAGGTCTTCCCGTGTTGTGGGAAGCTACAGCTGTAGGCAAAGATGTAGTAGGCATGGCATGTAATTCTTTCATCATTATCTTCTGTTGATGTTTCAATTTGCTCAACTCATAAAGAGTGATATTAGCCCTAGTCTTTTTCATGTCATCAATAATGTTATACTCCATTTCATCCGACACAATCAGTGTTCTTGATGGAGGTGTTTGATCTGGTTGGACTGGGCTAGATTGAGTCGCCTTAGCAGTTGTTTTCTTTGTTGCGACTTTATCTTTTGCTGCAGGGCTTGCGCCCTTCTGCTTAGGGGTAGTTTGGGGAGGATCAAGTTGATTCTTGCTTCGTGTACTAACCGGAAATGCTTCTTGATCTTCTTCTTGTGGGAGGATGAAATCCCACATTCCTTGTAGTTCCACAACTTCTTCGTCATCGGTCTGCCCTTCAGTGGTATTCTCTTCTTCTTCTTCTTCTTCGGATTCGACGTTTGAGATAGCGTTGGGCGGTTTCACCTCCATTGAAGGATTTATTTTAAAAGCTCTGTAGGGCTTTCTCGAAGAAGTTTCTGCTACTTGTTTTTTTATGTCAATCATCTCATTGGACATGGTTTTTAACACTTTTTGTAATCCTTCCAAATCGAAAGGATCTTTCGATTGTTTCTTCTTGGGGTCTTCCTTGTAGGAGACTTTCTTAGATTTGCGTTCCTCTATCGCAGATCTTTTTTCTAGGGCCACTACGTGTTTTTCTACTGCTATCGCCTCTGTCAAGTTTTCAACTAAGGTTGTCTTATTTTCCCTATCCACGAAGATCGCCAAGTTCGATGGTAAGGCCGTAATATACCATTCACATCTCACTTCTTCACTGGGCTGGGAAGCAGTAGGAATTTTGTTGAGGATTTTATTGAACCATAAATTAAAGTCTTTGATGGGTTCTCTAGCCTCGGCTTTAAGATTGGATAGGTCATTTATTAGCGTCGCCGTTGATCTGTCATCGCCAAATTTGGTAAGGAGTTGACTTTGAAAAATGTCACAACTTGTGATAGACCCGGAAGGTAATGAAAAGTACCATTACCCAGATGTTCCTTGCATTGTGTAGGGAAAGAGCCGGACGAAAGCATCCTCGTTGGTAACTCCGTTGAGATTAACAGAAAGCATGAAATTATTGATATGTTCCTCAGCTAGCATGCCTGCTTCTGGATTGAATTTGGGTAGCCATTTCTCAGGATGGGCCGGTATTGGGCTCAGAGGTGGAGGCATTAAAACTGCCCCAGGATTGTTCCATGGAGACTGGGCCATCGTTGAGCTGTTAGTGAATGCAAGTGCAGAGGATGATCCCTGATGGTGGGAAGATGAAGGTATTATGATCTTTGATGATTGAAGAGGAGGGGTTGTGGAAGATGGATGAATGGTTTGAAATGAAGACGTGGGTGGCTGACTTCGCGGTGAGGGAGTTGAGATGGACGACGTAGATGAAAGAGTCTCACTGTCAGACTCTGGTGGTGTTTTCCTTGCTCTTTTCCTGGTGGGAAGAGGGAATTCAGTTGGCTGGATGCCAAATTTTTCACTCTTTAATCTGGTCAGAGGATGAGCAGGATTGTACTGCGAAGTCACGCTGCTTTGAGATTTATCAGACCTCTGAGAAAAGATAGAGAATCCCTGGAGTTTGCGAATCAGAGTTTGAACTTCAGGGGGTTCAATGATAGATTGGTCTGAAATATTAGGGTATGTAGCAGCGGTTGATACCCGAGCGACTTCTGACTCTGGATTTAATCGTACTGGAGAAGTCGGGGGAGTTGGTGAGGGCGATTTACTCTCAGAATGGTATTTAGATTTTGATTTAGATGCCATTCATAGTTCGGGCCCTCCTTCTAGCGCCAAATATGTTGAAGGCCCAAAAATCGGGTCGACAACAAGGGGGATACCCACCCGGTCTGGACCTTGGTTGGCAGCTCCTTATCCGTTTGGTATAGCGGGTCCGACTGGGGATAATGGGACCAGTTTCCCAATCTAAGGGGTGTGTGTGTGTGTAGAGTTGAATGATGCTGATCTAGGAGTATTTTAAGCTAATTTAATTCAAACTTCTAAGCTAACTCTATGCTATTGTAATCTAATAAAGGAAAAACAACACATCTAATCTACACTAACCCGGGGTATATTTCTTCTATTATGCGATCTAAAAAGATTTCGAACAATAACTGGTAATAAAGATCATTCAGCTATCATAAGAATAGAAATCAATTAAGATAAACCATTCTGCATAAAAAGTTAGGCAAAACAGTTGTGAACAGCATATCGCATAATAAGTTGTTCATAATATCAAGCACAAATAAATGACTCCACCGTACAGAAGTGCCAAATGGTAACCCACACATTCATGCATTAACGTATAAACAACTGAAAACTGCATATCACTTTAAGAATATGAACAGAAACAGGTCAAGAGATAAAAGTACCATTTATGACTGGTTCCACTCATAAGCTTCAAGCAATAACGATTTATCTCTACTTGTTCTAACATCTACTAAGAGTACAAAAGTGCAACATCAGTAGCAGACATTAAATGCAAACATTGATAAATCTCGATCCATCCATTCACCAAAAACCCCTCCGAGGGTGCAAAAGTGCATGTTCTGAGGACAAGTTTTTTGACAAATTTCCGGACCCTTCTCCAAATGCCTGAGAAGGGTTTAAATACTGCTAACTAATTAATCTTAATTACATAAATTTAGGACACGGTTTCAAATGACCGCCCTTCTACTAAAGCAAATTATTTCTAAAAATTGAATCTAATTTCTAACCGTTTCTGTATTTGCTCCTTAGTGCTGTAAGCAATGCAACATTCGCCTGGGAAGAGTCGGCTGGTTGTCTTCTCCTTTCGTTTGAGTTATGAAAATAGAAACAACAAGAGCTGGCACCGCTTTCTGACAAATTGGAAGATATTTTCCTCTGGCTTGGTGTATTCGCTGTGTGTATACTTAGTAATATCCCAAATTTCTCTCAAACTAATTGTGTTGTTGCTATTTCGGTTTCCGGCCTGGCGAATGACTGAGCAAGTTAGGGACTTTGCTCTCTGAACAATTTTCTGTATTGAAAACTGCTTCCGTTCTTTGTTCCAGGCTTTTTTGGTGCGTTTTCCTCCTTTAGCGTTTTTCTTTTTGCTTTACCCAGTCTAAGCTTCAGGATCTTTTGAAAACATGCTGCTTTTGTGCGCCTTTGACTCTGAGTCTTGGATAGTCTATTTCCATCAGTCTCTGTTGAGTGATACTCTGGAGTCCGTGGTCCTGCTACATGCGGCATCCGTTTGCGAAGGCATTTCTTCTCTGTTCTCCGAGTATTGACGCTTTCCCCTTTTCCTTAGATGTTTCCTGCACATTGATTTATATTAGTTGTTGTCTTACAGTTTATGCAAAGGAAAAGAGTAACAATGAAAAGATTGACATGAAAGCTTTAAGCTCTAATGAATGCATAATCATGACACTCATAATGAACTGACTCTTCGAAAAATAAAACACAATGCTTCTTGGATACTTTGGCGTACAATCGTTAATTTCTTTTTTAAGGTGTGCACCCAATTTTGGTCTGCAGACAGCTTTCCTTGAACGTTGTGCCAAGGAACCTTTGCGATGAGTGATTTCTGCGACTTGCATCGCAGTGTCGAGGATTGTGTCGTTTAAGATGCGTTATCGCAGGATTTGATGATTGCATTCTTTGCAGATCGCAATATCGCAGATCGCAAATATCGCAGATCGCAAATAATTATAATCACTGTGTGCTGCTTATGCGATGTTGTGATATGCGATGTCGCATATCGGCCTTTGGCGATTCCTTAAGTTTTTTATTTAAGAGAGCTTCACAATATAAGCAATGCGATGAATTTCACGTCACTTCTTCGCAGCTCATTATGCGCATAGGAAAACATCTTGTTCTCTTCTCGCGATGCGATATAGCTTTAGGGAGTCAAAATACAGAGTTTTGATAAAAAGTTTTTCGGATTTTTTTGTTAAGGGTCCCCATTTTCTTGGTGTTATTGCTAATACCAATCAAAGAGGGGGGGTGTTGGTGACCACAACAGGAAGAAAAGAAAATAAGGATTTGATTGGATACAGAGATAATGATTTCGCAGGAAGTTTGGATGATAGGAAGAGCACTTATGGTTTTGTGTTCTATCTTGGTCCATGTGTGATTTCATGGGCATTTAAGAAGCAACCCATTGTGACACTTCCATCAACAGAAGTAGAATATGTAGCAGCAACATCAGCAGGATGTCAATCAGTCTGGTTAAGAAGAGTATTTGATGGACTCAAATAGAAACAAAGATCAACAACAATATACTGTGACAACACCTCAGTGATTGCACCATCCAGGATTAGTGTGTTTCATCAAAAGAGCAAGCATATTGATACTAGATATCACTTTATTAGAGAACTTGAGCAATGGAGAAGTTCACTTGAAGCCTGGTAAATCTAGTGATCAATTGGCTGATATATTTACTAAGTCATTAGAAAAAGATGTGTTTGAGTTTCATAGAAGAAACTTGAGTGTTGTAAGCCTAGCTGAGACATAGACCAACATGCATGTTTGAGTTGTTATGAGTCAATCTTAGTTTAGTGGTTGTAATTAAGGGGGAGTGTTAAAATAAGCTAATTACTCCCGCATGAGGAGTTCGCTAAAGTTAGAGAATTAGTTAGCTGAGTCTAGTTGAGATAATTCATATTCGAACTTATAGTGTGTGGTTGCATGTCATGTTGTTTGATTGCATGCCAAGATATTTTAGGCGAGTTGCTAGTTCGAAAAAGTTAAATAACCTTCACTGGGTTTAGTGTTATTATAAAATTTTATGTGATCAATAGAAGAGCATTACTCATTTTGTGTGTGAATTTGTGTTTCAGCTTCTATACCTTTCCAACAAATAATTCTTCTCTGGTTCAAATAATCAGCAAATAACATTGTAGTTGTTCAGGTGGTTTGGAAGGTAGCTACTTCAATGCAAGGGTGGTTCCAATTTATCAAATATAGAACTGGGTCATTCTATTGCTTCTGGTAGTTTCTATAAGGGCATGTGTATAATCTTAGTTTAGATTAGAAGTAGTGGGTGCTAAACAATGGTTGTCAACTAGTATGGACTTGTGCCTCCAATTCTGAGCAGTGTATTTCTCAACTAAGCTGGGAGTTGTCATTCAGATGGGTTACAATTGTTGGATATCTCTATTGATGATTGTCTTCAAATATCAGGTTGTATAAAAATAATTCCCTCATTGTATGTTCAAATTTCCCTAAAAATAATTTATTTTGTGGATTGCCTTATTATGTATCAGTGATGTTGTGATTTTTCTGAACACATATGATGAATGTATAATTGCTTTCTTGAAGGCTAGATGGTGCTTGTATGTTGAACGTATTGGTCATGAAACCAGTCTTATAGAATACCTACAATGTAATGCAAACTAACATAGCTCACACCCAAAACTCAGAAGTTTTTTAGCAAAAAAATCAGAATATAATAAGGCAGAAAATTACACTAGAATGGTTAGAAAACACCAATAGGAAATAAAAAGACAAATAAAAATCTCAAAGTAAATACTCAAGGTTAGAAAATAGTGATGTCATGTATATGAAAAAGCAACAAGGAAGAGAAAAACATAAATAATTCTTTCTGCAACTATATCCCTAACCAAAAACCCCAACCCAAATATAGAATAGTTAGAAAACGTTGCTAATTAAAATCTTGAAATAAATAATCATGCTTAGAAGATAGTAATGTTTAAGGAGGAGAAAAGCATTAATAATGTGTACAATGTTTACCCATTGATATTCAAAAAATCCTCATGTTGTACAATGTTTACCTAGAATCTACGTACATCAATCTAAATATTCAAACACAATAATATGAAATATAAAAATAGGAGAAAGCAGCATAGCACCACCCATTTACCATGGGTTCACAACTCCCCCATTTGTGGCTATCTAAGTAAAATAAAGCTATCGTAATACCATCAAAATGGGATTGTTGAGATCATTTAGCATCATCAAAAGTTTTTTAAATATTCAAAATTTTGAAATTTAACAATTATAACTTAAATTTTCAAATAAATTTATTATAATTTTATAAAATGGCTATTATTTTCCAAATTAATTTGTAAATTTTTTTAAACTGAATGCTTAGTCCTACATAATTCCTAACTGGAATTTTCTCGTTCCAAATGGAAATCATGTGTATTAGTCTCATAACGTGCGTGTGGAGCGTTGTAAGAAGGTGGGTGGAAATGTTTATGTAACTTGTATCGAATCTTGTCGTCTCTTTTCCAAATGTGATGTTAATGTCGATGAGTATTATTAATAATAATAATGGTCAAACCCATTAATTTGGACTATTTCAATGTTTATTATTGTCCATAAGTTTACATTATAATGTATCTATCTCTGAAATCCGATACTCAATCCGAAGTATCAACCCCTAATCCATTAATTCATAAACCCCTAATCCATTAATTCGAAATTAGAACATAACCATAGTTCTCTTGACCAGATCTACAAAATTGATCCGAATGGAAAATGGCATCAACTCATGGTATTCATCCACCCATATTATTCGTCCACCATGGAAATTACCCATGGTATTCATTCACCCATGGAATTGACCCGTGGTATTGTAACTGAAAAATACTATAAGTAACAAGTCACATTTTGTAAAAGGACAGATTGTCTGCCACAATGTAGCCTTTACAGTTATTATTGGTTTTAATAAAAAGTTTCTTTGTGTTTTTTTTTTTATTGGGCATTCTCCTCTTTTTTTCTTTTAGCAATTCAAGTTTTCAGATCTTGGGGGTCTCTCCTCCCAAGATCTGGATCAGTGGTATCAGAGCAGGTTATGATTCCATGGGAATGAGGGTTTGATGCATATTTCAGTTTCAAATTTTGCAGCAATATTCAACAAACTTCAGGCATGTGCTACAACCTCCACAGAACACTTTCTTGGGTCAAGCAGGAAGAATTTTTCTTTTTCCATTTTTTTGCAGGAATTTTTTTTGGGCTGCAACATTGTAGATCAGATCTGAAACATTTGGTACAAAATTTACAAAACAAATACCAGATATAGATTCCTCTTGAAAAATCACCCAATTTCAAAAAAAAAAGGGTCGAATCGGAGTTCGGATGTGGGAGATATCGCTGATTTAAAATCAGCTATTTTATCAGAATTTTTGTGACGGCGGAACTGTTGCAGTGCGAATCTGAGATATCATAGTGTCCAGATAAGGATTTCCAACTCATTGGAGGATGTAAAATGATCCTTCTAATTCTAAAAATAGGTTATAATAAATATTCTGAGTTATATTGGCCGAGTTATGTCCATTTTAATTCTGGAGCAGCATTCGGAGTGGGTTTCCATTGGAGACGTGCCCTCCCTCCCCACTTTAGTGGGCACCTACTTCACATTCATCAGCTTCAACATAGCAGCATTCGGCTTGGGTTATTTGGAGACGTGCCCTCCCACCCCAGGTTATGTAGGCACCGGCTACTTCATCAGCAACCAACATCATGGTTATGGGTCATCCACAAACCCACACTTCATCGAAGTCCATTTGCTAGGCAGCACAATGTCAGAGTCACAGTTGGTCACAAGCATTATAGGGTATCTCTACCCTCGGATCTTCGTTCATCATGGTTATGGGTCATCCACAAACCCACACTTTATCGAAGTCCATTTGCTAGGCCGCACACTATCAGAATCACAGTTGGTCACAAGCATTACAGGGTATCTCTATCCTCAGATCTTCATTTATCATGGTTATGGGTTAGCCACATAAAACCCTTATCTTCAGTGGCTCTTCATATTCAACAAAGGCTTTGCAGGAGGGAATTTTACGCAATGGGGACCATTGCTTCTTAAGGAGGAAGGAATGATCCGAATGGAAAATGGTATCAACTCATGGTATTCATCCACCCATATTATTCATCCACCCATGGAAATTACCCATGGTATTGTAAATGGCATCCCCCCGTGGTATTGTAAAATCCACCCATTGTATTCATTCACCCATGGAATTGACCCGTGGTATTGTAATTGAAAAATAATATAAGTAACAAGTCACATTTTGTAAAAGTACAGATTGTTTGCCACAATGTAGCCTTTACAGTTATTATCGGTTTTAATAAAAAGTTTCTTTGTGGTTTTTGTTTATTGGACATTCTCCTCTTTTTTTCTTTTGGCAATTCAAGTTTTCAGATCTTGGGGGTCTCTCCTCCCAAGATCCATTTCAAAAATACCATAAATAAAAAACCATCATGCCCAAAACTATATGCAAATCTCATGCACAAAACCATAAATAGCCCCATCCTTGAGTCTGCATGATTTTTTTTTCCTTGAATGTTGCTCCACACTGTGATCCCCATTATAGAAGACACAATGTACAACAAAAAAAATATAACAGGTACTCAACATGAATTTAGTAAATATAAATAAGTGACTGAATCAACCTTGATTGCAAAGTTGTCAAATACCTCACAATCTCGTTATGAGAGGCGAAACAATTAACTTCTCCACTATCAAATTCTAAAATATTTTTAAAATCTACCATTAACGTAAACATATCCCAACTGAAAATTCATCATGGCAACCGTGTCCATCGATCTTTTGTATTAGTTGCATAACACCGTGTGTCTTATTTCCAAATGTTATAGTATTTATTAATGTCGATAATTATTATAAATTATAATGTATCTATCTCTGAAAACTAAATCTAGATCCAAAGTATAAGAGAAACTTTTATACAAATGATATACTACTTGGCTTCTTTTATCTTTCTTTTCTAACAAAATCTTATTCAATGAACGTAGAAAACGATATTAACCTACAAAGTCAAAGGGAAGGCCGAATCAATAATATAAAAAATCGTAATATAGAACTAGTTAAAAAATAAATAATATAAAAAAATGATGTATTTTTTTAAATTTTAATATAAAACAAAAATTTATATTTTTAAATAATAGAAAAAAACTATGTATTTTTTTAAATTTTAATATAAAACAAAAATTTATATTTTTGATTAAATATTTATAAATATTAATGTTGTAAATTTTTTATTTTAAAATTATTGTGAAATAGAGTATAGTAATAGCAATAATATAATATTTCACATTCTAACTACTCAAGGTAATTTGAGGAGAAAAGATATCAAACAAGTTAGATATATTGTTAAAAAAAGAAAAACAATAACTATATGAAACAACCTTGAATGATAATATTATATGATTCAAAAAATTATTATTTTATTTATATTTAATTATCAAGACATATATAACTATAAACAACAATACATAAAGAATAGAAATAGCTGAAAAATAATGTGAAAAAAACACAAGTTTTGGAGCACATATACATACATAACTTTGTCTAAAATATTAGTGGAAGTCCACTAGCTATCCAAAACATTACCTATAATAGTGGAAGTCCACTAGCTATCCAAATCAAAGTATGAAAACCCTAAGATGAAGCCATGGTGATGATCACACCAATATGCTTTATTATTCTCTCTAATCAGAGAATTAAGAAAAGACTCAAGAGAAGTTTCTATGTAAGAACAACCTAATATGCACTACACACACACACACACACCTAGAAACAATATCATATATGCATCCATCATCTTTCCTTTTTGACTCATAGTCTTCAAGTAAAAGGCTAAGTGTTTTGAACTTAAATAAACTAGTGCAACCATATAAATTAAATGGTTGGTAAAGATTGAATCATAATAAATATCAGAACACTTACTACATGATACATATGAGATTGTTAAATTAAAAAGAAAAGAACTAACAAACATAAAAGCTAATTAAATTATAAATTTATTTTAAATTATTACTAAATAATAAAAATAAATATTATTTTTGCTTGTGGTAGCTGAATTGGCCATGGAAATGTAGTTGAAATGTAGTCCCACGAAACCAGAAGTCTTAGGTTCAAACCTTTTGCTATCGACCCCTCCTAAGTACCACATCTCCAAAAAACTATAATTCACTTCTTATGACACTTGTTTATATCCTATTTTTTTCATTAATCAATTTAATTAAAAAGAAAAAATGACATAACTACTTTAGAAATAAATCTCAATCTTTGATTTATGTATACCGCTATGAATATTGAGGTTAAATCTCTACCATCCACCTAATAATGATTGATAATCAAATTAAAATTATGGAATACCTATTCCAAAATATTGGAATAGACATGCCTATTGACATAATAATTTTCAATCCAATATAAATCATTGGGGTTTAAAGAAATTACTAGGTTTAAAGAAATATCCTTGTGTTTACGAAACATCTTTTCGAACTTATTCCAAGCTTTAAATTGGTTCATCAATTTCTTCAATATTAAAATTTAAATCAAGTGAGATGGAAGTTCAAATTAATCCACATGCTTCATCATTCGTATTATCCCATTTGGCTATGTTAGTAGAATTAGTAAAGTTTTCTTTATTTCTCAAGGTGTTCTAGTATATTCCTTGTCTTTTACTTCATAGTACATCATCCATATATAATTTTTGTGATAAGTAGTTGGACTAGAAAAATATCACTTGGACTAGCCATATATATATATGTATATGGACTAGCCATACTAAAATATTAGATGAAAAGCTCTTGAAAAAATAGTTAGTTTAAAAAAGGGATATTGAAAATGGACTTCCAATGTGAAATTTATGTCCTTTTTAAGAAAGACAGAGAAAGTAACCAAAGTTCCATGTGGTAAGTAGAATTTGGCCCACATGGTGATGGATACATAATACCATTGTGTTGACAAGGATGAATGCATTACTTACAATCTTAAGGTAATCTCTATGGTATAATGCCCCATTTAGGCTTCACATGGTTTTGGATGAGAGTTCCATCTAGATTGTTGGCCTAACTTCCATCTTATGTTGTGTGAAGGTTAGATTTTGGACAGATGAAATATGAAAGGGAAACCCAAATAAAACCCTTGATAGAATACAAGTGAAATAAGGTTTAATGAAATTTATACCCTAAATGAATTATTCAAAGAATGTTACATTAGATTTATAAGTAAGCATGAACCTTAAAGAAAGAATAATAACAATTTCTAATTAACATACATGATGGATAAAGTAGAATAGCTATTAATTGTGAAATAGTTTACAACCATCCTAGATCCATCTAACTCCGGATCTATCATGCTTCGAGAGGGATCAAATCCCTCGAGGTGCAAACTTTCTTTTTGGAGTGTATAATTTGAGGAAAGATTTGCACCTCAAGGACTTGATCCTTCTCGGCACATGATAGATCTAGAGTTAGATGGGTCTAGGCTAGTTCCAACTAAGGACAATAATGTCACATTTTTAGACGATCATTATTATGCATATGTTTGAGATAAACTTCATACTTTGAACTTTACATTATGTTTTCTTTGCTTGACATGACCATATCATTCTCTTCTTTAATTTAGCCTATGTTGCTTTCCTTGAATGGTTTGTACGTCTATGTTTGGATGCTCTAAGTGGTTTGTGTGTTTATGTGTTTGGATTTGGATGGAAATGTTTGTAAATGTTACAATTGTTGTTTTATATTTATATAGGTGTATGTAGTTTCCTATTAGTAATTAGTTGGTGATGAAGAAGGAAGACAATCTTGTCAATAGTTTGGAGGAGTATTGACACTGCACATCTATTTCATTTAATTTTAGGTATCATAACTTTTGACAAATAATTAATTATTAATAGTGTCCGTCCAAGCATTACTAAATATATCTTGAAGAGTAGTTTTAATTTTAAATTTGCTTAGTTACTTTAGTTTGTTGAGATGGATATTGTTAATTACTTTAATGATGAAAAATGATGAAATAAAATTTTTGAATGCAAAGTAACAATGTAATAGTGTTGAATGGAAGAAAATGTGAATAATAAGAATGTAGTCAATTACAAATAGTCTTCATTATGACCAATCTCAAACTATTTTCCTTTACTATTCTTATTGTCACCCCTGTTAGTTTTTCCATCTTTTCATATTGATTATATGAAAAGGGTCATTGATATCGTGAGCCATTCAAATATTTAACTCGAGTTATTGTAGCAAACATCATAACTTCTGTCTCTTTCTCTTCAATATTAATAGGTTGAATTACTATAACAAAAAAAAAATACACATTGTCAATAATTCTTTTGTGCTTACATTGAAATTAATGCACATTGTTAATCCAATCACTTTAAAATTAATATACCATCATACATCTAGTTACATCAAATCAGAAATCAATATCTACACTGAAATCAATGCATCTAATGCAATCAATCAAATAGGATTAGAAGAAAACATCTACACTAAAATAAATGCATCTAGTGCAAGCAATCGAATAGTATTAGAAATCATCATCTACACTAAAATAAATGCATCTAGTGCAAGCAATCAAATATAATTAGAAATCAACATCTACACTAAAATAAATGCATCTAGTGCAAGTAATCAAATATAATTAGAAATCAACATCTAGACTGAAATAAATACATCTAATGCAAGAAATCAAATATAATTAAAAATAAAGATATACATTGAAATCAATGCATCTAGTGCAAGTAATCAAATATAATTATGACTCAACATCTACACTAAAAACAATGCATCTTGTGCAATCAATTGAATAGAATTAGAAAACATATACACTAAAATCAATGCATCAAGTGCAAACAATCAAATAGGATTAGAAATTAACATCTACAATGAAATCAATGCATATAGTGCAAACAATAAAATATCATTAGAAATCAACATCTACACTAAAATTAGTGCATCTAGTGCAAGCAGTTAAATAGGATTAGAATTCACCATCTACACTGAAATCAATTCATCTAGTGCAAGAAACATTCTTCCCTCTCTCCCACCTCCCTCTATATTTGTATCTCCCTTAATCTCTTTTTTTTTTCTATCTCACGCTCAAACATAAACACTCTCTCTATCTCTCCCTTGTCACTCCCTCTCTCTCTCTCCCCACTTTTCTCTCTCTATGCCTTTCTTCTTCCCTCCCTCTCTCCTCTTCCAACTCAATCTATTTTCCCTTCCCTATCTCCTACTCTCTCTTAAGTCCTCTCTCTCGTCCTTCCTCTCTTTCACTTTCTCTCCTACCTCCCTCTTCCCCCCACCCCAACCCCCACCCTCTCTCTCTCTCTCTCTCTCTCTCTCTCTCTCTCTCTCTCTCTCTGCCATCCAACCCTATCATTATCTACCTCCCCCTCTCCTTCTCTCTCCCACCCTCACTCTACCCTTCATCTTTGTGTCTCCCTCTTTTTCTATTACCCTTCTCTCCCTCTCTCACTCCTCTCCTCCTCTCCGCTCTCCTTCAATTTATCTCCTTCAGTGCAAAAAATCAAATAGAAGTAAAAATCACCATCTACACTAAAATCAATGCATCTAATGCAATAAATTTTCTTCGCTCTCTTCCGCCTCCATATATATATATATATATATATATATATATATATATATATATATATATATATATATATATATATATGCAATAAATTTTCTTCGCTCTCTCCCCTCTCCATATATATATATATATATATATATCCCTCCATATATCCTTCTTTGTCTCTCTATCTCACCCCCCTAAACACACATACACTCTCTCTCCATATCTATCTCTCTCCCTCTCTTCTTCCCGCTCTTCACCTTCCATCTATATTTATATCTGCCTTTGCCTCTATTTTGTCTCTCTATATCACCCCAAAAAGATACACATTCTTTCTCCAAATCTATCTACCTCTCACTCTCCTTCTCTCACCCCTTCTATATGTCTTCCCACTTGATCTCCTCTCTCCCTTTCTCTCCATCTCCCTTATCACTCTCTCTCCTTCCACCTTTCTCTCTTTGTCTCTTTCTTCTTACTTCCCCCTCTCTCTCCCTCCCTCTCTGCTTCTCTCTCTCTCACGTCCTTGCTCTCTTCCTTCCTCTCTCTCCCTTTCCCTCCCACTTTTCTCTCTCTCTCTCTCTCTTAACCCTCCAACTTTGTCACTATCCCCCTCCCTCTCTCATTCTCTCCCCTTTCCATCTCTCCTTCTTTCTCTCTTTATCTCACCCTAAAACATATGCATTATCCCTCCATCTCTCGCTTGTCACTCTATCTATCTCTCTCTCTCCACTTTTCTCTCTCTATGTATTTCTTCTTCCCTCCCTCTCTCCCCTTCCAACTCTATCTATCTATCTCCCCTTCTATCCCTCTCTCTCCCTCCTTCTCTCCTCCTATTTCTCAAGTCCTCTCTCTTGTCTCCTCTCTCCCTTTCTATCCTACCTCCCTCTCTCTCCCTTTCTCCTACTCCCTCGATCTCTCCACCTCTATCACTCTATATCTTTGTTCTACCCTCCCATATATATCTAAAGTTAACATATATCATGATATATTGCTATATATTATAATATAAAAGATTTAATATTATATTAATCCAAAATTATTAAATTTAATAATATTAATATTGTCAGGCCAGGAGTAACTCCACAAATGTGATTTTGTTTTGCATTAAGATAGAACATGAATATATACATGGAGATAGAGACTATTAAGTTTCATATCCCAATGTCTCTTTATCTTCCAATTCCATTTATTTTGATATTTACAATATTTACATGGATTTATCTAATCCCAAAAATTTTCCCCCTTAATTTGAAGGGATGTTAGTGAGTCCAAGCATCATTATGAATATTTCAAACTAAATTTCCCTTCCAAGTACTTTGGTGAAGATGTTTGAAATATACTCATTTGTGGAACAATATCGTAGGTGGATTGTTTTGGCCTCAACGTGATGACAAATTAGATGCTATTTTGTATTGATGTGCTTCATTTGATCATGGAACTTTGGGTTCTTAGCCAAATTTATTGCAGAAATGTTGTCAATCAAAAGAGGCGTTGAATGCACTTATTTCTCTTGCAAATCTTCTAGAATTTTCCTGAGCTGCACAATTTCCTTCATTGCTTCACCTGCTACCACATATTCTGCCTCAGTTGTGGAATCTACTAGAACTGATTATTTGCATGAACTTTAGGAGATAGCTCCTAATGTAAGACTCATAACATAACCTGGAGTAGATACCCCAGTTGCATCCTCAATTTTTTTTTCCTTCAGTCAATGTGAGCTTTAAATTATGTTCCATTGGCGTAGTTAAAGGATTGCACTCATCCATGCCAAAGCTATTCAACAAATATCCAATGTACTTCTTTTGACAGAGGAATACAAGCTTCAGATGTTGGGTTACTAAAATACCAATATAGTAGTGAACATAGCCCAAATCTGTCATTTAAAACTTTTTCCTCGATTCCTTCTTTATGGATGCAATGTAGTTCTCGTTGTTCCCTGTCATCAAAAGATCATGTACATACACCACAAGATATACAACTATTTTTCCAACTTTCTTGACAAACAAGTTGCATCATCAAGATCATAATGTTTGGAATTGAGTTTCAAAAGATGCTTAGTCAATTTCTCATACCAGGCTTGTGGTTCTTGTTTAAGGCCATACAAGGATTTGAAAAGCTTACATACTTTGTGTTCCTAACCCTTCACAACAAATCCTTCTAGTTGGGACATAAAAACATTCTTTTTCAAATCTCCATTCAAGAAAGAAATTTTTACATCCATTTGATGGACTTTCCAACCGTTTTGAGTTGCCAAGGAAAGGAGTGTCCAGATGGTAGCCCATTTTTCTATGGGGGAAAAAGTCTCCTCATAGTTGACCTCTTCCTTATGGGAAAAACCTTTTGTGATAACCCTGCCTTTGTGCTTGTCAAGTGAGCCATCTGATTTATACTTTTTCTTGAAGACCAATTTCCAACCTATTGGTTTGGTTCCCAATGGAGGATCAACCAGCTTCCAAGTTCCATTCTTTATTGAAGAATCATATTATTTTTACATCACTTCTTCCATTCATCATGGGAAGCTACTTATTTGAAGGAATTTTGTTTGAAATTTGTAGAGAAAGTTAGTTCAAAATCATAAGAAACATCAATATCAATAGGTGAATCAAGATTGTCTACATCACCTCTATTCTATCTGGTTGATATTCTTGTTCCTTCCTTTCCAACCTCAGAAAGATGAACACTTTCAAGTGTCTTTGTCAACCATTTTGGAGGACCTTTATGAGATGACCCAAGCTGACTAGTTGACTGAGATGGTGTTGAATCAATATTTAGTCTCACAAATTTTGTCAATCACATCACTTAAAGTGTCATCGATGGTTGGAGATTCATGTGGGGGAGAGTGCTTTAGAAGAGGATCCACAGATTTATCCAATATAGCGATCCCCCCTTCAAGATGTGGAATCTCATCATCAGACTTTCAAAAGGAATTGCATGTTCAAATCTATCCAAGTGATCAAGTTTCGACTCAACAACAATGTCAATCTTGGAAGATTCAAGAAATATCACATCTCTAGATATTATAAAATTCTTATTCACTTCATCATAGAGACGGTATGCTTGGAGGTATTTGAATACCCCAAGAATATACATTTGCGACTCCTTGCCGTGAGTATGTTTCTATGTTCCTCAAGTATCAAGGCATAACAAGTGGAACCAAAAATCTTGAGATGCCTCACCAAAGGAATGTCACCATACCACATTTCATAGGGAGTCTTGTTTTTTATAGCATGAGACAAACACCTATTCTTTATATACATATCACATAGAATTGCATCAGCCCAAAACATCAGTTTAACATTCTTGAAAAACATCATGGAATGTACCATATTTAAGATTGTCATGTTCATTCCTTCAGTGACTTTGTTCTAATGGGGATTATAAGGCACAATTGTTTGATGTTTGATCCCATGCTGGCAAACATAGTTTTCAAATTAATTTGAAGTGTATTCTTTTCCATTATCAGTATGAATAGATCCAATATAAGATTCTGCATCATTTTCAATCCATGCATGAATTTTCTTTAATGTTTCAAAAGCTTCAAATTTGTTCTTCAATAAATAAATCCAACACATTCTGGTGTAGTCATTAATAAATGTCATCATATATTTATTACCATTTGCAGAATGAAAAGACATTGGGCCACATAAATCAAAATGAATAAGTTCAATTTTTCTATGTGCTTTGGAATGAGAATCATGAAAACGTTGTTTTTTGTGGTTTCCTAAGATACAAGCACCACATTGCTTAAGTTTCCTAGGAATTGTAGGCAAACCAATAACACCATTTTCAACAAACAAAGGTTGTCATAGTTCAATTGTCCAAATCTAGCATGCCATAAAAAGACTTGATGGAAATGCAGCTTCATCATAGTGAAAACTATATGAAAATATCTATGCATGAGCATATGTTCCTTGTAGCTTTAGAAGTATTTCTTCTTCTATCCCAGTCATGACAAGTGATTGATCTGATGCTTTTTTGACCTCAACCTTGCCATCAAATATATGAATGGAGTGTCCTTAACAACATATGTGGACCAAAGAAAACAATTTTCTCCTCAACTCTAGGAGGTTTAAAACATCATGTATAAGAAAGTTTGGAAGACTAGGAAATTTGAGCTTGATGGTGCCAAGCCCTAATGGATTGAGTTTTTACTTTTCTAAAAAGTACCTCCATCAATATTATCAGTGAATTCTTCAAAGAAATCTCTTCTGAATGTCATGTGGCAAGTTGCTCCTAAATCAAGCAACCAAGCATCTTTCCATGAAGCAAGTGAATCATTGAATAAGTATTCAGCTACTCTAATGTTGCAATGTACCACAACATAATGAGTAGAATTAGGTGCTTTTCCTCTCCCTTTACCATATGTTTTACCCTTTTCTTAATTTATTTCCTGCTCGATTCTATTCCAAGGAAACTTACATGTGGAAGCATCATCTCCATCTCTATTGTATCGTATGCAATGAAGATCATACCCTTCTCCTTGGAAATGTTTGGCCCCCCTGCCTCTAAAACTATTCCTTCCTCTTCCTCTTTTACCACCTATTCCTCTAGAATAATATCATGCATGATTCTTCTCTTTTGGTGCAAGGCACACAACTTCTTCAGAAGACTGAGGAATTATCTTCTTCCCAAAATCCTTCTCTCTTTCAACAAACTTTGTCTCAAGGGAGTCTAAGGAAATATCCTTAAGTTTGCAACTTGCTTGCAATGACTCAAGATAATGTGAATAAGTGGTATATAGTGCCTTGACATAAGCTATGAGAGTAATATCTATTTCAACACCAATGAATTTTATGTCATGCCTAATGGATCTTACTTTTGATGCTAAGATAAGAGGTTTTTCATTTTTCAACTCAAGATTGAACAACTTAATTATCAATTGAACAACTCAATTATCTATTGAACAACTTCAAGTTTAGAGTGTGAGTCATACAATTCCTTCAACATCCTTAAAGCTTCAAAAGCATTTGAAAATGGGGAAATATGATGACTCACCTCTTCATTTATTGATGTTGCAATCAAGGCATAAGCCTTACTGTTCTTTTTTACCCAAATGACAAGCTCCTTGTCTGAAGTGGGTTTTTCAGGTGCATTGTCTCCTTCTCCTTCACAAATTCCTTTCCAAAGTTCATTGAAAATCAAGGTGTGTTTTATCATCCGGGACCACTCATAACAGTTCTCTTTTCTAGTGAGAACTACTCACACAAAAGAGATTAAGGAGTGCATTATGTACCAAAAAGACCTCAACTCAAAAGTAAAAAAATATTGTCCAACTCTTGCTACTACTCACACTATATATTTAACATCACATACTTTTAATACATATCATTTGAACCATATTTCATAATATGTTCATACCTCATGTAATTCATAATATATTTATACCATACATATCTACTTCATAATAGGACAACTGAATGTATGGCTTTAACATATAAATTACGGTCTTCAAGAAAAGAGAGGTCATCACACCATATATGTTCAAATGCAGTAATGCATGAACTACCATATAAATTAAGTCATAGAGATAAGCCCGACACTCATTCATGGTCTTCACATAATCATGGCTTGAAAAAAAATCAACCCATATATACGACCTTTTAAAAAAAACTATTAGCACATGTTATCGGCCACTAAAAACTTTTGGCTCAAAAGGTATTCACATACACACTAACTCATGGCCATCACAACATCAATGCACATAAAAAACAACGACCTTCAAAACAAACATAATCACCAAAAAAAAAATCAACGCATATGCAACATACCAAGTCAACTCTTCATACCACACAACCTTTTTTTTTTTAAATAGCTCAACACAACATAGATTTAAATATACATACCATGGCCACGACCTTCAATTTAACATGGAGTAATGCAACCCATTAAACCAATTTTTGATCAACACAACAGTCTAGAGGTTTCCATTTTACACACGACCCTTAAAAATAATTTAACACTCAACATATAAGATAGCATACCATATAGAATTTCAACACATGCAGTTACAGTCTCTGTCTCAAGAGGTTCGACCAAAACAACCAACGCTCGAGCTTCAACCAGACTTATCCAAGAATTTTCATGTTGTTTGTATCCCCCTGGGCTGGTGTATGCATAGACTTCATCTATTTTTCATCAATATTTCATGACCTTCATGCAGGGAGTGGATAGCAGAGGAGTATTGAAAACCGGATGAACTAGTGTATATTCAACTATGGCATATGAAGGAGCATTCATTCAATAATGGTGAAACTTAAAATGGGTCTAAGCAACAGAGGAAATGGTAGACACAGAGTTGAAAGAGAGTGACCCGAAAAAATGAGAACAAAGGCAATAAATAGGAGTTAAAAGGGCAAAAAAACTATTTTTGGGAGCTGGCTCTAATACCATGTCAGGCCAGGAGTAACTCCACCAATGTGATTTTTGTTTGCATTAAGATAGGACATGGATATATACATGGAGACGGATACCATTGGGACTCATCTCCCAACATCTCTTCGTGTTCCAATTTGCTTTATTTTTCTATATACAATATTTACATGGATTTACCTAATCCCAAAGATTAGGTGTCAACAAATATTATAATATATTAATATTCAGACTAGATTTAATGATATTTTTTACATGAACTGTAATTTTTTTTATAATAAAACTACATCAAATTAATATTTTTAAATATTACAACTTTGACGTGGAAATATTTATGTCTTTAAACATTTTCATATATCCATAGGATATGGTTTTCTTTTAAAGACACATTTTACAAATATTTAATTGAAATAAATATTGAAAGGTTTTGGAGCAAGATTTTCGATTATTTGTGTTGAATTAATCTTTTTACTTTGATTTAATAAATGTTATTGAATTTACTAAAGAGTAAAGGTGTTTAAAATTTTACCTAATTTGGAATTTTAATGTGGTGAAATTTTTTTCAAATGTAATTTTATGACCCATTCAAATTCAACGTATATAATAAAACACATGAGATAATTGTATTGAGACATTATTTATCAATGTTTTGTATGGTTATTTAGTTTTTTATTTTTTAGATTTTTATTTTGACCGACACTAGCGAAAAATTCAACTTTGTGGATGAATAGACAAACTTACACATCCCCTCCGTACTGGGTTGTAGAATGTGCCTGTGCATTCAACAAACATCCCCTCCATATTGGGTTGTAGAATCACACATGCAAAACTCAATAAAAAAATTCTTAGAATGATGAAATTTTTCAGTTAATAAAAAAACTTGTTAACTGTAACACCCTCCTCCCACATCTACCCAAGTAATCATTCAACTGGGGTAAACATGTGATGAGAGGCTACTATGATATGATTCAACCTCCTAGGTCACCTTAAGGAAGTGGAACCGACAAAACATAACCAAACTAACCATCCACAGATCCTACAAAACCTCCATGAGCTACCCCATCTTTCCAGGTGACCAACCCCTGAGGAAACTCAGCAATTCAGGGACCTAGAGCTCCAGTCGCTCCTTTGCCAAGCCATCTAGGCAACTGAGGGTCCCAGTCACTCCCATGAGCCTACCTGAGTGCGATTATCACCTTTTTCTTCCAGTGCTATGCCAAAAACTACGATATTTAAGGCTAAATTCCAAGGCTAGGACTCACTCTTCATAACTTCATGGAATTTACAAAAATGAAAAGAAACATAGAGACAATGATGCCAATACAAATTCTTGAACAAAGAATTGACTGAACCCCTACTAGCCATGACAGACATTTCGTCAAACATGTCATAATTATGCTTTCTACAGGTTTAAACAATAAATATGGGAATATGGGTCTTATAATTATCTGAGAATCACTAAGAAGCATTGATGCATTATCACATTAGCTGCATTGTGATATATTAGGTCATAGATTCATTTCTCAATCATTTACAAATGAAAACGTGATGAGAACCATAAATTTTCATTGTCATGAAATATATTCATAACCAACATATAAACAACGGAAATAACAAGGATACAACAACCATAAGTGCAACATATGAACCAATACATTTGCTCATAAAATACAAAGGAAAGGAAATATTATTAATGAATTCAAAATCCAACTCAGTATTGGACTACCACATTCCACCCAACCATAGATTGGTTGAGCCAACTATCTCTTTAGCCAATCACCCCT
This sequence comes from Pinus tabuliformis, assembly GCA_031772625.1. Lineage (NCBI taxonomy): Eukaryota > Viridiplantae > Streptophyta > Pinopsida > Pinales > Pinaceae > Pinus > Pinus tabuliformis. The sequence goes on from CM062815.1 coordinate 235,963,407, forward strand.
GTGCCATATTCCAAGCATGAATTTGAGACTCAAACCAAAAGAACAAGCTAGGGCTTCTCGAGGTTAAACCACCTCACCCTCATCACTAGAATCAAGATTTAACACAATCCTCACTAGATCACTAGGCCATAGACAATAAACATATAATACCAGGCTTTACAGTAACCCCCATCGAATCACTCGACCATAAAAAAGCATGGATGCCACCAAATTTCTCCACCTACACCGTGAGGAATTTTCCTGTCTCCTAGTCTCTAGGATTTAGCAAAATCCATAGTCCGATTCAACGATCACTAGACCATAATCGAGACACCACCTTCCAAGATTTACAGTATATCCCACCATTCACTGGTAAGGATTCCTAGGGCTGGTCAAGGGAAACTACCTCTAGGCTTTACTGTATATACCACCATTCACTGGTAAGGATTCCTAGGGCTGGTCAAGGGAAACTACCTCTAGGCTTTACTGTATATACCACCATTCACTGGTCAAGGATTCCTAGACCCACTGAGGCACACAATACTAGGATTCACTGCAACCTGCAATCTGGTTTGGGGGTCACTAAGCCAGTGATTTTACCACAATCTAAAGTCTGGTTCAGGGGTCACTAGGCCATGTGTTCTTTCATTTAGAGATCCACCTCACTCAACTTCAAATCCATCCAGCAATTCAACTCAACCATAACATGAGAACGCCATCTCGCCATGACTACCCGGAAATGGAAAGGTAAGGCTAAAGAACATTGTCACACCTGGAAAAACCCATGCCCATGACAATAAGAGAACTAAGAACACACATGCATAACCATGCATGCCAAATCTAGCAAGGAAATCACACATGAAAATCAATACTTGCAAGTAAAATTGTTGTAGCTACTTGGTCTTCCTCTTCCTTGTTTGATCTTTGGTTCCTCTTTGCATTCTTTTCCTTTCTTGATCAAATGTTGAAGTTCTCGAAGAAAACTCTTAAGTTTCCAAGGGTGTGAGAGACAAAGAATAGAGAAAAGACTCCAAAATGGAACTGACCAGAAGTCGTGAATTGATCCTCATAATCCTTTTTATTAATGTGGCCCCTATTTTCTACATTTTCCATTATTTTACTTCATTTTCCTCCTCAAATGAAACTTTTGACATTTCACCTTCCTTTTCTCCTAATTTCCATTATTTTCATAAATAAATTTCCAATTAATGCCATTTTTCCTTTCCACATCCTTTTCCATTGCGTTTGCTAATTTCCTTAGCCATAATAAACCAAATGAACATCCACACTAGGATGTCTTGCCCAACATTCAACCTGAAATAACTGTCCCATAACCGTGGTTATTATTTTTCCTTTATTAAATTTTATTACATGGAATTTTCATCAGGGTTGTTATAGAACCCCCCTAGGGGGAACACCATCCTCGGTGTTCAATGACACCTATAACCAACAAGATTGCTGAAAGAAAACATACTTCCCATGGAGATTTATAACTTAGCTTGTTGCAATATTTACAATGATAAACCTAATGGGAAGCAAACCAACATGAAAACAGAACAACATGACAACCATAATGATATGATACCCATACCACTTGTTTGAGCTTTATAACACAACTCATGGCGGTATTTACATCCATATACATATGTACATATACCAAAATATCACATCAAACATATACCCAAAACATATATCAAGGGAATTTGGTCAACCAACAAATAAGATGGATACATAGCCCACATTTGATCTGCCATCTCCCATGTAGCTTCATCAGGGTCAAATTGCTTCCACTACACTTTAACCTACTCAATTGCTTAGTTTCGAAGCATAAGTACCTTTCTCTGCAATATAAAATAAGGTTCTATCTAGAATTATCCATCTAGCTCCACCTGCAATACAAACCAGTCAATCACATGATCAACATCTTTAACATACTTCTTAAGCAATGCCACATGGAAAACGTCATGGACTTTCACTATCGGAGGTAATGTAAGTCGATAGGCTACTAGTCCAATCCCTTCAAGAATATTGAAAGGTCCACACAACTGAGGTTCCAGCTTGCCACATGATCCAATACACAAGGAGCTCTTCTTTGGCTTGATGCGCAAGTACACTTGTTCTCCAACCTAAAACTCCTTAAACAACCTATTTCGATATGCATAGATTTACTTCATGCCCTGTGGTGGCTTTAGATTCTTCTTGATTACCTGTATTTCCTGTTCCATTTCTTCTAACATGTCTGGTCCAATCAACACCCTGTTAACTGGATCACTCCAATTGATGGGAGTATTACAAATCTGTTCATGCAATGCCTCAAGCGAACTCATCCTCAGAGATTCCTTATACCCATTGTTGTAAGAAAACTTAACCAATGGAAGATACTCTTCCCACTTCTACTGTTGATGCATCACATACATCCTGAACATGTCATCTAATATCTTGTTGACCCTCTCTGTCTATCCATCTGTCTGCAGATGATAAGTTATACTGAAGGCCAACTTTGCCTCTAAACCTATAAACAACTCCTTCTAAAACATGGAATTTAACTTAGCATCCTTGTTTGACACAATATTCTTTAGAACCCCATGCAATCTAAACACATCTTTGATGAACACCTATCCCACATCACTAGCTGAATACATAGTCATCACTGGAATGAAGTGTGCTACCTTAGTCAACCTTTCCACCACAACCAGGATGTAATCATGCTATCTAGATGTCCTCAAAAAAATTGTGATGAAATCCATTGAAATGACCTCCCATTTCCACTTTGGAATCACAATCGGCTATAGTAGTCCACCTAGATTCATACACTCTACCTTTACTTGTTGACAGTCCAAACATCTAGCCACAAACTTTGCCACATATTTTTTCATATTTGGCCAATAAAAAAACTTATTTACTGTTTTCAATGTCTTTTGGTAGCCTGGGTGACCTGAATACGGTTTCACATCAAAATCCCTCGAGACAATTTTCTTAAGCTCACTATTGTGTGGTACATGTATCATGTCCCTAAATCTGATCAAGCCATCTATTGAGAGATGATAGTACACATCCTTTGTACCTCTACCTTTACTCTACTGCAATCTGTACATAAGCTCTATATACCTCTCATCCTATTGATATGCCTATAAAATCTGTTCCTGTAAGTTTGTCCCATAAGAACTCATAGCTACAATGTGATTTACCTATATCCGCATGCTATGAGCACATGCAATCATACTCTCTTTACCCTTGATGTACCTAATCTCGAATTCAAACTCACTGATCATGGCCAACCATCTAGCTTGCCTGACATTCAAATTTGGCTAGTCAAACAGATATCTCAACTCATTGTGATCATTCATCAATATAAACCTCCTGCCAAGAAGATAGTGCCTCCACATATTCAATGCATGAATGATCGCTGCCAACTCAAGATCATGTGTCAAAAATTTCTGCCTGTGCTCATTCAATTTCCACGACTCGTAACATACTACTTGTCCTTCCTGCATAACGACTCAACCAAGTCCTCTCTTGTAAGCATCTGTACGCACTACAAACTATTTTTCCAAGTCTGTAATCTTTAACACAGGAGAATTTGTTAACAATTGTTTTGACTGTTCAAAACTTGTTGCACATTCTTCTCTCCATTCAAATTTCTTACTTTTCCTCTGCAATGATGTAATAGGATATGCAATTTGAGAGAAGTTCCTGATGAACCTCCTATAATAGCCTTGTAACCCCATGAATGATCTTACCTCATCCACATTTCTAGGAGTTTCCCACTCCATGATATCTATTATCTTCTCTAGATCTACTACTATGCCTTCCTTGGAGACCACATGCGCCAAGTAATGTACCTATGTCTGAAAGAAACTGCATTTACTAAGTTTAGCATACAATTTATGCTCTCTCAATAGTCTCAACATTGTTTCTAAATGCTCGGCATGTTCTTCCTCATTCTTAGAATATATAAAAATTTCATTAATGAATACAATAACAAACTTATCCAGATAAGGACGCAACACACTATTCATTAAGCACGAAAAGGTAGATGGAGCATTAGTTAAACCAAATGGAACTACAACAAACTCATATTACCCATACCTGGTCTGGAAATATGTCTTCTAAATGTCCTCTTCCTTGATGTGTACTTGGTGATATCTGGATCTTAAATCAATCTTTGAGAATGTTGTTTCTCCATTTAACTGATCAAATAAGTCATCAATCATCGACCACAAATACTTGTTCTTGATGGTCACCTTGTTCAATTGCCTGTAATCAATGCATAACCTAAGAGTACCATATTTCTTCTTCACTAACAATACTAGTGCACCCCAAGGTGATACACTTGGCCTAATGTATCCCTTATCAAGCATTTCCTTCAATTGCAACTTCAATTCTACTAACTCTGGAGTGTTTATCTGAAATGGTGATTTTGATGCTGGTGTTGCCCCTGGTACTAAGTCAATGGAGAACTCCACTTCTTTGTAAGGCTGAAACTCTGAGATCTCCATTGGAAACACATCCTAAAGCTGCTGTAAGATCAGGTATCTACCAAATATCTTTGCATCCTCATCCTCCTTACCTTTATCACTAGAAGTGTATACTACAAATAATGCACACACTTTTCTATGACTATGTTTTTCTTGCATGCCATCTGTTCGATTAACATTCGAACATATCATGTATGGAGGGGATGGGATGGGAAGCGGTAGGGTAGGGCAGCAGGCCATACCATCCCTTGATGTAATTCCCTCAAGTGTCGATGGGTCGGTAGGCTCCCGTTGACATGTGTTCATCCACCCCCATTGGGGAATTTTTTTTAATTCTTAACATTATTTAATAAATAGTCAATTTTGAATTTGAAATTATAACTGTGATATCCATAAGCTTTCTCAAATTAAATATAAAAAAAAAGGATGATGTAAATTTATTTTAAGTCTAAATTTAAATTTATAATACATTGAGAAATTAGTTTTTTTGAAATGTCAACTTATTTTAATTTTTTTTAATTTAAACAAATTCTCATCATTAATAAAGTAGAATTTGTTGATCAAGAGGTTATGCAATGCCTATGATAAAGAAAATGACATATTTGTGATTTAATGGGGAAATGTATTATTTCCATGTGTTGTTTTCTAGAGAGTGCATGTGATAAAGAATTTTTTCTATCTAAACAAATTCTCATCATTAATAACTTAGAATTTGTGTTGTTTTTGAGAGTATAATTTTCTCAATATAAACAAACTCTCATCATTAATAACTTGGAATTTGTTGATTAAGAAGTTATACCATGCATATGATAAAGAAAATGGCATATTTGTGATTTAATGGGAAAATGTATTCTTTCAATGTGTTGTTTTCAAGAGTGTGTATGTGATAAAGAAAATGACATATTTGTGAGTTAATGAAAAAAATATATTGTCAAAGTGAGTTATATGCATATAGATGTTATTATCATTCTAAATATGGGATATTATTATGTAATGAGAAGAAGAGTTAGGTTACTAAGTATTGTTTCTATTTTTTTATTTATATATAAATTAAATATGAAGTGTATATATAAATGTTATATGTTAAATCTATATAAATTATACATTTCTCTTATATTAAGTTTTATTACGTCAAATAATAAAAATAATAATAATAAATTTAACTATAAAATCTTGAAATATTGAACATTATGACAAAATATATAAATAATTTTATATTATATTTTTTTAAAAGGGCTTTTACAGTTTAAGGTTTTTAGAATTTTCGTTTAGTAATAATTTTCTTATAATTAATAATAATTGGGTTGAGAGCACTCTATGAAAGAGTTGTTGTAATGTCTTGTTTTATAAACGTTTTGACTCAGTCAAATTACATAAAATTAAAAGTAAAAATTAAATTAAATAAAAATAACAAAATAAAAATAAACTTATGAAAAATAAAAATAAAAATGACCCATGTTATTGACCTATGGCATTCATGTGGAATATTGCTTCTTTAAAGGGGTAAAATTAAACTAGCCTGAATTCATCTTAACTCTGGATCTACTAAGCACATAGAAAGCTATAAAAGAGATCTGCATCCTATTTGAGGGTAATAATTGTGTGCTCTACAACCTAGTATATAAGAGATATTGTAATGTCTTGTCATGTGTGAAAACACATGGTTTTAATATATGTGTGTGTGTGTGTGTGTGTGGGTAGTCTCACTTGCCAAATAAATTTTTTCACCAGAATGGGGTAAAACCATTTCAAGAAAGAATATGATTTTTTGTTGTTTAAAGAAATCATTAATTATGGAAAAATTCATATATAATTTTTTCTAAATAATTAATTTATGAGGATTAGATTGTTATTGAAAAACATTTTTATTAGAAAGAATACAACAATTAATAGAAAGTAAACAATGAATGATTATAGGTTAATAAATAATTATTGTTAAAAATAAGTGTGATAATGAATGGAAAGAAAATATTAATAATAATCCATATATTTAATTAATTTATGAGCACATTTTTTTAAAACACATTTTAATGGAGTTTTCTTTAGCGTGACCTTTTGGACTTTCCCGTGCTGGAATGGCAGAAAAATTTGAGTGAAATCTCGATTTATGTTATTTAAACTAGTTTTTTTTACTGTAAATATGGATTCAGTGCCCTGAAAAAGTCCTCGGGCACTTCAATTGTGCAAGGGTTACCATCAAACTTGTGATTTCAATAAATTATTTTAGAGAAATTAAACCCCTAGGGCACTTCAATTGTGCAAGGGTTACAATCAAACTTGTAATTTCAATAAATTATTTTAGAGAAATTAAACTGGAAAAAAACCCACGAAAAACTTCCAAAAAATAGCATTAAAGACAACTAAAATTTTAATTCTAACAATTTGATTTCAAATAACATAAAATAGTCATCCATCAATCAAAAAAATAAAAAACTTAAATTAAAAAATTGATTTTCAATTTCTAAAAAACAAATTTAATATCTAAATTTTATCCAAAAAAAAAAAAAATTACAAATAATTTTTAAAAATTTAAAAATTAATTAAAAGTCAAAACATTTTGACCCAAACTTATTACAATATATTCTACTTTCTACCAATATACAAAATAAAAATTTACATTCTACTTCAAAATCAAATTAACTAAATTTTAATTTTAATAAATAATTAAAATAAATATACATAATAAAAAATTTACCATAAAAAGGAAAATTAAAAAGGAAAATTAATAACTATGATTAGAACAAATTAACACAAAAAAAGTTTCTATCCTTCCATGTTGATATTTATTTTCATTCCAATAACTTTATACATGGTTGTTGACCAGTCAAATCGTACAACTGCTAACGAGTCAAACCTTACAATTTAGATGTGACGATTCAGGTCTCACAACTTCGATTTCACTCCAACGTATTTAGCGATCGCTGCTGACTACAATTTAGCTCTGACGATTCAGTTCTTACAACTTCCATTTTCACTCAAACAACTTTATCCACTGAAATCCTACAATTTCGCTGTAAACCTTGGCCGTTACTTCTGTCATAGCTTGTAAGAAAACGTAACCAGTGGAAGATACTCTTCCCACTTCTACTGTTGATGCATCACATACATCCTGAACATGTCATCGAATATCTTGTTGACCCTCTCTATCTATCCATTTGTCTGTGGATGATAAGTTGTACTGAAGGCCAACACTGCCCCTAAACCTGTAAACAACTCCTTCTAAAACTTGGAAGTTAACTTAGCATCCTTTTCTGACATAATCTTCTTCAGAACCCCATGCAATCTAAAAACATCTCTAATGAACACCTATGCCACATCACTAGCTAAATACATAGTCGTCACTGGAATGAAGTGTGCTACCTTAGTCAACCTTTCCACCACAACCATGATGGAATCATGTTGTCTAGATGTCCTCAGAAAACCTATGATGAAATCCATGGAAATGACCTCGTATTTCCACTTTGGAATCACAACCGACTATAGTAGTCCACCTAGATTCATACACTCTGCCTTTACCTCCTGATAGTCCAAACATGTAGCCACAAACTTTGCCACATATTTTTTCATATTTGGCCAATAAAAAAATTTATTTGTTGTTGTTAATGTCTTTTCGTAGCTCGAGTGACCTGAATATGGTTTCATATCAAAATCCCTTGAGACGATGTTCTTGAGCTCACTATTGTCTAGCACATATATCATATCCCTAAATCTGATCAAGCCATCTGTTGAGAGATGTTAGTACACATGCTGTCCACCTGTACCTTAACTCTACTGTAATCTATACATAAGATCTATATACCTCCTATCCTATTGATATGCCTGTAAAATCTGATCCTGTAAGTTTGTCCCATAAGAACTCATAGCTACAATGTGATTTACCTATATCCACATGCTAAGAGCATATGCAATCATACTCTCTTTACCCTTGATGTACCTAATCTCAAAGCCAAACTCAGTGATCATGGCCAACCATCTAGCTTGCCTAGCATTCAAATTCGGCTAGTCAAACAGGTACCTCAACTCATCGTGATCACTCATCAATACAAACCTCCTGCGAAGAAGATAGTGCCTCCACATATTCAATGCATGAATGATCGCTGCCAACCCAAGATCATGTGTCAAATATTTCTGCCCGTGCTCATTCAATTTCCACAACTCATAACATACTACTTGTCCATCCTGCATAAGGACTCAACCAAGTCCTCTCTTGAAAGCATGTGTACACACTACAAACTATTTTTCCAAGTCTGTAATCTTTAACACGGGAGAGTTTGTCAACAATTGTTTTGACTGTTGAAAACTTGTTACACATTCTTCTCTCCATTCAAATTTCTTACCTTTCCTCTGCAATGATATAATAGGATATGAAATTTGAAAGAAGTTCCTGATGAACCTCCTATAATAGCCTGATAACCCCATGAAGGATCTTACCTCATCCACATTTCTAAGAGTTTCCCACTCCATGATATCTCTTATCTTCTCTAGATCTACTGCTATGCCTTCCTTGGAGACCACATGCCCCAAGTAATGTACCTATGTCTAAAAGAAACTGCATTTACTGAGTTTAGCATACAATTTATGCTCTCTCAATAGTCTCAACATTGTTTCTAAATGCTCGGCATGTTCTTCCTCACTCTTAGAATATATAAAAATGTCATCAATGAATATAATAACAAACTTATCTAGATAAGGACACAACACATTATTCATCAAGCATGCAAAAGTAGATGGAGCATTAGTCAAACCAAATGGAACTACAACAAACTCATATTGCCCATACCTGGTCCAGAAATATGTCTTGTAAATGTCCTCTTCTTTGATATGTACCTGGTGATATCCGGATCTCAAATCAATCTTTGATAATATTGTTTGCTCCCTTTAACTGATCAAATAAGTCATCAATACTCGGCAACAAATACTTGTTCTTGATGATCACCTTGTTCAGCTACTTGTAATCAATGCATAACCTAAGAGTACCATCTTTCTTCTTCACAAACAATACTGGTGCACCCCAAGGTTATACACTTGGCTTAATGTATCCCTTATCAAGCATTTCCTTCAATCGCAACTTCAATTCCACTAACTCTGTAGTGTTCATCTAATATGGTGATTTTGATGCTAGTGTTGCCCCAGGTACTAAGTCAATGGAGAAGTCCACTTCTTTGTAAGGCCAAAACTGTGAGACCTCTGTTGGAAACACATCCTGAAACTGCTGTAAGATCAGGTACCTACTCAATATCTTTTCATCCTCATCCTCCTTACCTTTATCACTAGAAATGTATACTGCAAATAACACATGCCCTTTTCTATGACTATGTTTTTCTTGCATAGCTATCACCATCCTAACTGATGTTGCTTTTCTCTTACGCTGTAAGATTCTCTGCTCACCATTGTCATCCAAGCACACAATATCTTTATCTTAACAATCCACTTTGATCCTATGAAGATAGAACCAACACATACCCAAAAGCATACTATATGACCCCAACGGTAATATGTTCAAATGTGTTGAAGTAGACATACCATTCAACTCAAATGCAAAATCTCTTACCTAATGATGGACTCTATTCTTGGTACCTGTAACCAATTGCACTAACCAAGATTCTGCATGCACTTCTTTATTCAAACCACACTTATCCACCAAGTTAGGGTTAACATAACTATAATTCAATCTAGGGTTAATCAAGATAGAAACAACTTGATGAAAAAGCTTACTGTCCGTCTCAATGATAGATGCCTTATGATCTGCCTTCTTATTATCCATCACTACATAGATACGAGGAATACTTTGCCCAACATCCCCAACAATCTGCGCCTCATATACAATATAGACATGAGGCCTAGAACTTTGATTTTGTAGACAATCCCTCTTAAGATGATCCTTATCACATGTCCAACACTCAAACTGTCCTGTAGCATCACCTTTATTATTTTGTTGTGCCCCATGTCCCTATCTAGCTGCATTTAACTTCTTATGTGGTGCAACATTCTCTTTTTCTTCTGCATTTTGAGGCCTTGTTCTTTTTGGCTTCCATTTACCTTTACTTTTATCTTTTCCTTTCCATCCTTTGCTGAGATTTTGTCTTACACTTTGATTGTTCATAACAATGCTTTAGTTTTCCAATAACTTCCTCAAGTGACTGAGGCTCATCATACTCAATCCAATCTCTAAATGTTAATGGAAATTCACTGAAAAATCTCTAAACTTTAGCATTTTCATCTTTAAGATATAGTACATACCTCAATAGCTCCAAGAACTTGGTCGTATACTCCTCATCTATCATCAATCCCATTTTGAGCTCATAGAATTCCTTGTCTTTGTTGTCATAGTACCTTTTCGACAAGTACTTCTTTCTGAAGAGTCTCTTGAATTCATGCCAACTCAACTCCTTTGTCCTGATGTCTCTGATCCATTTTACATTTTCCCACAAGATGTTTGCTTTACCTTTCAAGATGAAGATAGTTATTCTGGCCTTCATATTCTTTGTATACTCATGCAATTCAAAGAAGTTATTCATGCCAAGTATCCAAGCCTCTGCATCCTCAGGATTCTTCAACTCTCCATCAAAAGTAAGTGGCTTCGCTTTCTTTAACTCATCTAGCAAGTATCCCCTATCACTCCTCCTGTAAGGGTGATAAGGATGATGATCATAGTGCTTGTCAAAACTAGAACTAGAATAGTACATGTGTCCATCATCTCTCCTATGCGAAGTATCCAAGAATCTACCATATCTTATTGTGTCATCTCTATCTGACTTGTGACGACCATGAGACCTACTTCCATATGCCCCATTAGTCCCATTATCTTGTCCATAGTTGACTCAGAGTGGTCCGTGTCTCTGCAATTCTAACAAACTCCGAAGAATTATTGCATTGACTTCTTCTTGTTTCTTCTGTGCCTACATGATTATGTCATTATCTTCTTTACAACCCCTTATTTATTCCTTCAAACTCCTCAATGTGTCTGCTAAGTTAGAAGAGTTCCCAACACCGCGCTTCTCATCTCATTCATAGGGAGAATCTCTGTAGTATACCATCTTTCTTGTCATCTTGATCTCTTCCTGCAAGACATACTATGTCAGCTAAACCAAATCATAAACAAACCAATGTACCTTAGTATAACTCAGGGATGATATCTCATCCGAAAGACCAACCAAACTAGCATAATACATATATAAACATAATCATATCAAAATTTAATCATCATCTCAACCATTATCTAGTCATTAATGCATGACCATACCCACCACACATCATAACCTCATGCATGGAAACTATAACCATATCATTGCATGAATAACAAATATGTATGATACACACACATACACAATACATACAAACATTGACATGCATATTCAATGAATAACAAACATAAACTCATAATAAATACATCCAACAACAATGGCATTAACTTTTCACATGGCAACACCACTGCAACCATAACCAACACCATGCATACATAACCAATACATAGACCACAAACATGAGAATACATATGCAACCGATGTGAATGCATGACCAACACATCGCCATCTAGTTCAACGGGTGAAAAATACTCTGATACCACTTTGTAACACCCTCCTCGTACATCTACACAGGTAACTGACCAACCATGGTAAACATGTGACAAGAAGCTACCATGATCTGATTCAAATGCCTAGGTCACCTTAAGGAAGTGGAACCGACAAAACACAACCAAAATGACCATCCACAAATCCTAGAAAACCTCCACGAGCTACCCCACTTTTCTAGGTGATTAACCCTTAAGGAATCTCAACATTTCAGGGACCTAGAGCCCCAATCATTCCCTTGCCAAGCCCTCCAAGTGACTGAGGGTCCCAGTTGCTCCCATGAGTCTGCCTGAGTGTGATTGTAACCTTTTTCTGCCAATGCTATGCTAGCGACTATGACATTTAAGGCTAAAATCTAGGGCTAAGACTAAGTCATTGCCTAGAACTTCATGGAATTTACAAAAATGAAAAAAAACATAGAGACAATGATGCTAATACAAATTCTTGAATAAATAATTAACTGGATCACTACTAGCCATGACATACATTTTGTCAAACATGTCATAAATATGTATTCTATAGGTTTAAACAACAAATATGAGCATAAGAGTCTTCTACTTATCTAAGAATCGCTAAGAAGCATTGATGCTTGATCACATTAGTTGCATTGTCTTGTATTAAGTCGTAGGTTCATTGATCAATAATTTACAAATTAGAACATGATGAGAACCATACATTTTCATTATCATAGACATATTCATAACCAACATATAAACAACAAAGATAATGAGGATGCAACAACCATAAGTTCCATATATGAACTAGTACATTTGCTCATAAAATACTAAATGAACTCTTATTAATGAATGCAAAAGCCAACCCGGTATGGGAATACCATGTTCCACTCGACTGTAGATTGGATGAGTCAAGTCTTTCTTCAACCAATCACCCTTGTGCCATATTCCAAGCATGAATGTGTGACTCAAACCAAAAGAACCAACCAGGTCTTCCCGAGGTTAAACCACCTCACCCTCATTAATAGAATCAAGCTTTACCACAATCTTCACCAAATCACTTAGCCATAAACAATAAACACATAATACCAAGCTTTACTGTAATCCCCATTGGATCACGAAGCCATAACCCACCAAGACACAAAATATTTGGCTTTACTGCAACCCACAGTCTGATTTAGGGGTCACTAGGCCAATGGCTTTACCACAATCCACATTTTGGTTCAAGGATCACTAGGCCATGTGTTCTCTCATTCAAAGATCCACCTCACTCAACTTCAAATCCATTCAGCAATCCAACTCAATGAAAACATGAGAACCCCATCTCCCCATGGCTATTTGGAAATGGGAAGGCAAGGTTGAAGAATACTATCACACCTGGTAAAAACCATGCCCATGTTAGCAAGAGAACCAAGAATACACACACATAACCATGCATGCCAAATCTAGTAAGTAAATCACACATGAAAATCGATACCCGCAAGTAAACCCGTTGTAGTTACTCGATCCCGCTCTTCCTTGTTTGATATTTGCTTCCTCTTTGTCTTCTTTACCTTTCTTGATCTAATGTTGAAGTGCTCCAAGAAAACTCTAAGTGTCCAAGAGTGAGAGAGAAAGAGAATAGAGAGAAAGACTCCAAAACTGAACTGACCAAAAGCCATGAACTGATCCTCAATAGCTTTGTTATTAATATGGCCTCTATTTTCCTCATTCTCCATTATTTTCCTTCATTTTCCTCCTCACATGTAACCTGTGACTTTTCACCTTCATTTTCTCTTAATTTCCATTATTTTCATAAATAAATTGCCAATTAATTTTCTCCTAATTTCCATTATTTTCATAAATAAATTTCCAATTAATGTCATTTTTCATTTCCAAAGTCTTTGCGAATTTCTTTAACCATAATAAACCACATGAACACCCACACTAAAATGTCTTGCACAACATTCAACTTGGAAAAAGTGTCCGATAACCATAGTTATTATTTTACCTTTATTAAGGTTTATTACATAGAACTTTCACCATACAATGAGATTTCTTTTTTCACCATATATTTTTTGACTCATGATTTCCTCATAAAAAAATAAATCATTGTCGTTTATCGTTCTAATTCTCTAAAATCTGTGCGAGATTATTGAAAAAATAGTAAGATATCATCCTCCTACATCGAAAAACATCTTAATTAAACTCTAATAAGTGAGTTAACATTTTTTTTTTAGTTTTTTTTTTGAGTAAATCTCTTTGACAAGGTACATAGAAAGTATATAAGGTCAAGGTCAATTGTAAGTATCACGATTCTCTTTCATTTTTACAACTTCATGAAAAATAATTTGCAATGAGGAATTAAAAAAATATATATGTCTATTAAAATAGTTGATCAAATTTGTTAAAAAAAATATAAATTTATTTTTCTTTAATAAATAATTAATTAAATTAAAATTAAAATGTATAATTTTTTTTTCATTTGTATTTATTTAAATCAAAATAAATTTATATTAAATATGGATTTAACATGAGTCTAGAGAGATTCAATTCATAATTTTTATTTTAGTGGACATACAATATTTCAATTCAATTTTGATGATGGATGCAAAATTTCAATTTAATTTTGATGACACACGGATAGTGGTATAGTGTTATACATCATATTGGGTTGTAAAATAAGCCACATCAAACTAGGTTGTAGAATGAACCTATCTCTGAACTCAATCATATAAAATAATCTTACAAGAAACCACCAAATCTTCTTCAACAAAGAAGAAGTGAATATATAAACAATAACCAAATTTAGTAAGCTACTTTTCATCCCCATGTTTAATGGGTTTAACATCTTAAATATGCGCTAAAATTTTATATTTATAGGTTAACGAGGATGATTATAAGATGATATCAAATTCTTAATGCTTTGACTTTTATACAGCCAGAGGAAGGTTAGAGTTTTATGGGTAATAATTAGTTATTTAATTATATATAGTTTAAAATATTATTGAATGATGTAATTTACAATGTTTATATATTTCTAATGATTTTTAAAAATATTATAATTAAAAATTATTTTAAAATATCAATATCAAAATCATAATCATTTAATATTGTATCACCAAACAAAAAAATCTTAAAATGTATAACAGTAAAAGTACACATAAAAACTCGGAATCTTGGCAGAATAGGTTATTGCATCTTAATCTTACATTCTGGAATTCCAAAATGTATGATTGTTGCACATAAAAGTTACAAATTCCTTATTGTAGACTGTAATTATATTAATGACCGTAAATACAAAATGATAGTGATTGGCATGCATATTCAAAAGTTAAAACTTCCTTAATTTTATATTATAATTATATTACACTAAATACTCATGGTTACATAATCGTGATGTCATGTAAATTGAAGAGCGCCAAGGGAAAGAGAAATTGATTACTTTATTCGAAATCCTTTTTATATTCAGAAAATCCTCATTTTGTAGAGTATTTACCATCTTGAATGGTCGAAATGAAATGAGGGGGTACGTTGGTTAGTATTTATCCATCTTGAAGGGTCGAAATGAGGGTACGTTGCTAAACCAGAATTTACATACATGAATCTTAAAAATCAAAACACAAATTAAAATAATCATAAAAATACGAGAAAACATCATAGCACAGCCCATTTGCCATGGGTTCACTAGTCTGTGGCCTTTATGTGGTGGCGACAATGTCCACAGGTCTCATATATTTTCCCTCACTCTATTACTTTTTCTTCTAATCTAAGTAAAATAAAACTATCATACTATGCGGGGCAAGGTGTTACATTGGCATTGATGAGAACTGTAGGCTTACAGAATTCCTGACTGGAGTTTGTTCATCCCTACTGGAAATCATGCGTTGGCTGCCGAGTTTGCTGCGTTCGTTCTCCAGTCAGACACTACAGCGGCCATGACTTTGTACGAACTGCCCCCTTCTTTCAACGCATTCATGGCCTTCTCCTTCCATTCTCTTGCTCTCGCCCTTACCCTCATCCCACTTTCTCCTTCCATCAACTCCCTAACTGCTCTCTCCACTTCTCCGCCCTTTACGAAATCATCGCTTTCCATCTTTGCTGCGATCGCCACCTCAAACTCTTCCATCAGTAGAAGGCTGTTCATTTTCTGTTCCGCAAAAAGAGGCCAACAGATAATCGGCACTCCATGTGAGATGCTCTCCAGGGCAGAATTCCAGCCACAGTGAGAAAGGAAACCGCCGGTGGATGGGTGAGAGAGAACAGGAATCTGAGGCGCCCATGAAGCAACAACAAGTCCTCGGTCTCGGGTTCGACTCTCGAATCCCTCGGGTAACAGTTGGGAAAGCTCTGTTTCCTCGATGGACAGAAAGCTGCTTGACGGACTGCGGAGCAGCCACAGAAAGCGATGTTGACTTGCTTCCAATCCCATGGCGAGTTCGGTCACCTGAGCCCTCGACAGAGCGGCCCCGCTTCCGAAAAAAACGAAGAGAACCGAGGAAGGCGGCTGATTGTCTAACCACTTGAGGCAATCCGCCCGTCCGTTTTCCACAAGTTCATCGTTGAGTTGAAGCGGCGATGATGAGATGAGGGGCCCAACTGGATAAATGTGGGGCATTCGACGAATCTCCTCCGTGGGATTAGATATCTTTCCTTCCACAAGAGCTTTGATCGCTTCATGCTCTAGTTCCTCGAACGTGTTTACCAAAATGCCCGTTACTTCCCACAGACGTGAGCAATGGTTGAGGATATCACTGCCAGGGATCGGCGGAATGCCCGGTAACACTATTGGAAAATCTACATCCTTAAACGAAATTGGGATCTCCGAGACAAGCTTGGGAAGAGATAACGTGACTGAAAGCATAGAAGCAGGGGAAGTGAAGAATAGGTATGTGGGTATACAGAGCTCGGCGGCCACACCGAACATAGTGGAGCAGAAAACATCAGTGATGAAAGCAGAGACGGGAGAGGCAGAGTGGACGAGGGATGTTAGGGCATTTTTCACTGATCCTTTCGATTTTTCCATAAGTTTAAATATGTATGTTTCTATTTTCAGATGTTCTGCGCCCTCTATCTCCTCCTCAGGCAGCTGGATGGTGTTGATGTCGAGACCCGAGGACGCCATGGATTCCGAATAAGCAGCCATGAAAGCAGGCGAAAATACCCATTTGCTGGTGATGAAGGTGATGGAGAGTCCATGGCTGCTGGCGAGGCGTTTGGCGAGTTCAGCGAAAGGAATGAGATGGCCCATTCCCCCGGAGGGAAAGATAGCAACGTGGGGCTTACGGCTTTCCATGGGTGTTCAGGGTGACTGAGTACAAGTAACAGGGAAGAGCATGATGGGTATCTCGCTTCGCTCCGGACATATCATTTTATTCTGTCGCCCCACGCCTTCATTCCATTCTCCAGTGAAGATGAAGTTAATGGCGGCATTGTGCAAACGTCATCGCTTCCGTAAGCAAGCTTGCAAACGTGGGATGACATCTTTCTTTTAAAATTCGTTTTTCATTTCATTTTTTAAAGGTAAATTGAAACCGCGGGATTCCAAACTGGTTTACATGTAAAGTAATATCACCTTTTATCATTAAAATTATTTCTGGTTCATCGACGAGAGTGTTACCAGTGCATTGAAGGGTAACTTGACACTGATTTGTCGAGTTATTACGTAAATATAATTAAAGGGTAAGAGACACTGCCCTTTGTCCAGTTATTACGTAAATATAAATTAAACCTATTACCAGTGCATTGAAGGGTAACTTTGAAGCAATCTATCTGGTTATAAGAGACACTGCCATTGTAGGAGTCTAATCTTTGTTGCATATTAGCAATTAGCATATGGCTGTCGCTGTAGAATGTAGTGAATTTGTAATTCCCTGTACAGCCAAATACTAGATACAATATCAGAACTATGATGACGTTATGTTCCTCATATATATGTTTTAATCATAATATAAAACAAACAGTTTTTTTTGCTGGAAAGAAAAATGTGGCTGAAAATGTTTCTATACCGAATTTCGTTGATGTTTCATTTCCAAATGTGCTATTATTTATGACCGTCCATGATTATCTGAATCTAGAAAATAATACGGCTATTCCAAAGTCCAGGGAAACTCTTATAGGGAAACTCTTATATGATTGATACAATTTTCCCATCTTGACTATTTCATTTTTTTTACCTTTTTTTTTTACTAGGGTAGAAAAAGATATTGCTATCAGTTGTTTCTACTGATTTTTTAGATTTTAGAGTCTTGAAATTGGTAGAAAATTTTAAGGTAAAATATTGATTTGTGTTATTTAAATTAGTTTTTTGATTGCATATGAATTCAGCACTCTAAAAGACCCTTAAAACCCTGAAAATTACCCATCCAACTTAAAATTTTAATAAATTTTTACACAATAAAAAATTAAATTAAAAAAATAACACAAAACACTTAAAAAAAATTAAGACAAAAAAACTCGTATGGCTATTACTATCTACAAAGTCAAAGGGAAAGCAGAATCGAAGATATTTATTAACTTCAATATTAAACTCTTTATCCATAAAAAAGAATACGGACGACGAGTCTTTAAATATTTTATGGGTGTAGAAAACGATATTGCTATCGCTATCGACAAGAACGCCGAATCGAAGATATTTATTAATTCCAATATTAAACTTTTTATCCATAAAAAAATACCGACGAAAGAGTATTTATGTAATTTATGTTGATTTGATTATTTTTAATTATTCTGATTTAATTATTTGTATGGCTTAGATTTTATTATACTCAAAGGTGCTGTACGTGTGTTTGTCATACCTCAAAAAAACCGACGAGTCTTTAAATATAAAAGATTATATGACATTATTGAAACCGACGAGTCTTTAAATATAAAAGATTATATGACATTATTGAAAGATATTATTATGTAATTTAGGTTGATTTGATCATTTTTAATTATTCTGATTTAATTATTTGTATGGCTTAGATTTTATTATACTCAAAGTAGTGTAGGTGTGTCATGGATTATGTCATATTTAAAAAAAATGTCAAGAATAATGTCCAAATAAATAAGAACAAATTATAAACCTATAAAACATAAATTATATTTATAAATTTTAATATTGTGAATATTTTTATTTTAAAATCATTATGAAATAGAATATAAAATATAATATACATATAAAATAGAAATTATATTTATAACTTTTAATAGTGTAAATTTTTTATTTTAAAATTATAATGAAATAGAATATAAATAATAGAAAAATGGTAAAATATTTCATTTTCTAACCATTCAATTTCTAGATAATTTGAGAAAATGTATTAAAGAATTTAGATAAGTTAAAATAGTAATAGAATAATAGGTATAACAACAATAAAACAATTTTTACATTGAGAGTGGTACTTATAGGGTGGATACCTCACTTATCATGGATAAACTTACCATTAAGGATAAAGAAGCCAAACAAAAGATAATAAGAGAGTGTTGGAAATGAGAATAAATAGATAGAGATAAAGAGTCATTGGAGGAGAATTGAATTAAAGTTAATAAAATAATAAATAAATTAAATATAACCAGATGGATTAACAAGTTGAAGAAAATGGGAATGAGTTAAAATAAAAGAGATGAAAATGACCTAAGGAAGAAAAAAAAAATAAGGAGCAAAAAAAGGGACAACGAAGCTAAGAAAGGTAATGAGAGAGAGTGGGAATGAGAAAATTAAGATATAGAGCCATTGAGAGAGAATTTAAGACAAGGTAACAAGTGAATTACTAAATTAAAGATAAATATAGGTGTTGCCTATGGAGGCCACAATTTCATTGAGATGATGAATTTATCTCCAAATTCGACATTTTTATTTTTCAAGAAATCTAATTGTGGTAGTGTTTAAATCACCTTTTTGATAGCAGAAATGGATTTAGCACCATCAAGAACCGTTGGGGCACCCAAAATCCTAAATCTTCACAGCTGTAACCTGGATTTTCAAAAATTTCTGTAAGATTTTCTCAGAATCATGCTAGAATTTCTATATTTTCTCGGTGAAGTTGTGGTATGTTTAGACTATGCAACAAAAATTTAAATTAAATTAAAAGAGATTAAAAGGACTTAAGGATGAAAGGAAAAAATGGATCCATAATTAAGGAACAAGTGAACAGAAAGAGGGGGTGGGGGAGAAGAGGACATTTTTTTAGGTGAATAAGGGAAAGAAAAAGAATAAGAGATGAAAGGGTGAAGGAGGAGGATCAGAAAAATGGGTTGAGTGGAAAGGAGGGAAGCCAAGCAAACTAAGGAAATTATTGACTAAGGAGGTGAATCATAGGGTTCCAAGAATGGTTGAGTTTGTATCCATCTTCACCGTTGAAATTATTTGGGTGTTTTTTAATATCAACACCTTCTCGGATAATTCAAGTGGTATAGAAGGGTTTTAAAGTAAATATTTTAGTATCCCTAAAGCAAATGAGGTGGTTATATTTATGTGAATGTTTCATGATGGTTGATTTGGTAATGTGGTTTTGATTGGTGCGAAGAACATTTTCTTTGACGCAGGTTTGGAGGGATCTACTTGTTTGGACAACATAGGATTTTCCACAAGAGCAGGGGATTTGATAAACACATGAGCCAATCATTGGATCTAATCTATATTTAATAGGTTTCAAGAGGTGATTGAGGGTTATATAGGGTTGAAATAAAGTTTGATTATTCTTTTTAGAAATAGTGCCATGTATGTAGGGAAAAGAGATGCAAGATATGGGCGAGGGAGGGGGGGGGGGGGGGGGGGGGGGGGTGGGTAGGCGGGGGGAGGTTGAGGATTTGGATTGAGAATTATGGTTTAGCTTGAAGGATTTAGGAATTTGTGAGGAAGAGTAAACACTAGTTATGAAGGCTTTAGATAAGTGAGCATTTTCCTAAACAACGAATTGATGAGAAAAGATTCGAAGGGCTCTAGTGATTAGGGTTTTTAGAGCAACACCTTTTTGTGCAAGATGATGGGGGGAATGGGTATGAAGGTGTCTATCGATATGGGTACTTTTCCAATAAAATTGGTGTGTAAGGGTACCATTAGGTTGATGGGAGACACAGACATCAAGGAAGGGAACACAATTTTCATTATGGATTTCCGTGGTAAATTGGATGCAGGGAGAAATGTCATTGACATGGTTTAGGAAGGATGTAAGGGCGAGAAGACTATGAGGCCAAATGAAAAAAGTGTCATCAACATAACAATACCGACACTTCGGTTTAAAGGGAGAAATTTCAAGAGCTATGGATGTGATTATTATGACTATGATTATTAAGATTATTAACACTACTATGAGTATTGAAATGATAATTATGATAATTAGTATTGTTGTTATCAGTTGTGGTATTATTATTAATGTTAATATGGTAGTTACTATTATTATTACTATGATAATCATGATCAATATTATTGCTATTGATCATAAGGTGATTATTATTATTATTATTATTATTATTATTATTAAGAAGGTTATTAATATTATCATGATTTTTATGGTCAATGTATGAAAAATTGGACGTATTATTGGGAGTAATATTGAAGGAAACTAATGGTGGGGTAACATGATTAGAGAAATAGCTCAAGAGGTGGTTAGAATAATTTTCAATATGGTCATTATTATTATATTTTATAAAACAATAAGGGGGATAATAAAAATAAATATTATCATTAAGTAAATGGTTGGGAGGGGATGAATTAAATGGAGAAATATAGTTTATTCTAGGGAAGATGGCTAAGAAATTGTGTGGAGCATGTTCTGAGTAGGTTGTGCAGGTTGGAGAAAAGAGAGGGGGAGTTGTAATGCTAAAACGATCATATGTTGAGGAGCTAGAGAGGCGAGGGTAGGAGGGTGGATCAAACACACAGTGATCTGGGGCATGGAATGAAGCAGGAATCTTAGAGGATGTTGCACTTGTGATGGAGCAATTGGGATAAAAAGCCATAAAATTAGAGGAGGAGCCAATGGGATAAGAAACCATGGTGCTTGAGGAACCACTGAGTTGGATAGTCGTGGTGTTGAGGGTTGAGGAAGGATCTAAGGCATTGGAATGTGGGGTTGTAAATGCAAAAACATCATTGAGTGCATTGAAATGGAAATCCAATAGAGATGTAAATGAATGGGAGGTAGGGTACGAAGGAGGGGAGGAGTATGGTGAAGGACCTCACGCTGGCTAGGCGAAACGAAACAGATCTGATCAAGAGTAGTGGGGAATCACACAGAAGAACAGGGCTTGGAGTAAGTAGAGGAATGAGGAGGAGATATAATGAAATAAATGATATGTTTAGATGGAAGATTGACATGAAGTAGGGGGGAGTTAGGAAAAATATGGTGGCTAGGAGGATCAATGGTTCGAAACTTGGAGGGAAGCTGATTAACTTTTTTTAATTTGTTTATCATAGGTGGAAGCAAAATTTTTGGAGGTTGAATAAAATGACATGTTTTCAATGCTATCTCTTAGATAAGAGTAGAAAATAGAGCTAATAATTAAATGGAGATGAAAATATTTGAGAGAGAGATGAATAAGAGATGACTTAATGAAGTGAATTTCAACTCGAAGAATAACTTGGCTAGCACTTATGGATATGCATGTAAGATTATGCATTTTGGGATGGGATTGGAGAAATTGAGTGAAATTGGGAAAGATGGAGGCGTCGACGTATGTTTTTGGAAAAAAATAGATCAAGAACTCTCTTTGCTATTTTGTTATGAAGCTTCTCAAAGATCCTTATTTCTCGAAGACAATCCTCTCCATGGAGGTTAAGAATATGTAAACGCAAGTTTCCATATTTTTTCATGTTGGATATTACTTTTGAATATAAACTATGTGTGAGCGAAACTTGTATTTGACATTTTGGGCAGACACTTCACTCATCATTAGGGAAAAAATAGCCAAACAAAAGATAATAAGAGAGTGTTGTGAATGAGAATAAATAGATAGGGATAAAGATTTGTCGGGGGAAATTTAAGCCAATTTAGAAAAATAATGAGTAAAGATAAGGAAAAGCATTAATTGTTGGAAGAAAATGGGAATAAATTAAAATAAAAGAGATGAAAACGACCTAAAGATGAAAAAAGGAGGAAAATGTTCAAAATTAAAGAGCAAGAGAAGGGGCAAAGATGCCAAAGGAAGATAAAAAGAGAGAGAGAATGAATGATAAAATATTGGGATAGAGAGTCATTGAGAGAGAATTTAATACAAATTAGTAAATTACAGATAAAGATATAAATTAAATTAAAAGAGAGGGAAGAAATTGATAAAGAATTAAGGAACAAGTGAACAGAGAGGGCGAGGGGGGGGTGGGAATTAGGAGAGGAAAAAAATTGGAAGGAAAGAGAATAAAGGAAAGCGATAAAATAAGAGATGAATGGGTGAAGGAGAAGGATAAGAAAAAATGGGTTGGGGGAAGGAGGGAAATGAAACAAACTGAGGAAATTATTGACTAAGGTGGTGAATCGTAGGTTTCCAAGAATGGATGAGTTTGTATCCATCTTCACAGTTGAAATTATTTCAATTTTTTTCAATTTCAACAACTTCTTAGAGGATTCAAGTGGTATAGAAGGGTTTGAAGCCAAGATTTTTGTAGACACCAAAGAAAATGAGGTGGTTATATTTATGTGAATATTCCTCAATGGTTGAGTTGGTAGTGCAACTACGATTATGATTGGTGTCAGAATTGTGTTCTTTGAAGCAAGTTTGGAGGGATGTACCTGTTTGACCAATATGATATTTTCCATAGGAGTATGGGATCTTATAAAGACCTGTGCGAGGCATCACATCAAATATATCTTTAATAGGTTTGAAGAAGTGCTTGAGGGTTTTATAAGGTTTAAATCATGTTTGGATATTCATTTTAGAAAGAATTTTTGAGATACAATCAATGGTACCATGTATATATGGCAAAGAGATGTGAGCTATGGGTGGTGCTTAGGGGGGAATTGAGGATTTGGTGTAACAACCCTCGTAAAAATTCATGTAAAATAAAATATAAGACCAAGTTCACGTGACACATATTCCAAGTTTAATGGTGGGAAAAACATCCTAGTGGGTGTTCATTTCGATTATTATGGCTAAAGGACAATGACAAAGGATTTGGAAAAGAAAAATGGAATCTTTGTTAATTTATTTATCAAAATACAAGAAATTAGGAGAAAAGGAAGGTGAAAGGTCACAAGATGCATGTGAGGAAGAAAATGAAGGAAACTAGAAGAAATTGAAGAAAATAGAGGCCTCATTGATAAAAATCTTATGAGGACCAATTCATAGACTTTTTCCAGTTCAGTTTTCGAGCTCTCTCTCTATTCTCTCTCTCTTTCTCATACTCTTGGACACTTAGAGTTTTCTTGGAGCACTTCAACATTAGATTAAGGAAAGAAAAGAAGGAAAAGAGAAGAAAATATCAAGCGAGGAAGAGCAGGATCAAGCATCTACAACATGATTATTTGTAGGTATTGAGTTGCATGTATGATTTCCTTGCTAGTTCTGGCATGCATGGGTATGCATGTGTGTTCTTGGTTCTCTTGTTGTCATGGGCATGGGTTTTTCCAAGTGTGACATTGCTTTTTATCCTTGTCTTTACATTTTGGGATAGCCATGGTGTGATAGGGTTCTCATGTTTTGCATGAGTTGGATTGCAGGATGGATTTGAAATTGAGTGAGGTGGTATCTAAAAGAATAAAAACATGGCCTAGTGATCCTTGAATCATACTGTGGATTGCAGTAAAGCCTTGGCCTAGTAACCCCCGAACCAGATTGTGGGTTGCGATAAAGCCAATTTTTTTGTTACCTGTGTTGGCCTAGAAATCCTTGACCGATGAATGTCGGGATATATGGTCAATCCTAGAGGTGGGTGCCCTTGATCATGCCTAAGGATCCTTTGCCAGTGAATGGTAGGATATATGGTAAATCCTAGATGTGGAGTCTCGATTAGGCCTAGGGATCCTAGACCGTTGTATGGCGGGATGTATGGTAAAGCCTAGAGACTAGGAGACAATAAAATTCCTCATGGTGTAGGTGGAGAAATCTAGTGGCATCCATGCTAGTTTATGACATAGTGATTTGGTGGGGATTGCGTAAAATTTGGTTCCATTAGTGAGGGTGAGGTGGTGTAGCCTCGGGATGCCCTGGTCGATTTTTTGTATGAAGTCCCACATTCGTGCTTGAAATATGGCACAAGGGTGATTAGATGAAAGAAATATTTTGTTCAACCAATCTATGGTCGGATGGTTCATGGAAGTCCCATACCTGGTTGGCTTATGCATTCATTAATAAGAGTTCCTTCTCCTTGGTATTTCATGTGTAAATGTACGGGTTTATATGTGGATTTTATGGTTGTTGTATCCTTGTTATTTATGTTGTTTATATGCTGATTATGAGTATGTTATATGACAATGATGAAGTATGGATCTCATCATGTTTTGATTGGTAAATGATCTAAAAATGAACATATGACCTAATGAATGATAATGCAGCTATTGTGATAAGGAATTAATGTTTCTTAGTGATTCTCAGATAAGTATGAGACCCTATTCTCAGATTTGTTGTTATGACCTGTAGAATTCATATTTGTGACATGTTTGATGAAATGCTTGTCATGGTTAGTAGGGGTTCAGTCAAGTACTTGATCAAATGTTTGCATTGGTACCTTGTTTTTGTGTTATTTATCCTTCCTTAAGGTTTCATGGAGTTCAAGGCAGTGGCCTGAATCCCGACCCTTAAAAGTGGCACAAAATTCAGGGTCATTGGCTAAGAACTAGCTGAAAAAGTCACCATTCGCTGGTATGCCCTTGCTATGGGAGTGACTAGAGTGTGCCATTCACATGCATTCCCATGTCATGGGAGAGAATAAGGCTCTAGGTCAGTAAAATGTCAAGTTACCTCAGGGGTTCGTCACCTGGAAGGGTTGGTTGCATCCTGAAGGTTTTGTAACATGTGTAGAAGGTCAGATTGGTTGTGTTTTATCTGTTCCACTTCCTTAACTATACATGGGGAGTTGAATCAGATTATAGTAGACTCTCGTCACATGTTTACCCCAACAAACTGGTTAACTTAGGTAAATATGGGATGAGGGTGTTACATAGTGGTCTCAGAGCGGATTTCATTCTCTTTGGGGAATGCCTAGTTTTTGTTCTCTTTGGGTTTTATCTGGGACCACAAAGTAGTATTAGAGCATGGTTCAACAGTTGGACTGGATGGGCAAAATATGTTTGTCATTCTTGCATGTAAGTTGTATATGTGCTTGTTAGGAATGCATGGTAGTGGTAATGTTTACAGTTGTGTTGCCATGTAAAAGTTGATGATGTTGTTGTTGGGATGCGTTTGTCATGAATGCATGTCAGTTGTATATGCATTTTTTATGCATGTCAATGTCTATATGTTGTTATGCATTCATTATCATGGTTATGCTTATGCATGTATAGTAAGTCAAGCATGCATCGTGAGGTCATTGTATGCAATTAGGTCATCATGATGTTATTGGTATGTTAGGATGCTAATGTGTTGGTTGAGATAGAGCAGGAGATGCAGATCATCAAAGCGAGGTTGCAACACTAGACTTTGGGGTAAGAGCAGATTGTTATATAGGTTTGTATATTTGGCATGCAGATATGTGGTTAATGGTTGTTATAAGAATTAGGGTTACTTATATGCTTGTCATTCTATCATTATGGTTACATGTATGATAAATTAGCTAGTTGATTAGTGTAGTCGTATGCATGTGCCAAATAGTCATGAATGATAGTAACAAGTTTTTATATGCATTGTGGTCATATGCCTGATGATTATGGTCATTTCAACTAAGGTCTTGATGTTATCATGTTTTACACTAATTTGAATTGATCTATCTAGATGATAATGGTTATGACATTCAAGTATGAGTTAATATATTGTGAAATTATGATGTACTAATCTAGAATGATAGTTCATACATGATTGTTATGCATGAATGACAATTGTTTACGAGCTTATGAGGTGAACCTTTTAGCTAGCTATTGTTATGGATATCATGACCTTATTTTTGTTGAGTTGATGTGTTGTGAATTTATATCATGCTAAACTAGATTAATTGTGAAAACAAGTTAGCCTCCCCTGAGATACATTAAGGTATGAGTTTGATTATGTCGTCTATTTGATGGTTGAGTGTTTGATTTGTCATTTAGTTGATTTATTTAACATGGTATGTTTGCAAGTTGTTTGAATGTTTTATTAATTGCATGATATGAGTGTGTCTAAAATATTGCGCAGATGAATGGTCTTGTTTTAAGATGGTTGTACTAGCACATTATGTGCTGAGACAACTCATATGTACTTGAGTGTAAGTGTGTGCTAGTTGTAGTATTATGATTTTGACTATTAATTGATTATGACATGTTTGTTAGTCTTGGAAAATATTGATTTCAGTTAATAGACATGATGTTTTGATCTTTGGAACATGTGGCTAGCATGTGTAAATAGTTTCAGGTAAATATGCTTGGTATTAGCATGAAAGGGTAACAATTGAATTGTTTATATAACTAATAGTGGGGTGATCTGACAATACATAATATGACTTGATTGCAGAAAGGTAAAAGGGTAAAAGAAGGGAATTGGGTCAGGATTCATTTGGATATGTTTAGAAACCACAATTCCAAATGAATGAATGCTTTGAATACAATAAGTCTTCTTAACCTATATTTTATCTGACATTATGTGGATATATGTTATATTCATAAACATGGATTTGACAAATATATTAACTAGTTTCTAGTTATAGTTGGATTCGTCAAGAGAACTGGAATCCCTTGAGGAGTGATATGTGTAGGTGTACAATGTGGCAACATGCTTGGCACAACAAGGTAAGATAGTTGGTATATTGTTATGTTTACCTATGCATTGACAATTATGTTTTTATGGCAATATGATGTACAGGATTGCATGGAAAAAGAGATTTCCATGAAATATTGAAGAAGGATCTGTTTGAATTTCCGTTGGAGGTATTGGAACCCATGGGGTTGAGTCATGGTGTTTGTTGGGAGTTTTGTGCCTTCGGTATTTTGTGATTTGTTTGAGATTGATTTATTGGTTTTTATTATGTTTAGTGCAAGGCATTGCCACTTTGTTTGTGGTGTCATGTTGCTATTGGTGTTTCATGGTTTTATTCTTGTTTTTTTCCTTGTTCTTGCCTTTATGTTTTGACGGTCTTGGGAATTGGTTGGGAAGGAGGGAGTTAATGGAGCTTAGGGAGAGTTGTGTGATACTCGACAGGTAAGGTAAGGCCCATATGAAGCTCAGTGCATGGGTAAGGGAAATTGAAGGTAATTATATGACATTTAATTGCACTCGTTAGGTCCATTGTGGTAAATGGATGGTGGCAGTACAAACACGAGAAAGGTAATCAGAAAGGTAAAGTAAATGGATTTTAGGTGTCAGATGCCTTAGCTATGTTGGGAATCGTTGTTCTCAATGTTGTGCATGCTGTGGATGGATAAAGGGAGTTCTATTAACCTTAACCTTATGCTATTTGGTAATCATGTTGTGATTATGATTATGATGATGTCTATATAAGTATACATGTATGTATGCATGTCATTGTCTAACAGGGTCGTCATAAATCATGATTGTTTAAAGCTAATATTTATATGTATATATATATTTATGTATGTTGTTCCTTGATGAGACCATGATTGTTTTATGCTAATGTTTATATATATGTATGTATCTAGTATCTATGTCAGTGTTTGACAGGGTTGTCAGGGATCATTCTATGGAGGAATGATTTCTTATGCAAGTGAAGGGCATGAAAGAGGTTCCTAGTCTTATGGGGAATCAAGTAGCAAGAGTAGCTTTGACAAATTTATGAGGTCATTATCATGTGGATATGAGTTTATATTAAGTTTTTATACTATGCCTATGTTTACATTATGGACTGGTAACGCTGAGAGATACATCAACGAAATGAAAACAGTGTGATCTGCGACATGCTAGGATAAGCATGTATGACAGAGAAACACTGGAAGAAAAGTTTCTTGGTAGATATAGTGTGTTTTTGGATGTGAAGTGCTATTGTTGTGTACTAAGTCACTAGGTTTGTGTTCTTTTTTGAGTTCGACGACCTTGAAATTTGAATAAAGTTCGGCACCTAAAATTTTACCGATAAAGTCCGACATAAAATTAGACATATAGAAATTTGGAAAAAAATGTATATATATATATATATATATATATATATATATATATATATATATATATATATATATATATATATATGTATGTATGTATATATATATATATATATATATATATATATATATATATATATATATATATATATATATATATATATGTATATATATATATATATATATATATATATATATATATATATATATATATAAATATATATATATATATATATATATATATATATATATATATATATATATATATATATATATATATATATATAACCAATTTAAAGTAAAATTCAAATTCCATAATGCATCTTGCAAACACATAAGATTATTTCTCAAACATTTAAATGATTTCCACATAATTTTATAAACCATGAAAGCGAGTTCCAATAAAGAACCAAATTCCATACATGTAACATACTAAACAAGGTGATAAATTCATAATAGAAATTCACACCCATATCAAATTCAAAAAAACCATGGGCCATATTAAATTTTATATATTGAAAAATAATCTGATAAGTATTCAAAATATATAAACTTGAAAGTTTAAAGTAGCTTGGAAGTTTTAGAAATTTTTTCATGCAAAAAGTAAACTAGAAATCAAAAATAGGAACACAAGTTTTATTCTTGATGTTCCTGTGGCCAACTTGTTATATCAAAAGGTTCTATATCATCAAGAGTAGTAGGAGCTCTGAATCCGCTAGATGCTTCAGCATCATATTCATCACTCAATTCCCTGTCAATGTCACTATCAATGTACAAATCAACTTCATCCATTGATGCATTTGGAACATGGTTGATCCACGGAGTAGAGGAATTGGATGACTCTTTAGCCACATTTTTCAAAGCCAACTACAAGTTACTACAAACATAAACAAGATATTATAATCTTCCAGATAACAATATATTTCTTTTCTTGGAATGAGTGTGGTCAAAGGAACTCCAATTCCTTTCACATGTTGATGGACTTGATCCTTGGCTTAAGATACGAATTGCAAAATTTTGCAATTCTGGTGCCACTGAACCATATAAATCCCACCATAATGCTGGATCACTTCTGCTCCTATCATACTTTGTTGATTGTGTTCCAAATAACCCTTATTCCAACTTGTATGCCCTCAACTGACTTCTGATCAAACCTACAATTTTTGGATCTGGATTTAGCTTCTCAATAGCTTGGATAAGTCCATTCATGACTTCTTCATCCCTATGTCTTGGTAACCCAAAAAATCTAGGATCCAAATAGCATGCTGCTGCATGTAATGGACTATGCATCATCTTCCATCTTTGATCAATTAAATGCCATATCTCCTGATAATCAGCTTCCACATTATTAAAAGCACTTGCAATGGTCTTTTTGCAATGATCATTGCTTTCATAAACAAAACCCATACAAGGTTTGTCACCATCAACCATGCGGAGCACATTAACCATTGGGCCACATATTTTTGAAACCTTGTTTTCATTTTCCCAAAAGCTCTTAATGAGCATTATTTTTTCAACATTTTTCCCCTTAGTTTCTTTTGAAAGGATAGATCTCTCCCACTCAGTATTGCAAAAA
Source organism: Pinus tabuliformis (assembly GCA_031772625.1). Taxonomy (NCBI): domain Eukaryota; kingdom Viridiplantae; phylum Streptophyta; class Pinopsida; order Pinales; family Pinaceae; genus Pinus; species Pinus tabuliformis. The sequence continues at coordinate 235,994,100 of CM062815.1, forward strand.
ACAACTCTTAGGCTCGCTTTTTCCTCAACAACTATTTTCATAGTAATATAAAAAGTGGCAAACCTTTTACCACCAGGACTTAACAACTCTTTGGATGCATTCTTCCTATATATGCTTAAAGTGAGATGATGGTTGATGATGAATTTTGCAATTTTTTTGGCTCTTCGGATTGTCTCATTAACCCAAGGAAATTTGGCTAAGTCATGCAACATTAATTCCAAGTAGTGAGCTACACAAGGGGTCCAATAAATGTGATTATACTTTTCCATAATTAGCTTCCCTGCACCAACACAATTTTATGCATTATCTATAATAACATGGACCACATTTTCCTCCTCAACCTCTTCAATCGCTTCATCCAAAATTCCAAAAATAGATTTTGATGTCTTTACTCGATCCATTGCATTTACTGCCTTCAAGAAAATTACCCCTTGAAGACTATAAACAAGCACATTGATTAATGGGTGATGACACAAATTTGACCAACCATCACTCAAAATTTTGCATCATGTAAGCTTTCAAGACTCTTTAATCTGAACCAAATTTTCTGTCACTCTATCTTTTGTTTTCTTTAGCAAAGTTGTCCTTAAAGCTTCAGATGTGGGAGGAACATAGCCCTTCCCAAAATCAATGGCCTTTTTAGTTACATTTTTAAAATATGGACTCCTCATCACATTAAAGGAATTTCACATGCATAAAATAATTCTACAACTGCATCATCAACTTCTTGTTTCTCAACAGGTTTCCATAATTGATTTAATATTTTAGCTCCACCTGTTTTTACTTGAGTAGAACTTGGTCCACCAATGGCTGAGATTGAATTAATGGTGTTGGAGGAAGACATGGCAATTTCCCTCTCAATTCCCTGCCTCTTATTTTCCCTTTCCTCCTTTTCCATCTTTGAAGTGAAATAGTCTTTCTCCAGTGTGGTTTTTTTTTCATCAGAGATCTTAGTGCAACCTTCAACACCACCTCCACGTCCATTGCTAATACTGAGAAGGTGATCCATTGCTCTAGTTAAAGAGCTAGTGAATTGATGTCCACACAGCTGACACAAAAGATTTTCCCCCTCTTTTTTGACAAAATTCCATGCTACAATAGTTGATTTTGGGGGTGCCATTGAAATTTGAAGGTTCTGAACTTCTGATTATTGAAGACTAAGGTGAAGGCTTGAAGCCTGAAATATGTGCAATTTTTTTTTTAATTTACATTTTAATTAGTTTTATATTTTTTTACAGAATTAAATTATGAAAGTTTGCAACTATAATTTATAAAATAAATTTAAAGTGTCTGGATCTCTCAGGCTGAAGCCTAAGAGTCCAGACACTATATTAAAAAAACTTGTAAATTGTAATTTGTGACTTACTAATAAATTGTATTTAACTCATAGAAACTAGTAAATTGTATTGAAGTGATAAAAAAAATGTGTATTTTAATTTTTGACTTACCTCGAGGCTAGAGTCTGGATAGTGCAGCTTGTTGAAGGCTGCTTGAAGGCTTGCTAAGGCTGCTTGAAGGTGGCTCACTGCTCTGTCAAAACTGCAACCCTCAACAGAACTCTGAACTATCTCCAAGTATGAGTCGCTGCCTTCTGAGGTTGGAACTTGGCCACAGAGATTAATCCTTCAAAACCCTTACGCTGCCTCACGAATGCCATTTCTAGTTCCTGTCCAATAAAGTCTCAATGTGTGTATGCATGCACGGTGTAGGAGAAGGCAGGGGCTAGAGCTGTTTATAAAAAAAAAAAAAACAACCACTGATAAATTCTATGCGTGCAGTGTCGAGCTATAGTATGCACTGTGTATGCATGTAGTGTGGTCGCTGGCCGAGCTGAGTATGTCGGCGTGCTGCACTGGTCAGCTGTAGGCTGTGTATGCTAGCGTCGAGACTCAAAAACCTGTTGAAAACCCTTTGAAAACTCACGGAGAGTTGTGTCTATTGTGGACTAGTCACAGTCATGTTTTCACTTTTATGGTCACGATTTTTTTTATAAAACAAAATAGAACCCGGGGGCCACAAGTTGGAACAAAACCAAACCCATGGGCCTGCAAACAATGAAACTTTTTTTTTTTTTTTTTAAACACCGAAAAGGCCCGCATAAAATTCATTTTTTTTAAAATAGAGAAAAAAACAAACCTAAACAAATTTAATGGTGTTTTTTTATTAGAGTTCGGAATTTTGTTCGTGTTTGGAATTTTATTCGAGTTGGGCATTTTGTTCGGCGAACTTGAATGAATAAATTTGAATTCGGTTGAAGTTCGGTGAATTTTGAATTTATTCGTTCAAATTCGGCAAACCTAGTGCCTAAGGTTGTGTCTATCTTATGCATATTGTATATTCAATGATTATACCTTTGGTGTTTTGTGTATGTTGTACATGTGATGCTATGTACATATGGTGTTGTTTACATGATTGTACATTTGATGATGTGTGCATATGGCGTTGTCTACATGTGGTGTTGTGTGTAGGTGATGTTGTGTATATGTCGTGCATGTGCGCTGTATACATGTGGTGTTGTGTAGATGTCGTGCATGTGGTGTTGTGTACATGTGGTATTGTGTACACATTGTATAGGTGGTGCAGTGTACATGTGGCATTGTGTATACGTTGTGATGGTGGTGTTGTGTACATGTGATGTTGTGCACACGTTTTGGAGGTGTTGTTGTGTACATGTTGTACATATGGTACCAGTGTACATGTGGAATCGTGTGCAAGTCGTACATTCTATGTTGCGGGCATGTGGTAGTATGTATGTGCGTTGTGTAGATGTGGTATCGTGACATGTGTATTCATTGTATTGTACTTTGTGTAGTAATTGTATTTTGTTGTGATGGATGCCAGGTGTAGGTACATGTATTATGTGGCGTTGTACATCAGGTATAAATGTATGTGTGGTGTTTTACATTGGGTGTAGGTGTATGTATTATGTGGTATCGTACATTCTGTGTAGGTGTATGTGTTATGTTGTGTGTAGGGTGTGAGTGTATGTATTGTGTGGTCTTGTACGTTGTGTGTGGATGTACGTGTTGTGATGTACACTGTGTTTACGTGTATATGATTGAAGAGAAGGAAAGGTACTAGGTGCTTGTTGGGTGTGGCAACCGATCTAGTGTGTGTACAGAAAGAACAAAGGCAGAAGTAAGGATAGATTAAAGGATAAGTAGTAGTATTTTATTTTAGTTTTATTATACATATGATTTGTCAGTTCGATTTATAATGCTTATATGTGATCTATGATTATGGTTTATGATGATTGTATGCGATTCATGATTTTGATCTATGATGGTTATGTTTTGACCTAACTGATGTGATGTGTTTATACATGATGATTTGATCAAACAACTAGTTTGACTTGTTATGTCAAGAAGTAAACATAATTTGCAAGTGTACCTTATTGACGGGCCACTAATGAAGTATGATTTAAATTTATTTCAATTCGTTTCGAATTTAATAGAAATTATGTGCTTGGTACAAGAAAGCATGGAAATGCCCAGTTTGGGTGGTTGAAACTAACTACAAGAATTAGCAGCAACAACAAAACGAATTGGAACAGGAAGTCGTATATTGATAAAGCACTTCAGGAGTAGAGTCATTGTGAGACACTGGTTCTCAATAGCCCTCGTAAAAATTCATGTAAAAAAAAATATAAGATCAAGGTCATGGGATACATATTGCAAGTTGAATGGTGGAAAAAAAATTCCTAATGGGCATTCATTTAGATTATTATGGCTAAAAGAAAATGACAAAGGCAATGACAAAAGAAATGACAAAAACTTTAGAAAGGAAAAATGGCATTTTTGGCAATTTATTTATGAAAATAAAAGAAATTAGGAAAAAATTAAAGTGAAAAGTCACACAATGCATATTACAAATGGAATGAGTATAAGAAATAGAGAGGAATATGATATGTATCTCGCTCCGCACATATCATTTTATTGTGTCAATGCATTCTCTTCTCAGTGGAGATGAAATGAAGGAAGACACTGCGCAAACGTCATCGCTTCCGTAAGCAAGCTTGAAAATGTGGGATGACATCTATCTTTTAAAATTCGTTTTACATTTTATTCTATAAAGATAACATGAAATTTTGGGAATTCTAAATTGGTTTACATATAAACTAATATCACTTGTTACCATTAAAATTAGGTTAGTTATTTCTATCATAATATTATGTCGTCTTTTGTCATTAATGTTTCTATTTTAAAGGAAAATTAATCATCATTGTCGAAGTAGTTAAAATTTTGGTAAAATCTTTCAATATGAATACCAATTTTGAAGCTTAAATTTAGTTATGATACAATGAGAAAGGACGAACTGGTTCAGAAGTTATGTTGATATAGTTTAGAAGATTCAGCTTTATTCAAGTTTCTGGAGGATCACTGGGGGATATCACATGTCTCGGAATCAATTTTTAAGTTGGTCATGGATACCAGTTTTCAAGATTCAGAATTACTTTGTCATTGCCAAACCATGCTCAGATTTCCGCTTTAAGTTAGATCCCTGGTGGTGTGTATGTGAGGTTTTTTGCTGCTGCATAGTATGTCCTGAAGAAGCTTCGTGAAGGTTTTGGTTCTGGGGAATTTTTTATTTGCTCGAGAGCCCTCGACTCATTATCGTTACCCTTCGATTCCTTCTGGGTTTTCCTGGCTGGATTCTCTCCACCGGAAGCCAGATTATGATCTAAGGTACATGTCTTAATTCCCAACACCTGTCCTACACTTCCTCAGGCAGAGTCAAGTAGTATAATATTTTGAACATTAAACTATCCTTAGGACAGGATCAGAACTTTTGAATTAAGCAAAGCCGTCATTTTTCAAAATTCTTCATGCCTGTCAAAGCCCAAATCATGATGTAGTCATCCTTCTTAAAATAGGTGGATAGATGGCATTCTAAAAATCTCCTCCCCTTTTGGAAAAAGCGCCACCTATTTCCCGAGGTTCCTCTGTCAGTACTGCAGTCAAATGAGTATATTATTAAACATTCCTTCTCCAGGTATTTTGTTCAGATGTAGTGTCCGACTCATATCATTCTTGGATTTTTATGGTACCCATAAGGTAAGAGTTAGGTGGCCTCTTTAGGAATGGATTTACCATCTGACACATATGCCATGGAGGCTATGATTAAAGCGGACATCTAGGCAAAATCTGTCCATGAAAATGCCAAGATGTCAAATAAATGGCAATCCACGTTGGAGGACATGCTGGTCTGTCCCTCGGACGCACAGGATGACTTGGATGGTTTTGACCGAGCAAAGGCAAGGCCTTCTCGAATAATCAGCTAAAATGAAAGAGAACAAATAGGAAAGGCTTGGCATGAAGGATTCTCTCAGAAAAACCAAAAACTATCAAGACTATTCCCCCACCCGCAACTATTAAAATAGATAGTGTTCACCTGACAGACTGCATAGAAAGCCTTTAGGGAAATGCTTTGGTTGGGCGGTGGCACTTTCCAGAAATGGACGACCCAAAGATGAGAAGCTGGCTTGAATTGCAATGGAAACCATTAATAGGATATGTTCCTACTGTTGCCAGACTACTAAAGGAATGGTATTGCTTTCATTTTCTTAATTCCAGTGATCTAGAAATCATTTTGAAGCATCATTGGGTGTATAAAAGAAGCTTTCTAGCATTTCACAAATGGTATATCAAATATAACCCACTAAAAAATACTCCATCAAAAAATTCGATCTGGGTCAAACTTCCCGGTCTGCCATTATAGTTATGGTCAAGAGAAACGTTAGCTGAGATTGGAAATGCCATAGAAGATGCGTTTATGTTGATCCATGGTGCTTAGGAGAGAAAGATAAATGAGTGGCATGGATTTTGATAGATAAAGCTTACAGAGCAGGATTTTCGGATCATATTGATATTCTCTGGAGGGAGTTAAAAATTAGGCAAAGGTTGGATTTTTGGGGGGTTCCCTTTAGGTGCTCAGCATGCCATCGCACTGGTCATCTAATAAATAATTGTACACAGCACCTCAAAAATAACCAAAATCTTCATGGATCCCAACAGTTCGTAGCAAAAGATTGTAGGGTAAAATCTCCATGCCTGGAACTGGAGAAGTTTCCTTTCTTAAAGAGTCAGTCTTCATCTGAGTTAGAGGACCAGCAAAAGAACTTTTCTGAAGATCTTCAGCGCTCTCCTTTGCTGCTTACAAGCCAAGTCCCTGTGGAACCCATATCCTCTTCAATGCCCCCACTGGAACCTGTCTCTGATTATGAAATCCCCAATCTGCATATATCCCCATCAATGCCCCCTATGGAGCCTGTCTCTGATCACGAGGTTCCTAATCCACCCCCGGTTCCTCATCCTTTTAAAAGAAGTAGTAATGAGATCCATGTTATTAAATCATCATCATTATCTCCAATTAGGAACAATTCTCCACCCGAGAAAGGAAAAGAAATTATGATAATAGCCACCCTTGTTAACTCACCAACATCCTCGTCCTCTAACTCAATAGGCAGTGACTTAGATTTCTTATTGAGGAAGAAATCACTGGAGCTAAAGGCTCTTACCATACATAAACCTGTAATTCAAAAGTCTCCCAAAATAAGTCCAAATTCTGCTAGTAACATTATGGTGAGGAGGAAGAACAATAGGGGCAGTAGGTACTTTAGGGGAAGAGGTGAAGTCGCAGGCAGAGGAGTCTGTAATTTATCCCTTATAGATGTTCCTATCATTGACATGTCTGAAGGAAGGCCTCTTAGAGCAAGCATGGTCGAGAGGCCTCCAAAATGAATTTTATCATATCAATGAACATAAGGGGTCTAGGGGAAAATCAAATTTTTTTGGCGTTAAAGAATTTTTTCCACTCAGCAAACCCCAAAATTATTCTAATCTAAGAAACCATGCACGCCCCTTCTGTAGCAATCTCATATTTCAGGAAGATGTTTCCTTCCTGGTACATATCTGCTTTGGAAGCTAATGGCCTTTCGGGGGGGTTAGCAGTCCTGTGGGATCCGGACTGGATCAAAGAAAAAACATATAGTTTTCTGGCAGGATCCTGATCTCGGCACAAATGAGGGGACATAAATTTCCTATAAATATCTTGAATGTATATACTCCCTATAGGAATAGATTGCCTTTTTAGGAGAAACTTTTTTCTTCTGAAATTTTTGATGTTGAATATTTACTGATTGCAGGAGACTTAAACGTCACACTAAATATGGATGAAATCTGGGGCACCAACAGGAAAAAGGATCCCCTAGCTGAAAGAATAAAAAATGAGCTGCTGAGAAGGAATTATGTTAACATCCTTCGTTCCCAAATGCATCCGACGTGGGAAAATGGAAGAATCAAGAAAGCTTATATAGCTAAGAGACTTGATAGATTTATTCTTCATGCTAGCTTAATTGACAAGATGGGCATGTCCTTCTCATTGATTGAGAATGTTTTCATTTCAAATCATAGATCGATTTTGTTAAGATGGAAGGAAAACGGTTTCAGGAATGGCTACTCCTTCAAATTCAAGAGATCATACCTGGAAGATCCAGCTTTCAATGATCTCATAAAAAAGCCTGGAATGAGATGTCATCCTCTAATCTTTTCTTCTTTTAATGACATTCAGAGACTAAATGGAATACATTCGAAAGGTGGTAAAAGAGTGGCAAATCAAGAAAAGGCAATCCAATAGAAATTATCTCCAGAAAATTCAAAAGGAATTGGATAGTGCATCGAGAGCTATGGCTGCTCATCACCTATCCTTTCAAATGACATGTCGCATAAAGGAGTTACAAAATAAGAAAATAAAAATTTTAGAACAGGACAAATCGTTCTTGAGATTGAAGAGTAGGGTGATATGGCTAAAACAAAGGGACAAAAACACAAAATTTTTCCATAAAGTCGTAAACTCCAGGCGTGAAAAGAATTCTATCTAGAAAATAAGTGATGGAAGAGGAGGTTTCCATTTTTCTCAATAGGAAATTTCGAAGGAGGCAATGAGATACTTTGAAACGCAATACAAAAGATTTGAAGACAAAAGGTTTCAGGATATTCTGTGGGGCATTGAATTGTTTCCTCATATGTTTGATGAGGATATAAATGATCAAATATTTCAGCCAGTAACTGAGGAGGAATTGTTGAGAATAATGAAATCTTTTAAAAGGGACAAATGCCCAGGGCCGGACGGTTGGAAAATAGAGTTCTTCATTCACTTTTTCGATCTCATCAAAGCTGACTTGCTAAGAATGGTAGAAGGATCTAGGATGTCAGCCAGCATCAACCAAAAAACCTCATCCACTAATATAGTTCTCATTCCAAAAAAACGAAATGCAGAGTCCTTCATGGACTTTCTACCGATTTCATTGTGTAATATCTCTTACAAAATCATATCAAAAATCATTGCAGAAAGAATCAAAAGAACTCTATCAATTTTCTTATCAAATGATCAACATGGTTTCTTACAGGGAAGAAACATCATGGACGTGGTTGCAACAACACAAGAAGGTATTTTTGCCATTCACTCCAAAAAAAGTGATGTAGTCATCCTCAAGATCGGCCTTCGCAAGGCGTATGATTTCCTCGAACGAGGATTCATCAGATGCTTGATTACAAAGGTCGGCTTAAGAGCCAGTGTGATTAATTGGATCATGGCCTACTTTGAGAAGGTGAATCATGCGATCATCATAAACGGGATTCCATCTTCCTATTTCCTAGCATCTAGAGGCCTTCGCCAAGGCTGCCCCCTATCTCCGTTGTTATTCATTTTGGCTATGAATTCGCTCAGCCTCCATATCAACAAGGTTGTAAAGGAAAATAGGTGTCTCCCGATGAAAATTTGCAGGAACATTTCAATCTCACATAATCTCTTTGTGGATGATATCATAATGTTCAGAATTTTTTGCATATTCACATGGTCGTGTTACTACGAAATTCTTAAAAACTTTCAAAAGGAAACATGATTGCAGATAAACAGATTGAAGTCAATCATTTACCACAACGATATCAACCAGGAAGATGTTGATCGGTTATAAGCTCTTTTTGGAATTGAAGCGCAATCCATTAGACTTGGAATTAAATATTTGGGTTTTCAGTTAAAATCAAATGGATACTCAAAGGTGGACTGGCAGTGGATCCCAGATAAATACTACAAGAAGATATCAATTTGGGAGTATAGATGTATTTCTCTAGCTAGTAGAGTAATTCTGGTGCAATCTATGCTAAACCAGCTGGTTGTTTATTGGGTTCATTTATATTTCCTCCCTCCGAGCATAATACAATCAATGAATAAGCTTACTGCAAATTTTATTTGGGGTGGTCAAGCAGGAAAAAGGAAATATCATCTCTCAAAATTATCCAATATCTCTTTGCTGAAGAGTATGGGAGATTGGGGCCTTTTAGATTTGTGGACATTTGGAAAGGCACTCTTATGCAAGACTTTGTGGAGAGGGATTTATGAAGAAGGGCCATGGAGCAACACAATTCAGAAGAAGTACCTGGGCAGGAAGGATCTATCATTCTGGTTCAGGAAAGGGATGATCGAAGCCTCTTATGGATCTTCAATATGGTTAAGCCTCCATAAGATTGAAAGTTTTTTCCTGAAGAATTTAATTTTGTGTTGTCAATCTTGCAAAAAGATCCTTATTGGGAAAGACCAGTTTCTAAGCGGCGCTGAGGAGATCATTGTTCCCGAACCATTACTGTCTTTTCTGCACAGGAAAGGTTTTTTCTTTTGGGACAGTTTAATCTCTGGCTGGCAGGGTCCAATCCCTCACTGGAGGGAAGCTGGAAGTTTGGAGATGCTGGTTGACATTGCTCTTCAATGGGAGAATATCAGAACTCATCTCAGAAACTGCAGCATCTTTCCCTCATCGGATTATGATTGTCTCATTTGGAGAAACTTGAAAGGGATGAATTCTATTTGTGTTAAAGACATTTATCAGAGTTTGATGGGTCTAAATCAGTCTTCTTTCAATACTTCATTCCCTCGCATTTTCTGGAAATCTGGGTGCCCTGAAAAAATGGTTTTCTTCTCATGGTTATCTTTCCATAACAAAAATCTTTCTTGGGAGAACTTAAAGAAGTGGGGATGGCAGGGTCCTGGTTTTTGTTCCATATGCAGGTCAGTAGAGGAAAACAACTATCACTTATTTCTGAATTGCAATGGATCTTAGCAGCTATGGCTTTCTTTGGAGAACTGCAATGGAATCCAGCATATGACTCACTCTTCAATTAATGAAGTGTTTCTATGGTGTAGTGAGCAAAAAGATTGATGGAGACAGATTTTCATTATCACTCTTTGGAGCATCTAGAAGTGGCGCAACAATTATATTTTCAAAGGCAAAAGATCCCCATTTTTGGAAATCTTTTTCAATATTATTTCTCTCTATGAAGAAATCCCTCAATATCCTCCAAAGAAAAAGAATCAGGTTTGTAAAGAGCTTTCTCAGGAGCTTTCTCCTTTGCCAAGGGCATACTTCAATGGAGCTGAGCAGAATGGATCATCTGGTTGTGGAATTCACATTTTAGCAAATGAAAACAGCCAAATTTTCATCCACTGGAATGGGGGAGGGGCACCAACAGTGAGGCTGAGGCGATGGCCCTCACTGGTCTTTTAAGCTTATGTATCATTCTAAATGTACAGGGTGTTTCAATCTTTGGAGACTCAATAGTTATGGTGGATTATGTCGCTAGAAAAAATATCATTTCCAGGCCTCACCTTGTAGGTTGGCTAGATAGGATCAGATTTTATTCGAATATATTGGAGGGTGGCTCAATTCATCACATCAACAGGACTCAAAATCAACAAGCAGACGTATTATCAAAGAAGGGTCTTCAAGCGGTTCCTCGTTTCTGGTATTTGCAGGTTTCTTCTGAAAGGAAAATCTTTACCATTCAGGAATTCTATCCTCCTGATTTCTAGTTCTCCTTTCCAGATCAACAGGTCTTTTCGGTTTTTCTTTTTGCCTTTTATTTCTCTCTGTCTGTTCTGTTTCGATATGATGTTGATCCTTCTTTCTTGTGTCAGTTCTATAGGTTTCTCCTTGATCCGGATTTAAGCAGGAACGCAATAGATTACAGAGATAACCATAAATACAGAGATACGATAACCATAAAAACAGAGATTCAGCGGAAATAATACTTCATTTCATTAATGGAGAATACTGAAATATGCTTACAAATAGAAATAACCCAGCTAGGGCGATGGTAGCTTATCTCTGAGAAGAGATGTGTCGGCTACATGCTTCTGAACTATTTCGAACTATATTACAATGAGGCTCGAGGGCCTATTTATTGTTGAGAAACAATGGAAAACCCTTCACATTCCAAAACCTAACCCTAGAAGATGAAACGCCAAATTGTGGGCCCCGTTTTTGGGTAAGTTGGTACATCAACTTCCCAGGGTCGTAACTTTGGCATACGATCTCCGTTTTACGCGCATGATAGCCCGTTGGAAAGATCTCTATGAGGACTACAACGGAAAAGACAATTTTTTAACTAAAAAATCGTGGAGCAAGATTTCCCAAAAAACGTCGTTTAGGGCCTCAAAACGGCTCCGGAAGTTTAGGACCCGAAAAACTGCTAAAAATAGTAAACTGCGCTATAATTAAGGAAACTGAAAATGTTGAGAGGAACAATGGTGGGGATCCAGGTGGACTTGGCAGGTGGCCACCAATATCCACCTGGATCACTCCTCCTATATTTCTCCTATGTTTTCCTTGAAAATCATGTTGCGGGTTAATAGCCCAGGTTTTGTTTGGTTTAATTTTGTTGCTGTTTGACAGCCCAAGCTTTGTTGGTCTTCTTGGCAAGGTCTTGCCATTTTTTAAATATGGCCTATGGCTATGCTTCTCCAAATCTCCCTGGGACATATGAAATGTTCAAGCGAATGTACATATCTGCTCTTTTAGATATCTTATATAAATGCAATCATGCTTTTTCATCTTGAAAAACTTTGAAGTGACACTGCCATCTGTCTAGTTATTACGTAAATATAAATTAAACTAATTAAACAACTAAGATGAAAGGAGTAACCAAAATTTTGATGCCTCTTCATTGATTTATTTTTAATCAAATTCCATTGAAACAATGCGCACCATTCTACGAATTTTCTTCTTGACTCATTTTAAATATGAAGATAAATTCTTGATTCATATTTATCATCAATCTTTTTTTTTCGAAACTTAGACCTAGAACTCTCTTTAATTTCAAAACTTATTTATTTAAAATCCTTTTCTAATGAACAAATACATATTTATAAAATTAGTCGTCAAAATTTATTTATGCAGCATCCTTGGGAAAAGAAACATGAGTCCATGGAGTTACCTTTTTATATTCAGGCATGCTGCCCTTAAATCCTTTACTAGCAAAAAAAACGAATTACAAAACATGTGTCATGTCTTATGCTAGCGTGACTGGACCTATTGTTTCCAATTTCTGACCTAAGTGGTTCTCTATAAGCTAGCAAGGACTTTATTTAATGAAAGAGGTAGGACGTTATATTCTTTATTAATGAAAGAGGATCCCCTTAACACCTTATAAAAGAAAAGTTTTGACGAGTTCTGGCTAAGGCCGGTTGTTAGCTAAGTTATTGAAAATGATTGAAAGTTTTAAAAGGGGTTGTAAAAGAGAAGGGGTATATTCCATTGACGCAGTCCATATAGGGGACTTAAATGGCCTGTAAAGTATTAAACACACACTTTCAAACCTTAAACAAATTGGTTTGAAGAATGTCATGTAAAGTATTAAACATGCCTTTTCAAGCCATAAACAAATTGGTGTGAGGAATGGCATGTAAAGTACTAAACATGCTTGCATTTTCCAAATTTAAATAAATTGGTTTGAATTTCGACGAATTATATAGTGTTATCGCATCATCATTTTTTATATTTTTTTGGGAATGGTTGGTTTTAATTATCAAACAACATATTAAAATAGAAAAATATACAATGGGAAGAACACACAAAGATTTTTTCTTGGATTTCAATTTTAAAATAGAAAAAAATACAATGAGAAGAACACACAAATATTTTCTCTTGGATCTCAAAATTAGAACTATTAGATTGATTTTTATTATGTTCCTTTCCATGTTACAATATATATATATATATATATATATATATTTATCTATCTATCTCTCTCTCTCTCTCTCTCTCTCTCTCTCTCTCTCTCTCTCTCTCTCTCTCTATATATATATATATATATATATATATATATATATATATATATATATATATGCCGAAATATTCATAAACCCTCAATCCATTAACCTTCAATCAGAACATATCAATGTTACAATACATATGTATACATGCCAAAATATTCATAAACGCTCAATCCATTAACCTTGAATTAGAACATAACAATGTTATAATACATATATATACAATCTGAAATATTCATAAGCCCTCAATCTATTAACCCTGTACTAGAACATAACCATAGTTCCCTTGACCAGATCTACAAAATACCATAAACAAAAAATCATCATGCCCAAAACTATGTGCAAATCTCATGCACAAAACCATGGGTAGGTACGTCCACCATATTTGGGTCTGCCCCATTATTTGTTTTGGATTATGCACGGAAAGCTACCACCCCTTACAAAACCCCCAATAGGGGAGCTTCTACCCCCTACGACCTCGTTGTGCTAATGTACAACAATTCTGGATTGCGCATGGAAAGCTACCACCCCTTACAAAACCCTGATAGGGGAGCTTCTGCCCCCTATGACCTCATTGTGCTAATGTACAACAACACGTTGAGCTAGTCATAGAAAGAATATAACATGTACTCAACATAAATTTAGTAAGTATAACTGAATTACTCGGTAAATCCTTATCCCAAACTTCTCATAATCTCGTTATAAAAGACCAAACAATTAACTTCTCAGCGATCAAATTCTAAAAAATACCATAACATAAAAATATCCCTACTAAATCAATTTTACAAAGCTAAATTTTAAGTTAAAATTCATTGGCTTTATATTTAACCATGTCCATGGATCTTTTGTATTATTCGCATAACAGTAAGTCTATTAGAAAGTTTCTGTAAATGTTCCAGTGATGAATCTAGTGCACGTCTTATTTCCAAATGTGATATTATTTATTAATGTCGATAATTATTATAATTATAAAGTATAATGTATCTATCTCTGGAAAAGTCCAGGGAAACTCTTATACAATTCATACAATTTGTCTCCATAAGTACTACTTTGCTTCTTTGACCTTTTTCTTTTAACAAAACCTTATTTTATGATTGTAGAAAACAATATTTCTATTGCTACTTACAAAGTCAAAGGGAATGCCCAATCGAATATATTTATTGATATTTCCAATATCGAACTCTTTATCCATAAAAGAATACTGATTATTCTTTAAATATGAAAAATTATGAGATTATTCAAATATATTATTATGTAATTTATGTTCGTTTGATTATATTTAATTATTCTGATTTAATTTTTTTTTATATGTAAAGGCTAAATCTATTAATAAAGATAAAATATTTACAGAGAGGTTAAGATCTCAGAGGAGGCTGAAGCCATCAAACAACCGTGACCCAGAGGCCATAAGACCAGATACCTTGATAGTCAGATAACCCTATGACCCAATTCCAGGATTGAGAAGACCCAATACATGATTCCCAGAGTCCTTACATACAGAAATGCTAACCAAAATGGTGAACAACATTACAGAGCAGATATCCATATGCAAACCTTAATAAAAACAAGGGCTTGCTGAGCCAAAACCTGATACAAAGCCTAGGACCATAATGGCTGATAACTATACCTAGCCAGAACCTGATACAAAACATATATGACAAAATCCAGAAAAACATAGCACAAAGGATATAGAAACCAGAAGGGTAGCTGCCATCAGTAGGCACTGTACCAGAGAATTCATGCATGTTGCAGAGGGTCTGGAGAATCCTTCTCCACCCGGAAAGGAGAGCCCATCCACATGTCATCAACATTGTCCCCAGCACCCGTGTCGCAGCCACCTGGAGGAGCTACCAAATTCAGATTGCCATCAGAAGGTTGTGCTGGCTCGATCGCTGTCAAATTGTTCTGAGCAGTATCTACTGGAGGCTTAGGGACCTCAGGAACGTTCCCCGCATCCTGAAAGTTGTCATAATTAAACACAGTTCCTACCACATCTCCCAAGAGCACACTGTCATCCTGAGACTGCGAAGGAGAGGTATGGACTGAGCTACTGGGATTATCTTCTTCCTCAGCCAAAATGACTGTAATGCTAGTTGAGAGAATTGGTTTATTGAGCCGACTCTGAAATTTAAAACGGGTGGTTTGGAATGAGTTGTGTAGGAAGGGCCTGCCATGATCAGAGGAAGGGGAAGCCGAAGCCAGAGGAATGATATTTTGGGGAGAAGGCTGAGAGAAACCACGATTACCACTGGTACCTCCACGGCGAGAACAACCATGGAGGCGCACCATCTTCAGGAAAACAGAGAGACCTGAGGAAGGAACTAAAGAAGACCAGACATAACAGGGACGAGGGTGGGCAAGCCAGGTAAGGAAAAAACTCCGGAGAAGCAACCAAGCTGCTAGAGCAACACAGGGCTGCAGGAATAAAGACAAACGGATGAGGAGAGACCCGATGAGAATGATAACCAAAACCAGAGACTGAGCCATGATTAAAACAACCTGCTCCAAATCTCGAACAGGGAGCACATTCAATGCCGAATGCTTGACACGCTGCCTATACCATAAGAAATTCATTTCAATCACGGGAGGGTAATGAGAGCCGTGCTAGATCGCCAGGTGCATATCCAGCTGCCGATGAAACATTAACCTGCATTGAATGTGCCTCGGGAGCACCCGCATCCGGGTGTGTATCTGCTTCCTGGTTCATGTCATTCTTCACTATGGTGTGGTAATTTGAGAGTTGGTCCTCTGAGGCAATGCTGGAGATCGATCCTACAAAAAGCTCCAACCCACATTCCACTCCTATATTAGCAAGAAAGTCTGCTAGTTTGTTTCCTTCTCGACGAGTGTGCTTGAATGAAATAGCCCTGTGTTGAGAAAGCCATTTGTCAATTAGCTCAAGCCTTTGAGCCATTCTCCAGCTATTGCTGACCTTGTGTGAGGGAGTGCCTTGCATGATTTTTGTAACCATATTTATAATAATCTGTGAATCCCCTTCTATGATGAGTGGGAAAAATCCTCTGTCATGTGCTAGGGTGAGACCTTGCCATAAGCCTTCCAGTTCCGCTGAGTTGTTGGTATCCCAACCTTTTGATCCAAGAAAAAGCAGTAAAGGAGTTCCGTGATGATCTCTAAAGACTCCTATGAATCCTGATTTTCCTGGATTGCCTTTTGAGGCTCCATCGAAGTTGAGCTCGATCATATTGCTGGGTGGTGGGATCCATTTTATCGGTATTTGATCACACAGAGATGGATTACCTTTGGAGGTAGGCTCTTGATTCAAATGTATATTCCAGTTGGCCCAAATGGATTGTTCTTACGGCAGTGATGGAAATTCTTCCTGGGACCAAGACTTGATGGAGGGGGATTCCTTAATATTTTGGCGTAGCATAGTCCAGAGCTGCTCTGTAGAGATGCATTGGTCCTTGAATACCCTACGATTATGTTCCTTCCAGATGTTCCACATCAGGAGACTAGGAATGAGCTTCCAAAGAGTATTAAGGAGTTTGCTTTGATATGGCACTTGAATCGAGTTGCGAACAATAGCTTTGATGTCCCCCTGAATTTTGCCTTCTTGTTGGCAACGAAAGCTAACTTTTTCCCACAGCTTTCACCCAATTTGACAAGTCTGCATAAGATGTAAAGCTGATTCCTCTGCTTGCTTGCAGTTAAGGCATAAAGAGGGGCCATAAAAATTCCTTTTTCTGAGGTTATCCTAAGTGAGTATTTTATTTTGACATAGGAGCCAAAGAAAGGTAGATACCTTCGGCCAATTGGAGGGATCCCAGATTTTACTCCATAGAACATCTTTGATTATGCGTTCCTTGATGATTATATTGTATGCTTCCTTTGTGGTAAAAGTGCCTTTTTCTTCATATCCCCACCTTAGAATGTCCATCCCTTCTGAAGAGAGTATTTGCCTCTTTTGTAATTCTGAGGAGAGAGAGGTCTGAGCCTGTTCAGTACCATGCCGAAGAATCTGATTTGCCTCAATCCAACGTCTGTAACCGTGTGTGGATGAAGGATTCCAGAATTGACTAACCTTGTCTAGCTCGTGCAAGTCCTGCTCTGGTAAGTGAAGGTGGGAGAGGATGTCCTTGATCTTCGGGAGCTGCTGCCAGTAGTCCTCCCAGAACCTAGCTGTATTTCCATTATTGATTTCCCAGAAGCTATGTTGTTGTATTAGGTTCTTCGGTTGCTTGGCTGGATTCCATATCACTGAGCCCATACCTACTTCTGACATTCAAATTCTTTCTTCGATTGGGCTGTTGCTGGCATATTTGGATGTCTATAAAGACGCCTAGGGACTGTTGGGGTTTGAGAGTCATCTCCACCAAATTTTGGCTCACATGACCTCATTGTTGTGCACCGGATCCCTTAGGCCAATGCCTCCAGCCTTCTTCAGAAGACAGACTTTATCCCATTTAAAAAGAGCCCATTTACGGTTGGGACCAGAGTTGCCCCATAAGAAATTGCGTTGGAGCTTCTTTATTTCCTTGAGCACCCATTTGGGAGCTGCTAAGATTGAGAAAAGATAGAGAGGCATGGAGTGAAGAACAACTTTAATAAGAAGTAGTCTGCTGGCCATGTTAAGAGCCCTGTGAGTCCAAAGGAAAAGACGCGCCTCTAGCTTTTCTAAAAGGATTTTCCAGGAGGAATGCTTAAGAGCCGAGGCCATTAGGGGTACTCCAAGATATTTAGAAGGAAGAGAGGCAATGGTGAATCCAAGAATATGAGCTATGGCATTTTGGGTGGTTACAGGAGTGTTGAAGAAAAAAATTTGAGACTTGATTTGATTAACATTGGCGCCAGAGGCTTCGAAGAAGTCCGACAGGAGAGCTTTGAGTTGGCGACCTTCCTGAATAGAAGGATGGCCAAAGAGCATGTTATCGTCTACAAATTGCTGATGAGAGTATGTGGGGGAGTTGAGAGAGGATAAACCCTTGAGCCACTGAGAATGCAGGGCTAATTTGATGCTCCGTCCCAACCCCTCTGCCATAATGACAAAAAGGAAGTGAGAGAGGGGATCTCCCTGCATGATACCCCTGGAGGGATGGAAAGTGGGTGATGGTATACCGTTAATGAGCACTGAAAATAACGAAGAGGATAACAAACTCAAAACCCATCTGACCCAAGGAGGAGCAAAGCCAAAGGCATTTAATTTTTTTTTGAATGTAAACCCAACTTAAGCTATCAAAACCTTGGATAAATCAATTTTAAGCAGCATACCTGGTTTCCTGGATTGCTTCAGAGAATGGACTATTTCATGAGTTAAAATAATACAATCCGTAATCTTCCGGCCTTCCACATAGCCAGATTGCTCTGGCGAAATGATGTGAGGGAGCAATAATTTCAATCTGGAGGCAATAATTTTTGAAACAATTTTATAAATGATTTTGCATAGAGCAATGGGTCTGTACTTATCCGGAGTACTGGACTCCTCTTCCTTGGGGATTAAATCAATGAAGGTAGCATTCAGCCCTGGGTACATCCATCTTAAAGTGCGTGATTCCTCCAGAACTTGCCAGACCTCCAGTTTGATCAGGTCCCAAAAGTTATGAAAAAAGTTGGAGGTCAATCCATCCGGACCCGGCGCTTTCCCCGCTTTCAATTGTTGCACAGCATTCTCAACTTCCTGAAGGTTTGTGGGAGGGAGAAGGAGTTGATTATGCTCCTCTGTGATTAGTTTGGGAATGTTCCCAAGGACTCTCTCAATAGCAGGCATTCTATCTATATTAGGCTCTTGGTAAGCTTGTTTGAAATATCTGAGAAATTCACTTTCAATACCTTCGTGAGTCTCAATCCTTGCTCCCTACTCATTTTTAATGTGGGATATGTTGTTGTTCATTATGCGCTACATTGTGGTTCTGTGAAAGAACTTTGTATTTTTTTCTCCGTCCTTCAACCACTTTACTCATGATTTCTATCGCCACAAAGTTTCCTCCTATTTTGCTCTTGCTAGGATTTGTGCTTCAAGCATTTGTTCCTGTTTTTTCAGGTCCTCAGATCGTACTTCAATTATGATCTTCTGCTGCAGATTCTTCATTTCTTGATTAAGGGCCTTCTGAGCTTGAAAAATGTTACCAAAATATGTATGATTCCAGTGTTTGATTTCGCCTTTGAGATGCTTGAGCTTCTGCTGGAACTGAGACATCTTGGAGCCATTAGAGGGAGTAAAGTTGCGCCATGTTGAACTGACTAATTTGTTGAAGTCCGGATGAGACATCCAAAAGGCTTCAAAACGAAACGGACGCCGAATGTTGTAACCGGGTCGATTCCACTGCAATTATATTGGCCAGTGATCAGAACCCGAGATCGGCAGTATAGAAACGACAAATTCTCCACCCAAGTGAATTGCGTTATCTGATAATAAGAATCTGTCAAGGTGCAAAGCTATCTGTTGCGATCCTTCTCTTTTGTTATTCCATGTAAACAAGCCATTATTTGAGGGAATATCTATCAGCCAATTATTCTGTATGAAGTCTTTTAGAATGTTCCCATCTCTGTTACCTTTGTTTCTTCCTCCCTTTTTTTCTTCCAGTCTTGCAATCATGTTGAAGTCGCCTCCAAAAATCCATAGTGGGTGCAGCCTATTTGAGTTGAGCTCCGATAAGGTGTCCAGGATTTTAGCTTTGTGCATAGTTTCCTGAGGGGAATACGCATTAGTCATATGACCATGGATGTTAGTGCCATTTATGTGAAATATTGCTTGGATGAAGTTCTTATTTGCATGTATGTTGTTAAGCTAGATAACTAGTGCATCCCAAAGAATTGCAAGGCCGCCCGACACCCCTTGAGCATCTACAGCTGTTACCATCCCACCTGGCCAAGCTTTCACTGCCATTTTTTCCAATACAATCGAGTTGCATTTTGTTTCTTGCAAGAAAAGGATATGAGGTTTTTCCTGCATGAGCATATTTTTTAGAAGTCTACCTTTCCTTGGGCTATTGAGCCCTCTAATGTTCCAAGAGATCAGCTTCATTGAGAAGAGTTGGGGTTGATGTTGAAGTACTTAGTCAGCTTAGCATATCTGCCTGACTCTACTAACACTTCTCCTATTCTGATAGTTCTTTCGAGAGTAGTTTTCCTCCCTCGCTTTTTGCTGTCTTTGGTAATGAACTTTCCATCCCACGAACTACCAATCTGTACCCCAAGAGAGTGATTTTTTTGTGCGCGCGTGAGGACCTCCACCAGGTTGTCTACTTGCCGGTCTGGGATCTTATCAAAATTTTTTGTTTTGCAGGCCTGCTCTAGTCCTAGGATATCCAGTTCACCAATGTCGATATTCTCAGGATCTTCCTCCATGAATTGGGACTCTTGGTAGTCTTCAGTTGTTTCATCCACTGTCTTTGAACTGGGTGCTAGATTATCAACTTCCATTCCTTGAAAATTCCAGGCTGGGATTTTGATTTGGGTATGAGGGATCGATTTGCTGATCTGGCTCTCCCCTAGTAGTGGTAAGTCCTATTTTTGTTTTTCTTTAGTGGTTTCCTTCTCATTCGGAGGTGGGTTTACGAGCTCATGATCATCATTACTTTCCAGAGCAACAAAACTATTGCTAGTTGAAGGTTTTGACAAATTAGCTGGAAGGGTCCTGGTATTGGCTGCCGATTTCTTGTGGCTTCTTTTACGATTAATCACTTTAGTAAACCCATCAGGAGCAGGCTTGTCTGAGTCCATTTGGCATGGGGGTTTTCTGTTTAGAGGACAGTCCCTGAAGAGATGGCCGAAATGATGACATTTCCTACATCTAAATGGTACATGCTCATAATCTATCAGCTGAACCCATTCAATATCATCATGGAATAGACTTACCACATCTGGCAGGGCTTGCTTGAGGTCCATGTAGACACAAATTCGGGCGTATGATGTGTATTTGCACAGTTTTGTTTCCTCTGCAACTTTGATGAATTCGCCTAGGGTATTTCCGATTTCTTGCAGGGAATCTTCCTCCCAATATTCCCATGGAAACGAGTAGAGCCTTATCCAAACAGGAGCCCAACTGAGATCTTCCTTGTTAGGATTGAAACGTTCAACCCACCCTCTGAGATACAGGCCCGCGGAGTTGAAGAAGTATGGACCTCCGTCCAGAACCCTATTACAATCCTCCAAGAAGTTAAATATGGCCGTGAAGAAACCTTTTGGCCCTAGTTGCAGAGTAATGTGACCTTTTGGATTCCATTTGGAGTTTATCCAACCCCTCAGCGCTTTCTCAGTCGGCCAAAGTCCAATGAACTTGCCTATTAACGCGTGATCCCTCATGAACTGTATTCTAGAGTTGATTTGATGGCTTGGAAATTCCACTTTTGTTCTTTGAGTGGAAACTGGCTTGCATGTGGATGAGCTCACTTTGGGCTGATCCTTCTGAGCTTGATCTTTGTCCTGATGCCCATTATTGTCTGTATTGTCCTCGTTCTGCCTCTCTTCATTGTCGTTAGCTTCAACTGGTTGCTTTTTCCCATCGTCCTTTGGGGGAGGCACATCGCCCTCCCCCTGAGGGGGATTCATTATTCCTATGATCGCTTGCAAGAAATGTGTGGCCGCAGATTGACCCAAGTCTATCCAGGCTGACCTCTGTTAGGAGGAGACTGCCATAGCAGGGTTTACAGAAACCCTAGACAGAGCAAGGCCGCGCTCTCAGAGAACCTTCACTCGTTTCCTTTTTTTTTTTTATTTAATTATTTGTAAGGTTAGATTGTATTAAAATCAAAGGTTGTGTATTGATTACGTCAGATTTATTTTTAAAAATAATGTTCAAATAAAAAAATAAATAATATATAAATTTTTAATATTGTAAAATTTCTAAGAAATAGAATATAAATAATTGCAAAATATTACAATATTTCATGTTTTAACAATTTATTTTTATAGATAATTCAAGCATGATAGATATTAAACAATTTAGTTATGATATAACAAAAATAGGCCTAATAGTAAGCAAATAATGTATAGATTGAGCTTTCAAAGTTTAGGGTGGATACCCCATTCATTATCTAGGATAAAAACAACTAAACAAAATATAAAGAGTGTTCGAAATGAGAATAAATAAATAGGGACAAAGAGTTATAGAGAGATTTTAATCAAAATTAATAAAATAACAAATAAATTAAAGATAGAAAAAGATTAACAATTTGAAGAAAATGAGAATGAGTTCAAATAAAAGTGATGAAAATAACTCAAGGATAAAAGCTAAACAAAAAGATAGAAAAATAAGGCGCAAACTAAGGGACAAAGAATTATAAGAAAGATAATGAGAGAGAGTTTAAGATACCTTAATTAATTTATTAATTATAGATAAAGATATAAATTAAATAAAAAAATATCAAAAAGACCTAAGAATAAAATGAAAGAATGGATATATAATTAAAGAACAACTGAAGAGAGAGATGTTTCTTTTTTTGAAGAGAATAGGGGAAAGTAATAGAATAACAGATGAAAGGGTGAAGGAGGAGGATACAAAAAAAAATGGGTCGAGGGAGAAGGAGGGAAAGAAAGAAAAAGAAGGAAATTATTGATTGAAGTGGCAAATCATAGGTTTCCAAGAATCACTGAGTTTGTAGCCATCTTCATGATTGAAATTATTTGGGTGTTTTTTAATATCAACAACTTCTTAGATAATTCAAGTGGTATAGGAGGGTTCTAAAGTAATTATTTTAGTATCACTAAAACAAATTAGGTGGTTAGATTTATTTGAATGTTCCTTGATGGTTGATTTGGTAAATCGATTATGATTGGTATCAACAACATATTCTTTGAGGCAAGTTTGGAAGGATCCACCTATTTATACAATATAGGATTTTCCCCAAGAGCAAGATATTTGATAAACAACTGAGCCAAGCATATGATATGTTCTATCTTTAATAAGTTTTAAGAGGTGCTAGCCCCAAGGGATAGCTCAATTGGTCGAGTTCCCGTTGCTAAGTACTTTCCCAGTTCGGAGGTCATGGGGTCAAATCTCCTCGACACCCTCGGGGTTGGGCCTGTTAAGATTGGCCGACGGGAAGATCCCTTTGGGTCGATCTGCCTTGATATTTATAATGGATGTAGCGACCACTCAGTGATCGTGAACCACAGCTTAAAAAAAAAGTTTTAAGAGGTGTTTGAGGGTTTTATAGGGCTTAAACGAACTTTAAATAATATTTTTAGAAATAATTTTGGATATACAAACATTGGTACCATGTATGTAGGGCAAAGAGATGCAAGCTATGGGTGAGGGTGGGGGCGCAAAGAGATTGAGGATTTGGCTTGATAATTACAATTTAGCTTAAAGGCTCTATGAATTTATGAGGAGTAAACACTAGTTCTCAAGGCATTAGATAATTGGGATTTTTATTGATCAATGATTTTGGGCATAGAGATTCATTGCGCTCTAATGAATAGGGTGCGTAGAACATTGGATTTTTGCACATGATGGTGAGGACAATGGGTATGAAGGTATTTGTCAATATGGGACTTTTTTTCGATAAACTTGGTGTGTAAGGGTACCATGAAGTTGATGGGAGATAAAAATGTCACAGAAGGGAAGGGAATTGTCATTCTATATTTCCATGGTAAATTGGATGTGGGGAGAAATGATGTTGAGATGGTTTATGAAGGAACTAAGGGCAGGAAGGCTATGAGGCCAAATGGAAAAAGTGTCTTCAACATAACAATACTGACACTTGGGCTTAAAGGCAGAACTTTGAGGAGCTAATTCTTCAAATTTTTCCATGAAGATGTCATCTATAATAGGGGATAATGAGGAGCCCATATTTGTGCCTTCATTTTGTTCATACAAGGTACCTTTTAATATATAAAAAAGGAAAAGGAGAGGCAAATGTTGCTGAGATTAAGAGTTGTAAAGTCTACAAGATTGGAAATGATGTTATGAGCCTCATGGACATGAATTTTAGTGAATAAAGAAGCTACATCAAAGATAACCATAATTTCATTCAGATCAAGGACAAAGTGATGGGGTTTTAGGATAAAGTCAATGGAGTCTTTGATAAAGGAGGAGGAATTTCCTATAAAGAGTTAGAGTTTGGAGGCTAAGAAATGAGAAAGTGCATCAATAGGAGCATTAATAACTTTGTTTATTGTATGAAAGGGGATATATTTTTTATGGATTTTGGGTTTACCATAGATCTTAGGGGTTTGCAGAGTGTGGGTAATTAATTTTTTTTGGGAATTGGAATCTAAAGAGGATGATTTGATAGTTTGGTGATCAAATTATTAATGGTGTTGATGGAGTTCTTTGGGAGAGGCCTATAAGACGAGGAAGATAAGAGGTCAAAGATTTTGGATTCATAATCACATGTGTTCATGGGAACCATAGCATTGCCTTTATCAACTTTGAGCAAGATGATAGCAAAGTTATCATGGAGGAAATTGATGGCTAAAAGCTCATCTTTAGGAAGATTATGCTCAAGGGGTCTGGACGTTTGAAGAATTCTACAACAATCTTGCTAAAAAAATTTAGCCTTATGTGGGGGATGTTGTCTTTCCATGACACTAGAGAATCTAGGCTAGGGTCTTAGAATCTTTGAGACTACAAAATCAAATGCCACAACAAACTACTTTTCACAATGGAATATAAATACCAATAAATCAACATGTGCACAAATACACAATATTTTACAATTTTTCAATAACCCAACTTCGTTATATTATCAAACTATAATGCAACGTTCTAGGGCTCTCGTACTATGAATCATGGCCCTCATATAATCACTGATACAAGAATAAAAAACAGGGTTTGGTGTCAACAACTATGAAAACCAATCTACCTTGAATAAGATACAATTGACCGACTAGTTGATGTAGCGTGCCTCACAACTCCGCTTAGTCATACCTTGAATACATATGTTGGTCCTTCTGCTCCCAATTTGTAGCTCTACCTCTATCAGTGTATTGTGCTCCTTTAGGTCACTGAACATGACTCTCCAAACTGCCCTCTAGTGGATCATTAGTTCATTAATGAATCAACACATAGGGTCTTCTTGAGAGTTGTCCACAAATCCTTAACTGCCCATAATGTCTCTTCAACTCTTAGGGGCTTATTCACTCTATTTCCTTCTTGTGTTGCTCTAATGAGGAAAAATTAGGGCATGGAGGGTTGCCCTCTATCACTGTAAGATGTCCTTCTCTTAAGCAAACTTTGGTTTGAGACTTCCTTTTTTTATCCTTGAAAGGCTAGTCCTTGAACATCACACAATTTTCCCTCTCCTAGCAGACCTAATGTCCTTCTTAAGTCTACACTTAAGGCCTCTTTTGACATCTACTTGTTGCCTTCCTAACATCCATAAGATTCCCAACCAATCTTTCTCCAACCTGGACTCTATGCACTAGCAAAACATCAATTCAAAAAGGGTAAACATACCTTGTTCCTCATAATACTTATGCTCTTCTTGACCTCATCCTCTATGCACATTTCTATGATTTTCGACCTGTTGTTAGGGACGACTATAACTATTGTTACAACCCCACACTTGTCCTGAAATCTACTAAAAATGACTACGACTAGCCTTCCTCTACAAGTGCCTTCCTTCACTGGCCATGTTTCAACTCATTGTTCCACCTTTTATGCCCTCCAAAAGATACCTACAGGAGCTTGGCCTATACTAGGGAAATCATAAAAGGTTTTGTTAGTTGTATGTTATGTTCGTTCCATAACTAGTCACATGTGCAAGAGGTTTCAGGGGGGTGGTAGCCCCTCTACACGGGGTCTAGGGTAATGGCCTCAATTTTTTTTTTGGACCGTATATTAGGTGGTCAGACCTACCTATGGTTTTGTGCATGGGTTGTGCACATGGTTTTGGGCATGATGGTTTTCTGCCCATGGTATTTTATAGATCTAGTCTTCGGAATGAAGGTTATGTTCTAATCTAAGGTTAATGGATTGGGGTTTATGAATGCTTCGACATGTATATATGTGTATTGTAACATTGAAAGGAACATAATGAAAAATCAATCTAGTAATCCCAATTTTGGAATCCAGGGGAAAATCTCTTGTGTATATCTGTATTATGTTTTATGTTCTCACCATTGTTTATTTTTTGTTTTTAAAATTCATCTGTTGGTAATTTTTGTACAAGATTAAAACCTACATTTGGTATGAGAGTTGTTTTAGCTTCAAGGGGACTCCTTTGCTACTGAGGGGTTTTAGCTTGGGCCTGTGGTATACCCTGTTCGGTGGGAGATCTTCAGGATCTATTCTTGCAGTAAAAGAAGATGGCGAGCAGTGGAAAGATAGAGATCGAAAAATTTAATGGTCCAAGTTTGAGCTGTGGAAACTCAAAATGGGGGATTCGCTGGTGGATAAAGATCAGTGGATCACGGTAGATCTAGGTACTAAACCAAAAACAATGTTAGATGAAGGCTAAGTGAAGTTGGATTGGAAAGCAAAGAGAAAAATACGATTGTGTATCTCAGATTTAGTATTGTTAAATGTATCAAGAGAAGCTACGATGAAGGCTTTTTGGTACAAGTTAGGGAATTTGTACCAATCTAAATCTCTGGTGAACAAATTGTTCCTACGGAAAATTTTTTATAACTTGAGGATGAACGATGGAGAATCAGTGAAAGAGCATTTGAGTGCCTTTAATATTGTGGTAAGCCATTTTTTATCTGTTGATATTAAAATTTCAGATGAAGATAAGTGCATTAGTTTGCTATATTATCTACTAGATTCATGGGATAGTCTAGTTGTTCATTAGGTAGCAATACAACTACCTTGAAGTTTGATGAAATAGTCTCATCCTTGCTATTGGAGGAGACGAGATGAAAAAATATGGAGGGCTAGAATAAAGATGCCTTTTATGTATGAGGATGGTCCCATAACTTAAACAAAAATAAGTCCTCGAGTGGGAGATCTAAATCTCCAGGGAAACCTATAAAGGTGTGCTGGAAATGTGGAAAGGAAGGGCACTTCAAAAAGGATTGTAGATCTAAAGCTCCTTAGAAAGGAAAGGGATTTGATGATGCTCCTTCTATAGAGGCAAAAACCACCTCAGATGAAGGTGGGGATGTGTACATGGTTTCTTCTTCAATTACACATGTAGATTATGAGGCATGGTTGATTGACTCACGTGCATCCTTTCACTTCACTCCTGAGAGGGAGTGGTTCTAGGAGTGTAAGAAATATGATGGTGGTGATGTCTTCTTAGGGAATGATAGGAAGGCTAGAATCGTTAGACATGGAAAAGTCAAGTTGAAGTTGTAAGGTGGAAGGATTAGAACACTTCCGGGTGTTCTACATATTCCTGCATTGGGCAGAAATCTAATTTCTATAAGCAATATGGATGATGCAGGTGCAAAAACAGTGTTCGAGAAAGATACCTACAAGATGGCTCAGGGAGCACTGGTTTTGATGTGGGGAGTTCAGATTGTAACTCTATACAAGATTTTGAGTAGCATTGTTATTAGTGGGTGCAACAATTTTTTGGTCCCTGAAAGTGAAGCGGAAAATCTAGTGGTCCCTATAGAAAATACTATGTTATGGCATCAAAGGCTTGGACATATTGGAGAGAAGGGCCTTCAAATACTTCATGGTAATGGTATGGTAGAAGGTATGTCTAATTTCTCTTTAGATTTTGATTTCTATGAACATTGTGTATATGGGAAGCAGAATCAGTTGAGTTTCCCCTCTGGTGCTAAGAGGGTGAAAGGGTTATTAGAGCTTGTGCATAGTGATGTGTTTAGACCTGTGTCGGTTCCATCATTGGGTAATTCTATGTAATATGTATCATTTATAGATGAATTCTCAAGGAATACATGGATAAGTCTTTGATAGGTTTAAATAATTTAAGGCTCTCATGGAAAACCAAACAGATAAGAAGATAAAGGTACCGAGGACAAATGATGGTGGAGAGTTTTACAAGAAGGAGTTTGAAGAGTTCTGTAAGAAGTGTGGTATAGCACGACAGAAGACTACTCCATACCCACCTCAGAAAATGGAGTTTCAAAAAGAATGATCATAATGTTGATGGAAAAGGGAAGAAGCATGCTCAGTGGTGCCGAGTTAGGACAAGAGTTCGGGGCAGAGGCGGGTCAGATTGCATGTTACCTGGTTAACAAAACACCTTCATCAGCATTGGAGGATAAGACTCCACATGAGGTATGGACTAATAGAGACCCCTCTCTTTCACATTTTAGGGTATTTCACTGTGATGCATATGTACATGTTGTAAAGGAGAAAAGAACCAAGTTTGATAGTAAATATGAAAGGTGCATCATTATTGGGTATATGGATGGTTTAAAAGGTTATAAGCTTTGGAACCCAGAAACAAGGAAGGTTGTGTACAACCAAGATGTGGTTTTTAGAGAGGTGAAATATGTTATTAAAAATGAAGTCCTATCAAAGGAACATGAGAAGATAGAGTTTGAGCTAAAGAAGGAAGAATCAGACTCTACAACAGAACAAGAATCATAAGATGAAGAGCCACAAATTGTAGTTGTGAGAAGATCAGTTTGAGAAAGAATGTAGCCAAAAAGGTATAGTCCATCTGCTTTCTATTCAAATTTTGCTTTATCTATTACTAATGATTATCCTTGAACTGTCAGGGAGGCAGTAGTTTTAAACGATGGAAAAATTTGGAAAGAGGCCATGGTTGATGAAATGATATCTTTGGACAAAAATGAGGCTTGGGATCTAGTGGAGTTTCCAGATGGAAGGAAACCCATTGGAAGAAAATGGTTGTTTGAGAAGAATATGAATGCAGAAGGCAAGGTGGAGAAATACAAATCTTGGTTGGTAGCAAAAGGTTATTCCCAGGTGTCGGGAATTGATTTTGGTGATATATTTTCTCCTGTTCCTGAGGTAGATTCTATTAGATTACTTTTATTTGTTTCTACTCCTTTTGATTTTGAGGTAGAATGAATGGATGTGAAGACAACATTTATTCACGGGGATCTAGAAGAAGAGATCTACATGAAGCAATTTGAAGGCTTTGTGGTTAAGCGTAAGAAATAAATAGTATGCAAGTTAAAAAAGTCTTAGTATGGTTTAAAACAGTCAGCAAGGATGTGGTATCAAAAATTTGATACATATATAAGGGGACTTGGCTTCACCAGAAGCAAAGTGGATCAGTATGTGTATTTTAAATTAATTGGTGACTATGTTATTTATTTAGTCTTGTATGTGGATGATATGTTGCCGACTGGAAATGATAAAGAAACTATCCAGGATTTTAAGACCCAATTGTCCTCCAAATTCTACATGAAGGATCTTGGTGTTGCAAACTGTATTTTGGGGATGGAAATTAAATGAGAATGGGAAAAGAGGAAGCTTTGGTTAAACCAGAGGAAGTATGTTGAGAAAATTCTGTAGAGGTTTAATATGTAGGATAGTAAGCCGGTGAAGGTTCCTATTCCTATAGGTGTAAAGTTATATGCTGAAAAATGTCCCAAGACACAACAAGAGGAAGAGGACATGTCTTGTGTTCCATATGCAAGTGTAGTCGATAGCATGATGTATGAAATGGTATGTTCTAAACCAAACATTGCATATGTAGTGGGAGTATTGAGCAGGTTTATTTCCCAACCAGGGAAGGAGAATTGTACAACAATGAAGTGATTTTTCAGGTATTTGTGTGGCACTAGTGATTATGGTCAGTGCTACCAAGGAAGACCAGGATTGGATAGAGTTTTGAACATCTGTGGCTTTTTTGAAGCAAATTGGGCTGGAAATATGGATCAGAGAAGACCCAAAAATGGGTATATTTTTAACATATTTTGAGGTGCATTCAATTAGTTGAGCAAGAGATAGTCTATAGTGGCGCTTTCAACTACAGAGGTAGAAAACATGGCAACCACTCATGCAAGTAAGGAAGCAGTTTGGTTGTAGAGATTGTGTTCAAGTATGGGGTCGGTACAACGGGCTATAAGGATAGACTGCGCTAGCCAAAGAGAAATTTTCTTGGCAAAGGACCCTTCTTATCATTCAAAGACAAAGCACATTGATGTTCAATATCACTTTTTGAGGGATATATTTGAGGACAAAAAGGTGTTGTTGGTAAAGGTGGACACTTTGAAGAATGATGTAGAAGCATTAATGAAGTTTGTGAGCACTGAGAATTTTTCTTGGTGTAGAGAAACGATGGGCATTGTAGGGCTAGATCAATGACTAAGCTCTCTTGTGACCCATTGTGTGGAAAAGAAAACAATAAGTGGGAGATTGTTTGGTGTGTTTTATATTCTTTCCACGACTAGCCGCACATGTGGGGGGACCACAACTGTCATTGTTCGTTGCATCGGGCACATCAAGGGGGTCATAGAGGGAGTGTAGCCCCCTTTGGCAAGGTGTTTCATGGGGTGGTAGCCCCCCTACACAGGGTCTATGGAAGCGCCCTGATATTTCTTTTTTGGACCCTGTTATCACTTAAGAATTCTGATTTCAAAACCGCTCACAATAGTTTGATGGTAAAAATTCGGTGCTAGTCTAGGTTTGAGTTTTGTATTGAAACTGTGATTTTTGGGAACAACTCAGCAGTTTCGTAGCGCGCTACGAAACTGCTGAAGCTGCATAATTAACGATCAGTGAACCAAATTTTGAAGACTTTCCTATCAGCATTAAAAAAGTTTTTGTGTCAGCACACATGCACATGGGAAAAGTTTACAGCACATCAAAACGTGGCCTGACAAGTGCTGCGGTGATATCATCCTTGCTAGAACCGATTAAGTGACAGTTAAAGTGTTGTGAAGCGGCCTGATGAAATTTATTATAAAGACCCTTTATTAAAGCCTTATATATTTTATGATATAACTCATGAAAGAGAATCTCATAGAGGTGTCTCTGTTTCATATCAGAATATTCATGAAGCACAATTTGCCCTACAGTTGTATGAACATCTTCAGAAATTTGTGAAGTCTGCGAGCATTAAGTTTTCTGTTGACATTATCACACCATATAAACTACAGCTGAAATGTTTGCGGCGGAAGTTCGAAAGTGTTCTTAACACTAAAGAGGGAAAAGGATTATATATTAACACTGTAGTTGCTTTCAGGGTCAAGAACGAGATGTAATCATCATGTCTTGTGTCCAAGCTTCTAGCCATGGTGTAGGTTTTGTTGCTGATATTCGTCGAATGAACGTGTCTTTGACAAGAGCTCGCAGAGGACTTTGGGTTATAAGTAATGCCGCAGCACTGAAACAGTCAAATAACTAGTCAGCGTTAACCGATGATGCAAAAGCAATTTTATAGGGCATTGATTCAAAAAGACTTGGAAGTTTCTTGTGAATAGCTAGAGGAATGCTACAAATGTTATTCTTGCGGATGAGATGGGCCTTGAAAAAACTGTGCAGTCTGTGTCAATGCTCGGGTTTTTACAAAATGTGCAGCAGATACACGGTCCTTTCCTTGTAGTTGTACCCTTGTCAACATTAACAAACCGGGCAAAAGAATTCTGCAAATGGCTGCCTGACATGAATGTTGTTGTTTATGTAGGAAATCGTGCAAGAAGAGAGGTTTGCCAGGAGTATGGATTTTATACCAACAAGAAGACTGGCCGACTTATTAAGTTAAACACATTATTGACCACATATGAGATTGTGTTGAAAGATAGGGCCATTCTCTCAAAGATCAAGTGGAATTATCTCATGGTTGATGAAGCACACCGATTGAAGAATAGTGAAGCCTCACTCTACACTGCTCTCTGTGAATTCAGTACCAAAAATAAGTTGTGGATTACTGGGACACCTTTGCAGAATAGTGTTGAAGAGCTGCGGGCTCTATTGCATTTTCTTGATCAGGGCAATTTCAGGAATAAGGCGATTTTGTGGAGAAATACAAGAACTTGAGCTCAATCAACAAGAATGAGCTTGCTAATCTACACAAAGAGCTTCGGCCTCATCTGCTCCGAAGAGTCATCAAAGATGTTGAGAAATCTTTGCCGCCAAAGATAGAACGCATTTTAAGAGTTGAGATGTTTCCTCTTCAGAAACAGTACTACAAATGGATTTTGGAGCGGAACTTTCATAATTTGAATAAGGGAATGCGTTGAAACCAGGTTTCACTATTAAATGTTGTTGTTGACTTGAAGAAATGTTGTAACCATCCATTTCTATTCGAGAGTGCGGATTATGGCTATGGTGCAGATGTCAACATGAATGATAGTAGCAAAGTTCAACGTATCATTTTAAGCAGTGGCAAGCTAGTTATTCTGGACAAATTGCTTAATAGGCTGCGAGAGACAAAACATCGTGTCTTGATATTCTCACAGATGGTCAAGATCTTAGATATACTAGCAAATTACTTGTCTTTGAGGGGTTTCCAGTTTCAGAGGCTGGATGGTAGTACAAGGGCAGACTTGCGTCATCAGGTAATGGAGCATTTTAATGCACCAGGAAGTGAAGATTTTTGTTTCCTACTTTCAACCCGTGCAGGAGGTCTGGAAATCAATCTGGCTACTGCGGATACAGTGATTATTTTTTATTCTGATTGGAATCCTCAAAATGATTTACAGGCAATGAGTAGAGCTCATCGAATCGGTCAGCAGGAGGTTGTCAATATTTATCGCTTTGTTACAAGCAGGAGTGTTGAGGAAGACATTCTAGAATGGGCTAAACAGAAGATGGTTCTTGACCATTTAGTGATTCAGAAGCTTAATGCACAAGGCAGACTGGAAAAGAAAGAAACAATAAAAAGGGAACTGCATTATTTGATAAGAATGAGCTTTCAGCAATTTTGAGGTTTGGTGCCGAGGAGCTTTTCAAGGAAGATAAAAATGAAGAGGAAGCGAAAAAAAAACTTGAGAACGTGGATATTGATGAGATACTTGAAAGAGCTGAAAAGGTTGAGTCAAAGGAAACCAAAAGCATAAAAACAGGGGCAGTTTCCTGTTTCTCAGCAGAGGTAAAGGGATACGACATTGAAGAGCAACATGGAGCCTTGAACATCCACCACAGCCACCGCCAGAAGGGAGCCAAATGTCAGAGAATGAAATCATCTTAATTAAAATCATCA
Source organism: Pinus tabuliformis (assembly GCA_031772625.1). NCBI lineage: Eukaryota > Viridiplantae > Streptophyta > Pinopsida > Pinales > Pinaceae > Pinus > Pinus tabuliformis. The sequence goes on from CM062815.1 coordinate 236,027,144, forward strand.
TGCATGTAACACAGTGTTAGAATCATAGTAGATTTAGAACTCTAAAAAAGCTCCAGTTAGCACTTTATTGTATTTATTAGTTAGTTAAATAGTTGATAGGTGTCATTAGAGGTAGTTGTCGAATTCCCCTCATGCTGGAGGAGGAATCTCGATCAGTTAGAATATGAATTCTATATATAGCTGAAACAACAATGTAATGAGGGTGGGAAAACTTTATAACAGAGCATTGTATTTGGCTTATGAAAAGACAGAGTTTCAGTAATATAATTTGGCTTTACTTCTCAGGATTCATGAAGGATTTCTATGTTCAGAATGTGTGATCTTGTCCTTTCCTAAATTTTTTACAGTTGTATAGATGTATAATCACTCAGAATTCACTGATTGTGCTCTGATTTCCTGTATGCATTTATAAACTGTGGTTTCATATGAGTTATGTTATGAATATTCAAATGCTGAATGCCCTGACTTCTATGTAAAGTCAAGAGCCTTGTTTATTGAGGTGTTGTTGACTCCATAGGCCCAATGGAAACTTGTTTAATGTTTTTTCAGCATCTATATTTGTCACAGTTATTTCACAAAGAGTTAGCCATCTTATCTTAATCAAAATCATTAACCCATCTAGAGAGAGCCCTCTCAGGTTGAGGAGGCTAAGCCTCAGCCTAGAGTAGGTTTGAAACAGTTACTTGAAGTCTTCCTAGTCTGCAGCCTTCCAGGGTCTGATTTTGAGATAACATTTTGGTGCATCTGCCGGGAGCCTGAAGATTACTCATTCCCGAAATCAGGAAGCTGAACTTCTGAAGGTAGCAGGAGCTCAGAAATTTTTTGAGGCTGCAAATCTACCTTGGCGACTCCATTGTTGAAGAATTCAAAATTCATACATTCATGGTGATTCCACTGGAGTTATGAAGGACCCAGATGCTACCATTCTTATTTCAAGGTATGCATGCATAAATTTTTCAGGAATTCATGGTTTCCCAAATCATTTTCCCAAGGATGCATATTTTCTAAGGAATGGTCCAAAATTCAATGGAGAAGATCTGAGTTTAACTTTGAAGCATATATCAGATTTTTGTGATTTTACAGAGCTTCTTAGAGTTAAGCATGAGGATGTTTGCATTATGTTGTTCTATGATTCACTTCAAGGGAAATGCAAACAGTGGATTGAAAGCTTTCCTGCCAAATCCATTAAGTCATTTGAAGACTTTTGGTTTACGTTTTTGGAGGAATTGATAGATAGATCAGAGTTGGTGGCAAAATCTCCTTCAATTCAAGGTTTCAAACAATGGAATAATGATCATAGTAATGGAGAAACAGATGAAAATTTTTCTTTGTCCTTGTCCTCGTATCTAAAATCATTTGAGTGTAAGGCAGAGGATAAGATGAAATTTTTGAATCAAATTGCGAATGACATTGAGAAAGACATTGAAGGTTTACAAGGTCAAATTCAGGCATATAGTTTTCATAATCATGATCATTATTTTCAGAAGCTTTCTATGGCAGAACACAAGGAGAGAGTGTTGATTACTTTCTCTTTCACGATTGAGGAACTGTACACTGTTGTTGAAGATCAGTTTGCACAACCAGAAAGTTACAAGAATCATCAAGCTGATCATGTATTCTGGGATCCTATAGCTAAATACATGGAAGAGTTTTACTCTCCAGTGTTTCAGTTTTTCTATGAAGATCAGAGGCCATTTCAATGGCAGCGGTCATCACAATATAATATTGGCTCTGAACTCCGATGCGGTCAAAGAAATCAAATATCAGATAAGACAAATGATTGGCTACATTGGAAATTTCACATTGATTGAGCAGAAAGAAGTTGAAATTGATAGGGTAGGTAGGTAGGAAAATGCAAATAAGCTCAAGGTCAACTGAGCATTTTTCAGTAGATGTAGATTTCTTTCTCCTACAGTCATCATCAAACTTAAGCCCAAGGTGAAGGCCCCAGAAGCTTGAAAGGGACGCTTGTCAAGCAAATTTCTGTTTGTCATAAATGGATAAGGCACTGGACATACGAGTTCTTAGTGTACTACAGGAGCACACTATCCCAAGTGGAGCCACTGTTATCACTTAAGAATTCTGATTTCAAAACCACTCACAATAGTTTGATGGTAAAAATTTGGTGCTAGTCTAGGTTTGAGTTTTGTATTGAAACTGTGATTTTTGGGAACAACTCAGCAGTTTCGTAGCGCGCTACGAAACTGCTGAAGCTGCATAATTAACGATCAGTGAACCAAATTTTGAAGACTTTCCTATCAGCATTAAAAAAGTTTTTGTGTCAGCACACATGCACATGGGAAAAGCTTACAGCACATCAAAACGTGGCCTGACAAGTGCTGCGGTGATATCATCCTTGCTAGAACCGATTAAGTGACAGTTAAAGTGTTGTGAAGCGGCCTGATGAAATTTATTATAAAGACCCTTTATTAAAGCCTTATATATTTTATGATATAACTCATGAAAGAGAATCTCATAGAGGTGGCTCTGTTTCATATCAGAATATTCATGAAGCACAATTTGCCCTGCAGTTGTATGAACATCTTCAGAAATTTGTGAAGTCTGCGGGCATTAAGGTTTCTGTTGACATTATCACACCATATAAACTACAGCTGAAATGTTTGCGGCGGAAGTTCGAAAGTGTTCTTAACACTGAAGAGGGAAAAGGATTATATATTAACACTGTAGTTGCTTTCAGGGTCAAGAACGAGATGTAATCATCATGTCTTGTGTCCGAGCTTCTAGCCATGGTGTAGGTTTTGTTGCTGATATTCGTCGGATGAACGTGGCTTTGACAAGAGCTCGCAGAGGACTTTGGGTTATAAGTAATGCCGCAGCACTGAAACAGTCAAATAACTGGTCAGCGTTAACCGATGATGCAAAAGCAATTTTATAGGGCATTGCTTCAAAAAGACTTGGAAGTTTCTTGTGAACAGCTAGAGGAATGCTACAAATGTTATTCTTGCGGATGAGATGGGCCTTGAAAAAACTGTGCAATCTGTGTCAATGCTCGGGTTTTTACAAAATGTGCAGCAGATACACGGTCCTTTCCTTGTAGTTGTACCCTTGTCAACATTAACAAACTGGGCAAAAGAATTCCGCAAATGGCTGCCTGACATGAATGTTGTTGTTTATGTAGGCAATCGTGCAAGAAGAGAGGTTTGCCAGGAGTATGGATTTTATACCAACAAGAAGACTGGCCGACTTATTAAGTTAAACACATTATTGACCACATATGAGATTGTGTTGAAAGATAGGGCCATTCTCTCAAAGATCAAGTGGAATTATCTCATGGTTGATGAAGCACACCGATTGAATAATAGTGAAGCCTCACTCTACACTGCTCTGTGTGAATTCAGTACCAAAAATAAGTTGTGGATTACTGGGACACCTTTGCAGAATAGTGTTGAAGAGCTGCGGGCTCTATTGCATTTTCTTGATCAGGGCAATTTCAGGAATAAGGCGATTTTGTGGAGAAATACAAGAACTTGAGCTCAATCAACAAGAATGAGCTTGCTAATCTACACAAAGAGCTTCGGCCTCATCTGCTCCGAAGAGTCATCAAAGATGTTGAGAAATCTTTGCCGCCAAAGATAGAACGCATTTTAAGAGTTGAGATGTTTCCTCTTCAGAAACAGTACTACAAATGGATTTTGGAGCGGAACTTTCATAATTTGAATAAGGGAATGCGTGGAAACCAGGTTTCACTATTAAATGTTGTTGTTGAATTGAAGAAATGTTGTAACCATCCATTTCTATTCGAGAGTGCGGATTATGGCTATGGTGCAGATGTCAACATGAATGATAGTAGCAAAGTTCAACATATCATTTTAAGCAGTGGCAAGCTAGTTATTCTGGACAAATTTCTTAATAGCGTGCGAGAGACAAAACATCGTGTCTTGATATCCTCACAGATGGTCAAGATCTTAGATATACTAGCAAATTACTTGTCTTTGAGGGGTTTCCAGTTTCAGAGGCTGGATGGTAGTACAAGGGCCGACTTGCGTCATCAGGTAATGGAGCATTTTAATGCACCAGGAAGTGAAGATTTTTTGTTTCCTACTTTCAACCCGTGTAGGAGGTCTGGAAATCAATCTGGCTACTGCGGATACAGTGATTATTTTTTATTCTGATTGGAATCCTCAAAATGATTTACAGGCAATGAGTAGAGCTCATCGAATCGGTCAGCAGGAGGTTGTCAATATTTATCGCTTTGTTACAAGCAGGAGTGTTTAGGAAGACATTCTAGAATGAGCTAAACAGAAGATGGTTCTTGACCATTTAGTGATTCAGAAGCTTAATGCACAAGGCAGACTGGAAAAGAAAGAATCAATAAAAAGGGAACTTCATTATTTGATAAGAATGAGCTTTCAACAATTTTGATGTTTGGTGCCGAGGAGCTTTTCAAGGAAGATAAAAATGAAGAGGAAGCGAAAAAAAACTTGAGAACGTGGATATTGATGAGATAATTGAAAGAGCTGAAAAGGTTGAGTCAAAGGAAACCAAAAGCATAAAAATAGGGGCAGTTTCCTGTTTCTGAGCAGAGGTAAAGGGATACGATATTGAAGAGCAACATGGAGCCTTGAACATCCACCACAGCCACCGCCAAAAGGGAGCGAAATGTCAGAGAACGAAATCATCTTAATTAAAATCATCATGCATGTAACACGGTGTTAGAATCATAGTAGATTTAGAACTCTAAAAAAGCTCCAGTCATCACTTTATTGTATTTATTAGTTAGTTAAATAGTTGATAGGTGTCATTAGAGGTAGTTGTCGAATTCCCCTCATGCTGGAGGAGGAATCTCGATCAGTTAGAATAAGAATTCTATATATAGCTGAAACAACAATGTAATGAGGGTGGGAAAACTTTATAACAGAGCATTTTATTTGGCTTATGAAAAGACAGAGTTTCAGTAATATAATTTGGCTTTACTTCTCAGGATTCATGAAGGATTTCTATGTTCAGAATGTGTGATCTTGTCCTTTCCTAAATTTTTTACAGTTGTATAGATGTATAATCACTCAAAATTCACTGATTGTGCTCTGATTTCCTGTATGCATTTATAAACTGTGGTTTCATATGAGTTATGTTCTGAATATTCAAATTCTGAATGCCCTGACTTCTATGTAAAGTCAAGAGCCTTGTTTATTGAGGTGTTGTTGACTCCATAGGCCCAATGGAAACTTGTTTAATGTTTTTTCAGCATCTATATTTGTCACAGTTATTTCACAAAGAGTTAGCCATCTTATCTTAATCAAAATCATTAACCCATCTAGAGAGAGCCCTCTCAGGTTGAGGAGGCTAAGCCTCAGCCTAAAGTAGGTTTGAAACAGTTACTTGAAGTATTCCTGGTCTGCAGCCTTCCAGGGTCTGATTTTGAGATAACATTTTGGTGCGTCTGCCGGGAGCCTGAAGATTATTCATTCCCGAAATCAAGAAGCTGAACTTCTGAAGGTAGCAGGAGCTCAGAAATTTTTTGAGGCTGCAAATCTACCTTGGCGACTCCATTGTTGAAGAATTCAAAATTCATACATTCATGGTGATTCCACTGGAGTTATGAAGGACCCAGATGCTACCATTCTTATTTCAAGGTATGCATGCATAAATTTTTCAGGAATTCATGGTTTCCCAAATCATTTTCCCAAGGATGCATATTTTCTAAGGAATGGTCCAAAATTCAATGGAGAAGATCTGAGTTTAACTTTGAAGCATATATCAGATTTTTGTGATTTTACAGAGCTTCTTAGAGTTAAGCATGAGGATGTTTGCATTATGTTGTTCTATGATTCACTTCAAGGGAAATGCAAACAGTGGATTGAAAGCTTTCCTGCCAAATCCATTAAGTCATTTGAAGACTTTTGGTTTATGTTTTTGGAGGAATTGATAGATAGATCAGAGTTGGTGGCAAAATCTCCTTCAATTCAAGGTTTACGAATTGGGATTTACAAATGCTTCGGCATGTATATATATGTATTGTAACATTTCAAGGAACATAATGAAAAATCAATCTGGTAGTCCCGGTTTTGGTATTTAGCGGAAAATCTATGGTTATATCTGTTTTATGTTTTATGTTCTTCCCATAGTTTATTTTCTGTTTTTAGAATTTGTCTACAGGTAATTTCTATATAGGGTTGAAACCTACAGGTTTCAGACCTATTACCATAAGAAAACAAATCACATAGTTGGAAAAAAAATTCCCTAACAAACTTGTCTTCTTCCTCACTGGCTGCTCCTCCAATCTCATCCCAAAAAGTCTTGAGAAAACCAACCACAAACATACTTCTTTCGTTCTTCTCTTGGTCTCTTTAGATCTATGACTATTTCAAAGGTGATATATCCTTTATTCTTGCACTTTGGATGGTGAAATTATCCTCAAATAATCTTCTATTTATATTCCTTCTTGAGCTAACATCCAACCCTTCAAACAAACTCCTTAAGTGAGGTCGAATTGAATCTTTAGGACAATTAGCCCACACAAACATATAAAAAATTAATATCTCAGCTTATACAACTCCCATATTGGTGCTTGAAGAAACTCTTTCTCCTCTAAGGGTGTTCTTCCATTTCCAAGTGTCAAGTGTTGAAAATCCTCCTTGGTTTCACACCCACGGGCTTGGGTGAAAAACCCACATCTTGGGTACTTAGCCCACAAATCCCTTTTGTGGTGCCAAATCCTCCACTACCCTATACGCTATGGTTTGGAGTACCTCCCAAGCTACTAATCTCAAAACTCCCTCTTAGTGAGGGAGGTACTCCCAAGACTAGGAAGTAACTTGTCATCAAATTCACTTCTCGTGATACTACCCCAACTTATGGCACTTACCACTCCAAAAAACCCAGTAACATGAATCACACCCTTCTCGAAATATCACTATAATTTGAAGGATCTTAATTCTTATCTTGAAATGATTTCATATCATTCCATGGTTCCTTCTTGCCAGCTATAGAAGCACCCTTTCTCCCCACTGATCACGCGCTCTTCTTGGGTTACACATTCTCCCTCTGAACCTGTAAACCTCTACTAGAAATTTACTCCCTATGAACCTCTAGAAATAGGACCTTCTCCTGTTTCTGCTTCTCATGATCTATAAGCTTTCTCGTAAGCCTGTATAGAACAAGCTCCCTAACTCCAATGACTACTCCACCAGAGCTAGAGCCTTTGGGCCCAGCTTCACCTTCCCATCCTAGAAAATCATGTCAAACCCTTTCCACTCAATCATTGAGACAAAAAACACATTATATCTAAGATCTGATACATATAGTACATCCCGAACTCACATCAACTAACTTGAATCCATCTTGAATGGCATGACACCTGATCCTCTGATATTCTTCTGACTCTTGTCGCCCACCACCATGTGCAACTTCGAGTCCCACTTAGCTAGATTCTCGAACACATTCTATGAACCTATTATATGCATTGACACACCACTATCCATGTACCATGTAGCCTTAGTGATGGTACCATTTGATAAATGAGAGGTTAAAGAAAAATCATCACTCTCTAATCTCCTAGAGAGGTCATCTATCTCGATAAAGGTGGTGACACCTACAACCTACTTCCCCTTCTTGTTCTCATCATCTCCCTACTTCTTCTTCATTTTTTTTTCGAATAATGACCATAATTTCCACATTTGAAACACTTCAACTTACTTAAGTCCTTTTTCTTTCCCTTCATCCTTGCTGTAAGAGCCACGTCATCATTAGAAACATTCTTCTTTAAATGAAGATTCTTCACTCACAATTATTCCTGAATGAAGTGATCCCACATCCTATTCCATTCTAGTAGCTTCTATTTGGAAACAATCCCTTTAATGAATGGGTTCCATTCTGGTGTAAACCCCTTCAAACAAATCCTTACCATCTCATAATTTGTAATAGTCACTCTGATGGTGACAAGCTCATCTTGAACCTGCGAATATCTAGTCTAATATGAAGTCACCCCTTCAGCCTCTGTCATCTTGGTGCCCTTTAAATTATCCCATAATACCAACAGTTCTCTTTCTTATTCTGGAAAACAACCTAAATATATTTCCACATCTCATGGGCAGTGTTCTCCCAAGCAAATGAGGTATTAAATGATCCTTGACACCATATAGGATGGTCAACTTGGTGCTTGTATCCATCTCTTCATACACTTCTATCTCCTTAGGTTCAGTCGACTTCTTGATCTCTTTATCAGGACATTCCTATATCTTGTTCACCATTAGAACCAACTTGATCCTTTACATCCATGGACTATAGTTGGAAAACCCTTCCAACCTGTCCTCATATTGCATATCAACTGTCATCTTAGACATTGTTATTAGCCCTTCAACAACAATGTGAGAAACTCCCTCTTAAGATGTACTTGATGTGCACACTCTGATTCATCGGCACTTCAAAGTAGCTCATATAACATGTTGTTTTTCCATGATACTATAGAATTTAGGTTAGGGTCTTAGAACCTCTGACACTACTAGCTTAAATTCCAAAGCAAACTACTTTGCATAGTGAAATATAAACAATAGTAAATCAACATGTGCACAAATATACAACGTTTTACATTTTTTCAATAACTGAAATTCATTATATTATCAATCTATAATAAAACATTTTAGAGTTCCCATATTAGGGATCATGTCCCTCACACAATAGTTGATACAAGAATACAAACTAGGGTTTCGTGTCAACAACTATGACAACCAATCTTCCTTTAACAAGATACAAATACCTGACTAGTTGATATAGCATGCCTCACAACTCCACTTGGTCATACCCTAAACACATATACTGGTCCTTCTGCTCCCAATCTAAAACTCTACCTCTATCAATGGATCCTTCTCCTTTAGTTCACTTAACATGAATCTCCAATTTTCCCTATAGCTAATCGTTAGTCCATCAGTGAATCAACACATATGGACTTTTTGTGAATTGTTCACAACTCCTTGACTTCCCACTACTTCTCCTCAACTCTTAAAGACTTCTTCCCTGTATTTCCTTCATGTGTTTCTCCAATTAGGAAAACTTAGGGCATGGATGGATACCTTGTATCGCTATAAGAAGTCCTACTCTTCAACAAAATTGGGCTTGACAAATTTCTCCTTTGACTTCCTTCTTTTCTCCTTCAAAGATCAATCTTTGAGCATCACAAAATTCTACCTCTCCTAGTAGACCTAATGTCCTTCTTCAGTTTGCACTTAGGGCCTCCTTAGATGCCTACTTTCTTCCCTTCTAACATCCACAAGATTCCCAACCAATCTCTATCCAACCTGGACTATATCCACTAGAAAAAATGTTATTCAAAAAGGGTTAACATACCTTGTCCTTTAGAATACTTCTTCCCTTCTTAAACTTTGACCCTGTGCACAATTCTGATATTTTCGGCCTGTTGTTAGGGATGACAGTAACTATTGTTACAACCCCAAAATTTTCCTTAGATCTCCTCAAAATGAATGTGGGTAGCCTTCCTCTATAAGCACCTTCCTTCATTGGCCTTTAGGACATGTTTCAACTAAGCGCTCAACCTTTTCGGCCCTCCAAGCGATACCTATAGGAGATCGACCTCTACTAGGGAAATCACATAAGGTTTTAGACTTATTGCCATAAGAAAACCAACCACAAACTTGGCAGAAAACTACCCTACAAAACTTATCTTCTTCGTCGTTGGTCGCTCCTCCAATCTATGCCCAAACAGCTTGAGAAGAAAAACCACAAACATACTTCTTACCTTCTTCACTTGGCTTGAGGAGAAGGAAATGAAAATAGGTAGAAGGAATAAGATGGAATTAGGGGAATTTTGAGGTATAAAATGGGCCTCGTAAGGAAATTATAAAATAATAATGGAAATAATAAAATAGGATTAGGTTACATCATCAAATTTTAGAGGGAAAAAAAGAAAAAGCTACTTTTTCAACTCATATTTTCAACTTATCTCCTTATGGGTTTACTCAAATTTCAAGCGGGAACACCCATTGGATACATAATTTGATTCTTCATCCAAGGAGTACCCATGATGCACACTTTTGATGGACCCTGCTACATGAAAAATGAGAAATACATGGAAAACGTGATTGCAATCATGCCTTTTCACGTATTTCTCATTTTTCGTGTACAAGGGTCCATCAAAAGTATGCGACATGGGTACCCGTTGGATGAGGAATTAAATTTTGCATCCAATGAGTACTCCCTCTTGAAATTTTAGTAACACATTAGGGAGATAAGTTGAAAATATGAGTTGAAAAAGTAGTTTTATTATTTTATTATTTTTTAATGGTTTTACATTTTTACTCCAAAAATGGTGAATCATCCCCCATGGTTGACATCATCATCTTGAATACTATTTGTTCTTATAAAGTTTATTTTGGTTGTACATTTTTCTTAGGAGGCCCATTTTAGACCTCAAAATTCCCTTAATGAGGTTGATAGTGGGCACAAAACTATGCATAAAACAGAAAATGGAAATGATATAGGAAGACAGTTACGAGGATGACACTTTGCAGAGTGGGAGGAGGTATCGATCGGGTGATGTAGGAGGAGGTCGGCTAGTGTCGGCACCTGCCTAAAGAAGGAGCCTAGAGGGAGTGTCTAAGAGAGGCCATCTCAACACACAGAGTAATGTTAGTGAACAGAGCTATGAAGGGACGCAGTTCGACTTGCCGCGAATAGAGGAAGGAAAAAGAGACCAACTGAGTCCATGCAGTACGAAATATTTGGAATGGGGAAAACATAATGAGACTATGCTTGACATTGAGTCTATAACCCTGTATGCATCTATGAACCAGGAGGTAAGCACTTAGTGCATGGATATGACTAATGTAGAATGTAATTGTAGTCAGGGAGGAGGAAATAGTAGTAGTAGTGGAATCAGTCAAGTTGTAGCAAGGGTGACATAAGGTATCTGAAATTGGAGTGGTGCACAGTCAGGCTCACAATTTTCAACTATTACAACAAGTGCAAGAGGGATTAGTTAGCCAGGAAGTACCACATAGACTACCATGGCGAGCGTAGATTTGTGGATGCTGATGTTTCAAGGTGTTGGGATCGAGGACCCACAACAAAATTTGTTTATATGTGAGGTCATATAGATAGCTAAGTAGGTTCGCACATTGATGTAGTACATGAAATTCAAAAGCGCGATTCTAACTAGATAGAACAAGACGTTGATGGAAATCAAACAAGAATCGATCAGGGAGTTATGAAAGCCAAAGTTTCAGTCCCAATGTATTATGAAACTAAAGGAAATCAAGCGTAGTCCGAGAGAGTTGGTGTGGGACTTCGACCAATGGTTTAAATTTATGAAGGATAGACTAACATTCAGGATTCCATATGCACAACATAAGGAATGGTTATTGCAGGACTTCTACCACATATCAGAATACCATTGACGCAACAAAGGATAGGTATACAGATGAAAGCTCTGGAGCTAGTGTTGAAGTTAGAGGCCTCACCAGAAGGAAACAGGGAGAATAATGGTATGGCATAGGTGTAGTCTTATCTAGATGTGTTAGCTTCCCAAGTTAAAGACCTGAATAAGGGGAAGGAAAAGCAGGAGCAAGTATGGTACACCATATAAATGTGTGTAAATTGTTGATTGATTACATGGTGACTTATGCGGCGAACCCACTTGCACAAGGTGAAGGAATGTGGTGCGAGATCTACCAGGTATGGGGCCATATACCATCTATCTTCCTAATGATGTAAACGTATGAGGCCAAAACCCATGCTCTATTCTACAACTTCCATAAATCAGTGGGACATGAAATCCACCACTTCCACACAACTCGAGCTAATGTGCAAGGGCCCGAGGGAATGAAAGTTGTGTCGACTCAATGCAACCAACCTAGATATAACCAAGGAGAATAATACAACTAGTAAGGATGAGGATGAGGTGTGGTGGAAATAGGACTTGGAGACCAGGATGAGTAATAAGTGGATTTGGGTGAGGAAAAAGCATGATTGTCTATTAAAATTGTGGACAACAAGGTCATCTAGAATGTGATTGCACCAATACCTATGCACTTGTATTTATTTTAAATAGTTATACGATCCAACAGATAACTACCCCTAGATTATCATCAAGTGGTGGGAGAAGAAGGGCCCCAATGTGTAAATGATCGTTGTTGAAACCCACATGACATAACAATAGGCACACTCCGTAACACGAAGAGGTTTCAAGACAGAAGCCAATAATGTGAGACCTCATACACTACAACACTAGTGGGTAAGGAGAGCGCCTGGACCTACTTCAAAGTTTGACCATGTCAAGGAAAATACCACATATAAGAAGGCATGATGAGCAATAATCGTGGAAGAATGGGACAAGCTAGAAAGTAGGTGCAAAGTGGCAATGCCAGAGATATTTCATGCCACTATAAGTAGGGAGTAGAGGACAATAGTGGATCCAGTTTAGAGTCTTCTGCAAAGTTTCTTAGATTTAGTAAATGACACTGATGCCTCAAATATTAAGTTTAGAAGGATGGTGGAACAATGTGCTAATGGAACTGAGGAGACTGCTGCACGAGCTTCACTAAGGTTTTGTGAATCAAGTCGCTCACAAAAAAAGAACCAGTGAAGAATTTTAGTTTGGCGCATAAATCAGAGAGTATGAGATGGAAAACATTATTTTGGACTTGGGATAATATATACATATTCTACCAAAAATCATGTGGGAAATTATGGGGAAGCCCAAGTTGACTTGGTATCCAATTCAACTCAGATTGGCCAATCAACATCGGATTTTTCCTATTGAATGGTTGTCAGGAGTACTAGTGGACATCAATGGGGTGTCAAATACCACTGATTTTGAATTGATCGAAGTTGTGGATGATACTGACCACTATTCGGCTCTTTTGAGGATCAACTGGGCATTTGATAATCATAAAATTATTAATATAAAGAAAAGGAAAATGATATTCGAGGGAGGAGGTATGCGAGTAATCATGACATTGGATCAGTTTGAAGGGGATCAATATGATGAACTAGTGAAAATTGATCTTAGTCGTGAGGAATTAGATAATTTGTATAGTGTAAAAACTCAATGGGATGATTATGTAAATCCTACAACCAATGGAGTGCTGAGTTGGTGCAACACTGGTATCTTGTGCCTTGAACTCAGAATATGCCTTGGAAAATTGGTAGAATCGACTACATGAAGTCAACGTCCAGAGATGTGCACGTGTTACAAGGATGGTGTGCTAGATATAGATAAAGGTGCACTCACTTCGATGGGTTATTGGGAGTAGATATTTTTGTTCGAGTGTACAAGAACCATATACTATATTGTTAGAAGATTCTTGCGTTGGATATTGCATTGCACACTACACTATCTGGATGGTGGGCTGTGCATAAAGAGCAAGTCGCAGGATGATGACAATGTAAAGAACTGTTGAAATTTAGATTTGGGACTGGCTCTAGGGTCCCTGGAGTGAAATATTCAGGTATGGAATGCCCTAAGACTCAGCTGAAGAAGTGTGTTGCATCATGGAATAAGGGACATGTATTATATAAGGAATGGGTACATTGATTTAAACACACCCTAGATGTCATTCCAACAAAATGGTATATTAAATTGGAAGTGCGAATAGGAAAGTGGGATTGGGATGAACTGACACAAAATTTTAGTGGTACCTGCTTTGAAGCATAAGAGACAAAGTTGGATGAAACTGTTGTGATGAAATATATTCACTGCTAATGAACTAAAAATGGTTATGAGTAGAATGTCATGTGCTAATCATCAACACCTACAGCGAGTGTAGGAATTCTTAGAGTATTACAATGTCGCAGGGAAAGGAGAGGATGGTGAAGATCCCCGAAACATCTAAATTCCAAAATTTGAAGGTGTGCATGTAGTGGAAGGACCACCATTACAGTTCAAGGAGTATGCACAACCAATCAAGACTAGGAAGGTGAATGTCAAGACTTAATAAAGTCTCTTTGATATGTAATGTATACTTGAAGATGATGTAAAAAATTGCAAGTAAAATTCTTATGTGTTGTAGCCAATGGAGCACTTTGCATAACACATAAAATAATGGATTTTAAACTTAGTTAACAAAATAAAACATAGACAATATACCATATCAGAAACACATCACAGCAAAAATGATAAAGGAGTTCACCCCTCTCCAGGGCTACATCTCCTGGTCCAACTTCCAATGATGGGGCTCTTTCATTAAGTGATAAAATTTGTGTTTACATGGATTTATAGTGCCTAGAATGAAAATATTATATCTCTAGTGGCTTCAAAATAGTAAAAAACCCCTAGTCAGGCTTTTGTTGGGCTCAATTTGGCCAAAAATTGAAGAAATTATGCTCTCTCAAAGTTTCTTTTGTTGACTGCCCCACAAAATGGACTGGATTCCTATCCATCATACGAATCTGCCTTTTCTGGATGTGCCCAATGACAATCCCACCCAGTGCCAATGAAATTCGTGCCAAAATTGGTTCATTTTGTTGCTTGGTTTAAATGGCTAGTAAGTCCTAAAGCGGAAAGCCAGAGCCACATGGGGCCATTTGTCTGGGGGTTAAGACTAACTGTCCACCCTTCTCAGTATAGACCCTGGGCCTTTAGTGGTATGTTCCATGAGTGACATAAAACTCAGGGCTATCCCCAAAATTACATGCTTGAACTGTTTAACAACTTCGTTTGTCATGCACTAGGTCACATGTGGTGCATGATGCCTGGGTTGATCCTTATTTCTCTGTGCCCACCTATTAGCTCCCATCATCGGTTGTATGGTAGAAATGTGACCACAGTTGGTCCCCATTTTCCAACCCCACTATTGTTTATTACATTCACTCATGGCCTATGGTTCGATGGGTGCAATATGATTTGGGGTTGGTCCCCAAGTTTAGCCCCCACTTTATTCCACACTCTGATGCTACCTTGTGGTCCCGTTTCTCATGTTTGATGGTGCCAGAACCTAAGCCCGGGGCTAAGCCCACACCTCTAGCTCCCATGACTACGGTCCTATGGGCATGGGGTGAACTGGGGCCAAGGCTTAACCCTGACCCCATCCCCCATATACATTTCACATAAACGTTAAATATGTGTTGTGAACTATATGGTTAAGAACCACCCTGACAACGAAGTGGTAATGCCCTGCGCTGCTAGTCCATAGGTCATACGTTTGATCCTCTGAGAGGCCTATTTGGCCAAACAAAATTTTGATGCACTATTGGGAGGCCACGTGGTAGCCCTCCATTGGCCCGCATGAGCTCCATTCATTGGACTACGTAACACATTCAACCACCAATAAAAACACAACAGAATTCGATGAATACGGAGAGGACACTTGGAAACCAATCATTGGCCCTATAAAACCAGTCAACATGACCTCTCACCTTGCCCATTTAGCATACAGACTACCCAATTAGGAGTTTTGAAACCAATCTGCAATTTTTTTACTAGTTTCGGAAATCGATCAAAAAGCGATATCGGGAGCATACAATATCAGTTTTGGGTGATTCAAGTTGTGTTGGATTCAAGTAATTTAGATATATGTACTGGTACATGTTTCGAGCACTTTTGAACAATTTGAATTTTGAGCACTTTGCTGATCCCCTAGATCACTCTTGCCAACCGGAAGTGTTTGGACCTCCAAATGACTATTTTCAGTTAACAAATAGATGAGGGTATAGTTCCCTCACCCTTCCCTTTTCAATCGATTTGGTTTTGCTTGGTTTTGTACCTTTGAACCCCATATGAAGGTGCTTCTCGTTCCTTCTTCTTGAAGTTCTTGTTTCTTTGTCATGGATATGATATTGCTACAATTATTTAATATATTTAGAAAGGAAAACTGCTATTAAATAAATCTAAGCATGATCTCCTATGTCTTCAATCAAATGAGGCTTACCCAATTTCAAGTTATTTTCACCTTCAAGTTTTTCTTTGTTGATGCAAAGCTTTACTTCATTTCCAACCTGAAAAATATGGTCAACATGAAGCTTATCATGTCCAACCTTGTTTTTGGCTTGAATCTTCACCAAATGTGATTGCCATTTCCATGTGTTATGCTCCTATATCAATAGGTATCATTTTTCATGATTGACATTGATGAGATTTGTAATATGTTCATAGCTTTTCTGGTTGTAAAGGTTTTCCATATTTTGAAAAAAAATCAAAAAATTCGAAAAAATGTAAAGAGGGTATGCCCTAAAGAAAAATCAAAGGGCAAAAAAAAAATGGTCCAAAGAAAAGGTGAAATAAATAAGCCCGAAATAAAAAGTCCAGGAAAGTGTGCAAGTCCAAATGCCACTACTATTTCATTTTCTGTAAATAAAGCATCATGTACAGCTTGTTGAACTTTTTACCACAATTGAAGAATGGCCAAATAGCTTAATATTGGCTAGTTCATGTTTGAATTTCTTGTTTTAGAAATAGAGAATAAAAATCTGTCCAAATTGTTTAAACTTGGAAAATAAGTAGATAGGTAGAGAAGCAAAGGAGCTCAACTGTCTAATCTGAGCCCTTGGATGTAATAAGTGTAGATTTAGATAGGCTTACGACATAAAGAAAAGAAAATTGATGAGGGTTTGCCAGTCCAAGTGCACCCAAAGAAAAAGAAGAAAAAATGTTAGTTACAGTAGGTTGGGTAGGCAGTTTTTGTGTTGCAGAAGCAGACTTGTGATTGATTTTGTCTCTCAAGATCTTAATCTTACTATTATCACAAGTACCATGGTAGATGTTTGGATGCAGCTCAAGCAAGACATGACTAACTCCCCTTCATCATTCTCCCAAATCATTTACTAATTTCCCCCAGAGATATTAATGTTTTCTTAAAATCTCTAAGCCATCTCACTCCATTCCATATGAATTACCTAAGTGAAAACCCCATTTTTACTTAGGAAATTTGTACAAATATCACAAGTAAACTCTTTTTTCCCCTTTAGCCTAAGTTTTATAAACATTGCAACTTGGTGCTTTCCGATTCATTTTTTCATATTAACTTTAACTTTATTATTTAAACCTTGCCCCATTACCCTTTCCCCTATTATATTTATAATAAAAGTTCCCAATTATTAATATTTCCCGTCCCCCGGTTATATAACCATATTCACTGTTTTAAAGGGATTAATAGTTCATCAGGAGCTTAGTAATAACCTCCACGTGCATAACCTTAGGATTAATTAACCTTTGGTTAATTAATAACCTAACTTCAACCCCGATAACCAATGAAAATCACCCTGGTACTATTACAAACCATTGTTTAATACATTGCCCCCTATTGTTTAAACTTCCGCCACCTCTAATGAGCGCCCACCATTCGATCGGTGCCCTACCATCGGACAGGCGATATGCATTTCACTAGCCCTCTGTCCGCCAAACTTTATCGCCTAGGAAATTGGCGGTATTCTCGCCCATACTAGGACACGCATCAACCACTCAGCTTGTTCGCTGCCCACCCCGGTCCAAAACCGCCCTAGCCCATAAGCGGTGCGGGGTAAACCACTTACCGCCCTCCCGCTGACCCCTCGCTGACATCACCTGCCATGTCACCTGTCTCGTAGCCCCCTGACATCATGTTGACATCATTTGCTCAATAAATGCCAAAAATATCCACCAAATTGAATTTCGTTAAAAAACGACGAAATATCATTTTCATTGTAGTTTTTTTTTTCAAGATCCCATGCAAAATAATGACTGGAGCCACTGTACCAGCTTTCCAACCATCACCTGGCTAAAGAGACCACAACAAGGCACTCTGCAATCCTTCATTCAACCTGCAGTTACTCAATTTGCCTCCTTATCCAGGTATTTATACATTTTACAAGTAACCTTGTAAATTTCAGTTCTCCACTAAAAATTCTACTTGAGAAAACCAAATTCGAGTTGAAAAAAGTCTGTTAGTCCATAAAAAGACTCCTAAACCTGTTGTGTAGTTAAAATTTCCATAAAAATCCCGAGTTCTAGTTTGAAAACATAAGAACCAAATATGGAAACCCCTGCAGCTTTGAATGTAGCACCCATCAATGCTCCCCACAAAGACTTAGATTATCTGCCTCTTGCAGACAAAGGTTATCAAATAAAGGACTTAACCATTGATTATAATCATCTTCAGGCCTTCTGCCAAATTAGGGATAGTTATCTAAGCAACTCTGATATTTTTGGACCGTGTGAATGAAACCTTCCCATGTAGTTCCTTCCCTCGGTCCATGTTTTCCCAGATATCATTCACCAATGCTGTGCCAACTATGACCCTGTCCATAGAGCAGTTATGTCACCTGTTAGCACCTAAATCTGCCTTAGGCTGAAGGAAGGCAAAATTCAGGGTAACCACAAACCACGCTCAGTCTGGTAGCTAGCCCTACCAGAACAGGACAGGGCTCTCTTCGAGTCACGCTCAGCGAATAAGTAAATGGAATGGTCTGAGATGACTAACAGTGAAATATTTATCTTAGGCTAGTAAGTAAAATACGGATACAAGGAGAAAATTTTTATGCATGACTGAGTTTCTGGGATGGTATGGGACCAACAAACAAAAATGAGCAAAGAATTTAATACAAAGGCACAGATTACTTCGTGAGGCAAGACAGGCGGAAAGTCTAGAAATTTAGCTTGAAATAATGCGGAATGCAGGAATTGCATAAGAGGGTGAAAAGGGCATAGGTACATGAATCCTTTTAAACAGAAGAACACTGAACATGAAATTTTCCCACAGGCAGAGCAATAAAAATGAATTCTACCTTATCTAACTTAGAAAATTTCACTGGAAATGAATATGAAATGAACTGTGAAACATTACGAAATACATATGAAACATAAGAGAAACATTTGCTACACTCACAACCACATGAATCTCATGAAACAGAGCCGCTGCCTTTAATTAATTCTTTGTCAAAATATACAATAAAGGACTGAGTTTCTCTCCCATAGTCTCCTAGAGATTACGAGCCAAACAACCTTTTAAAAATAGTTTGCATACAATATATAGAATGTGCCATGAAGAGATAGAATGCCCAAGGGTTGGGGAGTTACTCGAATCATTACAAAATGGAGGTGGAAAGCCAACCATTAGCTATAGGTGCAGCGTTACAAACATGAAAAATGGCTTGGGTGACTGTTTTCCTTCCTTTGCCACTTCGATAGAAGCCAATCTAGAGTTAAAATACTTTAAATGCTGCCTTAGGTGCTGAAAAAATGAAATGTAGATGAGCAGGCCCACTTGGAGAAGTCGCGAATCGAAATTTCGTGAAACGGAGGTCAAATTGGCCTTTTTCCCTATATGTGCCGCGCCACTTTCTATATGCACCACACCACTTTGGAGCCTATTTTGAGGCACTTGCAGGAGCCCAAAATGTGACCAAGTGTGCTTGTTGGAAAGCCTGGCCTGTCTACTTTCCAACCCAAGTGGAATTTCTGAATTTGGTACTCATTTTCTCCTCCAAATATTCATTCTCCCAAGACTGCTTCCTGTGTGTCAAAATAGGTGCAGAGAGGTAATGTTTTGAGTGTTTTTGACCTCCTGGGGACTCAAATCATGCAAAAATTTCTTGTCCAAGCACCTGTAGTCGTGATTTTTCATGTTGAATCCAAAAATGCAAACAATTTGTGATTTGAAGCTCCCAATCCTAAGCGCCGCGCCAGTGGCGCTGCGCACAGGGAGAAAAAACCTGTGTTGTGACCAAAAATTTGCCATGTGACCAAAATTGCCCCAAATTTCTTGAAATTTGGGTTGGAGGTTCTCTATGAAGTGCTATGCTAGGCCAAAGAGGCTTCATCCAATATCTCAAGTCGATCGACCTCCCTTTGCCTCTTTTGCTTCTTGATTGCCTTCTTCAATTTAGCTTTCAAATTCCTGATTTGGGCCTTGCATACTTTGTTTCACGCCATGTAGTGGAAAGCCACGTGTCTCAGCAGTGCATGGTCCTTGTCAGCCTTGTCTAGTAGCCTCCCCAAGTGCATGTTAACTCTCTCGAGGTTGGCCTTCTGATCCTCATTAATCTCTTGCTCCAATGACATGAGCTCAACTCTTCTCCTTTGTGCAGCTTGGCGATGCTCACAAATGTTTTGTAGCTCCATGATCGCTTGCTAATCCTCCAGCTATTTGTTGCTATGCTCTAGATATTTCATGTTCCACTTAGCCCTCTCTAAATAAGGGACAGGGCTTCGATCTCTGATTACTGCTCCTAGATGATCTTTTTGAGTTGTGCACTTGTCGGTTTTGTATCTGTATCATCATCATGAAGGAGAACGAATTCGGTGTCTCGTTCACCTGATGGCTCACCTGAAGCCCCTCATCCTGCATTGGCTCCTTACCTCTGTCATGTACCTGTAGTGTTGATGTCAGAAGAGAGGCCCTTTCCACCCCGGGTGGATATAACACTCGCTTTATTGTTGCAAACAAATGCCTACTGCCTCTCTGATAGGTGATGAATATTGGCATAGTAGTGGTCTCATGGCACTCATACTGATGAGAAGGACCACCTATCTCATGTTCATCCTTTGACTCTACCTGTGAAGTGCTGAAGAGGTCACGGGAGATGAAGTCATCCCAAGTGATGCCCTCCAATCCCAACTGATGATCCACCAAAATCTTAATAAGAGCAAAGTGATAAACACTGTTAAGTTACTGTTGAGGGGTCTTGTGCTGCATGAAGGTGTTCATCCTCTCTATGTTCCTGCAAATGAAAAATTGGATGTTCATCATCTGTACCCTGGTAAAGTGCATGAGCAACCTGATGTGATAGGCATATAAATGAGAGAACCTCCCCTCACAGCTGAAGTACTTCATGATCAACTTCATGAGTGGATCATATTCATCTTTCAAATATATGAATGGAAAGACTCTTGTGAGATGCCTCAAGAAACTGGCCTTAATTTAAGGCTCATAACGTTGCCGATCAACTTTCTGTTTCTTGTGCCATGGTTCTCCAACATTCGGTATACCGGTTTCTAATGAGACAGTTTCGGGTGTCAGTGTGAAGGTGACCCTGGCCAAGATAGAGTGATCTCCATGTAGGTGAAGCACAAAAAGATGGGCCAACTCATGATGAACTCAAACATTAGCCACTCTTTGACAAAACTCAAAAAATGATAGATGTTGGAAACATGACATAGCAAGAGGGCATGCCTGCAATTCTGTGAGGGTGGTTGGCTCATCCCTTACATGTCTGCCACTCTTGTGATGTCTCCTGGGAGCCTGCTCTTCCAAGGATGAGTCACTTTGTGTCTCCATCTCATACTCTGATGAATGCTCTGATGCCATGACTGTTGTGTGTACTATATTTAGGCAGCCCTTTGATGATGGTGTGAAGCTGGGTGCTTTTGTGATATCTGCCACCAAGGGGAACAATGAAACAAAAGGGAGTATTAGGAGGGGAGTAACGTGATGGGAGTAGGGGTTATGGGGAGAAGCATGTTTAGGGATATGTATGGGGTTTGGATATTTTATAGGGTATGTTTTTGGGGTGTTATGTTGACAAATAAGAGGAGGGAAAAGAGAATAGGGTTTGGTAGTGTTTTAGGGTAGGGATAATAGGAAAAATGAGGAAGGGAGGATAGGGAAAAATGGTGGGTGGAAATGGAACCTTGGCCTCAATACCACAATTATGCAACCCTAGCAACAATGGCCTTTGGTGTTTTCTTGTGGCTGATTTCATGAGTTTTGTTGCATTTCAAACATAGCCATAAATCACCATATCATTTATAAACTTTGCTGAACAAGTCATGTCATAGAGCCTACCTTTCAATTTGATGGGCTTCACAAGAAATTTGACGTGATTTGGCACGGTTTTGGCCCTTTGTGGGTGTACGGTGTGTGCCAAACCCACTGCGCCGCGCCTGTTGAAAACTTGAACTGAGGGGTGGCTCTGTGTGTGCTGCGCCCTTGTGTATATGTGCCACGCTCTGAAAACTACCTCCAACCTTGCTCCAAACATGCACGATGCACACTCAAACACTTCGCAATGTTTCCCTATGCACTTGATTCGCACAATGACTTTGATTTTGATGGAAACTTGTATATAAAGACTTGGAAGTCATGGGTTAAATTTTTGCTTCTTCAAAAACCCATTTTTATAATGCCATGTTTTGACACTTTTTCGTTGACTTAAAGCAACACTAATTTTCACTTTCCCTTTGAAATTTTAGCTCAAATGATGAAATTTTCGGCACTCTTTGCAGGGATTGCATGACAGGACATTTGGCCACGGAAACCATGCCTGCATCTGAAGAAATCAATTGATGACTTTTTTGAAAATTTTATCACCAATGAAACTGTTTGACTTTTCTTCAAAACGGAGTTTTGAAGAACAGTCGAAGTTTATCAATATGATGATGAAACTCTATGAATCATTACTTTGTAAGGGCCTCACTTTGGCCTGCATGGCTTCACTGGACATATTTAAAGACCAAATTGATTTATCCCTAGACCAAATGATTGAAAATGACTTTGTCCATTAAAGGACCAGACCTTGACTGTCATGGACTTTGGTGATCATTGACAAAAGACCTAAGCCAACAGGAGCCAGACATGAGGGGAAATGACTAGCATGACCTTTTCCATCAGATTATGGCATGCTCCTAGCGGAATGCAGTAGGGTGAACGGAGAGGGACTCCTAAAAATGAAATGCATAAAGAGTTTTGATCTCTGGTGGAGGACTGACCAGACCGACTCTCACATCACCTTCCCAAACTATCATTTTTACCATAACTGTTGAATCCATCAATGAGATGATACTTTCCATTCCAGTGAGCCCCTTGCTCATCTTTCCATGGGATTTTTGCTGGAAAAATATTCTCAATTTCCCAACTCAGAGATAACTCGTATTGCTCAGATGTTCATGATACCAACACACCAACATAAAGGCCCTCCTACTTATCTGCGCGCCTTTTTCACTGAGACTAGAAAAGTCATTCTTGACATGATATCCTTGATCTTGGGATTTAGGTCTAGTGAATATGTGGATGATATCACCATGGTTCTATTATCAATATTTACTCTAGGACAACCCCCTGATGTGAAGTATGACTATGCCACTTTTATTGCCAACAAAATCCATGATCAATTTATAAATTTGTATAGAGAAGGAGTTTTCAAATACACATCTTTTATATACCATCTCTTGTTATATTATCAGCCAGACAACTTTCCATTTCCCATCAGAAAATTAGATTCAAAAGGAAATAGGAGGTCTGTGATCTTTTTTGAGCTCAGTCTTCCATGATACCTATGAATCCCCTTATACTTATAGTGAATTCATTAACTTATTTGTACACCCACCGTCCACTCCGTTGATAGGAGCTCCTCCTCCTAGGATCACTGGTGATATGAAGAAGATTCTGCAACTTTCCAAACAGTACAGGATAGGTGACTGGTACCTATACCAAAATTACACAGAGATGAGAATGTATTGGTGTGAACTTTGCCGTTTTAAGTTGCCTAAATATGTTCCCATGAGGTTATTTGCATTAGAATATTTCAGGCAGATCATCAATGCAGATTTAATCCACTTTTGGCTCAGCTGAGAATCAAAAACCAGTGAGGCTATTATGTTATCCATGATAGGGATGTGTGGAAAGATGCTGAAAAGATCTTAGAAGACCACCTTAGATTGAAGAAGAGTTTTGGGTGGGTGCCATATGACCCATGTAGTTTCATAAGTGACAGAAGGGTAAGGTACAGGCTATCAATGTATGTACATCATAGGATCCCAGAAATTGAACAGTATGCAAATCAAGAAGAATGGGTAGAAGGGACCTTAATAGAAGAAATTAGCGAACAGGAAAAGATGGAAAAAGCTATGAAATATCTTGAAAAAACCCTTGACCTGGACTCTTTTGGACAGGTATCTTTCAAGCTGCCTCAACAATAAGGAGTTGGAACATCCTTTGCTAGAACTTCTCAGCAGCTTGCATTGAAAACCAGCACATTAGTCACAGGGACTTCAGAGGGTAAAGAGGTAGATACCACAGAGAATCCTATAATGACAGGTCAGCCAACAATTTCAAAAGAACAGAATCAGGGGCAAATTCCTCCAGCACAAACTAAAGCACCAAAAATTCCAGCACTGCAAAGTCCTCTAAATGAGGAAAGAATCAAGAAGAGAGATAGAGAAGAGCCCACACCTATTAGTGGACCTGCTAAACAACCAGGAGCAAAGAGACAAAGACTGAATCAGAGGAAATCATTGAAGAAACGACAGAGAGTCTAAGAGGTGAGAGGGTAGTCAGCCAGCAGACTTCCCCAGTGATAGAAACATCAAATAGCTCCCATAGGCAGGAGCTAGAAAGGCAGCACAGTGTAGAGGTGTCGTCCACCAGGCCACAAAGCAAACAAGCCTCAGAAATGAAGAAAATTTTCACAGAGATAAAGGCCATGAATGATCCCATGAGAATTGAAATCTATAATCAATACTTGAAAATGACCCGCTCAACCCAGCAAAGATTAATGTCTGCCTATGACATTAAAGAAGGAAAAATGTTATTAGTCGGCAACAGATTACATAAGAATAAACTTGGAGGTCTTAGCCAAAGACATTCATCCACTGGACCAAATTGAACTTCACAAACAGACTGTGCAAATGGTTTATTCCACACTAACTGACAAAGCAATGTTGGCCCATCAGTTACAAAGTTCCTTAGACAACAAAACAACTCAGTTGCATTGGGAGAAAGCTTCTTCTCTGGCCAAGGATAACAGAATCAAATCCTTAGAATAGATCATCATCGAACTAGGACATGACCCCATAGATGCTAAAGGCATAAAGGCATTAATCAAGAAGAAGGAAGAGGACATTGCTGCCCTGAGGAAACAACTGAAGCTACCTCCTCCAAGGCACCCTCAGACTGTAGAAATCATAGAGCGGAAATTAGAGGAAGACATGATGGACCTGCTCATGAAACTCAATGAAAGATTAACTGATACAGAGCAGGCACTGGAAAAATCATTAAAAGAGAAGCAGGGAGAGTCGACCTCCCAGCCACTTGAGGTAATCCCTACAGTCACAACTGCATTCCCCTCAAAAATTGGATTAGCATTGCCCCCAAATGTCCCAGCAGTCACAACAGAGGTAATCACAGGTACATCATCAACATGAGCAACACCAGGCAGCAGTACTAATATGAGAACAGAAGAATTGATAAAGGCCATGGAAGAATTGAGACTCCAAGTGTTAGAGCTGAAACAAGTAAAGGAAAAATTGGCAAAAGTAGAAAAGAATTATGATAAATCCAAAATAAGTGCAGCAGAGAAAATAAGAGAGGTTAAAGCATTAGAGAATAAAGTGAGAACATTAGAGAAGGATCTCACTATGGACAAGCCTCTGACATAAATCAAAGGAATTCTTTGGACCAACATCAATCAATCCATAAATAATGTTTGGCCATCTATCCAAACTATTTATGAGCAGATTGACTTAGAGAATGCAGCACATGGAGAAATTCAAAAATCAAGAGCTTAATTAGGAAAAATTCCTGATCAAGCCAACCTGCTCATACATTTTTTGAATAACAGAAATAGGGAACAACTAGAACAACTCGGCATCCCAAATAGGATAGGCATAATTTTGGAAATCAAAAGAGTTCTAACCAAAAGAACTTTAATACAGAATTTGGAAAGAAGATGCCAAGATATGCAAGTAGAAATTAATTCTTTCATGGAAAGGTTTACAGTTTTGCAGGATAAAGTGCTACTAATACTTTTAGGAAATAATGACCGGCTTATGAAACACACAGAGTATGTACATAAGTTGAAAACATATACTGCTGATCAAGTTAGTTCGTCAACAAGTGGTTCAGGAGTAAAAGCACTCCTCACAGGCCAGGTTCTCTACGACAACTTGGAGAACTTATTCTACATTGAACATGAGGTAAAACATATGTTTCAGCTCCAGCCTAATTTTTTCAGATATACAGAGACTGATGAAACTCTAAGGAAACTTCAGAAGCATAAATTGCCAGAGCAACAATGGTGCGAAGACATGTTGGGGATTTTGTAAATTTCTCTTAGGTGAAATGTAGATTTTGAGATATTTTTCTGTGATAAGATAAACAAAGATAAATGAGGCTCCAGCGGGTCAAATTGTATCGAAACAGAAGCAAAGAATATCTGACAAAGATGCAGCAGCCAGCACAGAGTATCAGTGAAAGACAACTGTAAACCGACTCGCATAACCTGCCTCCAATATATTCAATAAAGATTGAATAGCCAGCACAACATCAGCTTATGTTTTCCCTGTTTTAGAGACTGTTTGTCTCTATCTCTTGTAAAAAAAGGATTATTCATCACTAGATATTATCTCCATCAGATATTTTGTAAGATATTTTTTATAAATACCCCCCAAACGAAGTATTTGGGGTTGGTTGGCATTCCTAAATTTTGCTGTAATACCGAACTTTGGAATAAAGAACTATTGGAACCATCTATTGTCTAGCCTACTGGATGAGGAATTGACGCAGAAGACTTGTCACAAAATTCTTGAATCAAAATCTGGATCAATAAGTCCCCTATATCTCATGTTTTATAGTTTTCTTGTTTGCTATATCATTTGTGTTTCGTAAGCTGAATAGTAAAGAAAAGGATTAATTCAGAATTTTCTTAAACTGCAGTCTGTATTCAATCTTTATTATTCTCTGTGTTTTCTTCAGAATTAATATAAGCAGTGAATTCTTATTTGCTTCCGCTTCCTGATTTTTGCATTTTGACTATTTGCTAAGGAATTCTTAACTACTCCTTAACAGTAATCATCCATTTTCCCTCTTTCAATATGTTGAAGGATTCTTAACTGCCCTTCAACCATTTGAGTCCATTCCATCTGATTCTAGTCTTAATATTTTCCATGTTTGACTACCTTTCTCTGTGATACCATCTTCTATTAAGAAACCTAATCCAGAAAGCTACCTTCTTTGACTCCATCATGCCCAATGGATTGAAATATTTAGTTTTCCTCACTGTTCTATTGAAGCTCACCATCCAAATTCAAAACAAAACCCTTGAACTTCATAACTAGCCTAACACATTTCAAAACAAAGCTAAATCATAAAGAGAGAGCCCTCTCTGGATGCAGATTGGCTAGAACCTGTATCTAAAAGATTGGTCTGTGGTTACCTCGGCTGTATTCCATTTCTTACAAATTTTGGGAACAACCTAAGTGATAATATTACTGATGACTCAACTGGGGAACTGAATAACTTGTTTGCTACTATTATCTACTTCATAAGCTACAGATGGAGCCTGAAGTTAGCCAGGTAGCCTTTGAAACTGCTTTTGCTTTGCATTTGCAAAAGTAAATAAATGTTGCTTTAGTATATCTCCAGTCTAATTTGTGTTTTGAACAATTGTTTCAAATTCTTGATCAGTTCCTTTTTTCAAAAGTCTTTTAGGAAAGTTCAATGTTCCAATATCTAAAAGATTCCTAGAATAGACTGTCAAAGTTGTATTGCTAAATTATTCAAAGAAAAAAACCAAAAATACACCTAGAAACTGGCTCCAAAGAAGATCTGTTACACTAGATCAAATCCTGATCCTAATCCCCCACCTGTCTTTGAAAATCCTAATCTGATTCCTAGGATCCTTAGAAGCTAGGAGACCCAAGAACATTCTTCTAGTTCAAACCTTGACAAACATTTGCAGAATCCTATCCAAACTGAGCCTACCTCTGGAAAGACACCAAACCTTTTTGTGATTATTGTAGCTCCTCAAAGTTCCCCATTATCACCTCAAACCATCCTTCCCACTTCTACATCTACAACATATATTTCCACTGTTATTCTCGCTCTTCCAGTTGTCACACTTATATCTGCAAACATGGCAAACTGATATGCCCCCCTGCAATTACCTGCAAATCCAGGGGCTATGCCTCAAGATTATCAAAGTAAAATCACCTATTTTGATGGTACTGGCACTTACGCAGCCCAACAACATACCAAGAAAATGAAATATTATTTTGAAAACTATGATATTGATGACGATAATGTCAGAATGAAAGTGTTTGTGCAAAGTTTAACTGGTGATGTCAGAACATGGTTTGGATCCCTCCGTGCAAATAGTATAAATGACCCACAAGCTCTTTATCAGACCTTCTTGAACAAATGGGAAAAGAAGAAAAATACTCTCCACATTTTATCAGAATATGAAGGCTTAAAGAGAGGTACCCAAGAAACTATCCAAGATTACTGTACCAGATTCAATACTGTCTACAATGCTATTCCTCAAAATCTCAGACCTCCTCTAGGTTTGGCCTTGATTAAATATCCTGATGCATTCGATTTTGATATGGCATACCAACTTAGGGAAAGAGCTCCTCGCGACTTAGAAGAGATGCAGAGTATAGCTGTCAATGTTGAAGCCAAATTGATTTCTAAACGAGCTCGAGCCAGAGCTGAAAGGAGGACACCTTTCAAAGAAGAACCTTCTGCATTTGAACATAAATTAGATGCTATTATTAAAGGAATGGATAGAATTGGTGATAGAGTAGAAACAATTGAGAGGAAATTTCCTTGGGATTCTCAACCCAGCAATACTGGGAGAAATCCAAATTTCAGGAAAAACCAGAACCCTAAGACTGGAAAGACTAGGCCTGGCCAAAACATTAGGCCTCCATTCCAGGAAAATTATGTTGAAGCTTCAACTTCTGATGAACCAACAGAAGATACTCAAATTAACTTAATGGGCCTCAATGACGAACAACAAGTTTTCTTGACCCAAGAGGACCAAGAAGCTCACACTCTTAAACAATTCCAAACTCAACCAGGTGAATCATTTGATTTTAGGGAAGGATATGATACAGCCATTTATGAAGTCCACAAGAAATACAATCTAAGGAGCAGAAGAATAGATGTCCCAGAGGCCAATAAACGGAAAGAAACCAAGCAACCTAACAAAGCTAAGATCAATAACACACCTATACAAACCCTTCTAAGAACAGTTCCTAATCCAAACAATCCAATAGTCGAAGATGTATCAGACAAACAACAACCTAACAAGCAACCTTCCACGTCGACTCCTCCCAAAGGAAATGTGGAAGAACCTCCAGAAATTGACTTGGAAGCAACTTCAGCCCATGACACTACTCCTAAAAAAGAGAAAAACACTGAAAATATAGCAGAAAAAGACAATCTCACTGTTCAAAATACAAAAACTCAAACTGAAAAACCTTTCAATCTTGAGACTAAAATAGGCAACTTAAAGATAGACATTCCACTGTTAGAATTGGCTAAACATGATGTCTATAGAGGTCAAATTAGCAAATCACTCCAAATTTTGGTGAAAAAAGATTCAGTAAACCTCTTTGATGACCAGCCTAAATTAATTTTTGGCCCTAAGGTAAACAAAAAATTAGTAGATGGAGGGGTCCCTCATTTTTATGTGAGTTTAAACATACATGTTAAAATACTTCATAATGCCATGTTTGATTCTGGTGCTTCTCATAACTTAATGCCTAAATCTGTAATGGAGAAGTTCGACCTATATATTACCAGGCCATACAAAGACTTATTCTCTTTTGACTCAAGCCAGGTCAGATGTCTAGGATTGATCAAAGATTTATGTGTATCATTAGTTCAATACCCTACCAAGACCATTTTAATGGACATAGTGGTAGCTGATATTCCACCAAAATATGGCATGTTGTTGTCTAGATCTTGGGGTGCAAAGCTCCAAGGATCTTTATAGTTGGACATGTCCTATGCTACTATTTCAGTATTTGGTCAACCAAAGAGATTGTACCGAGAAACTTTAATGAAATATGTGGTAAGTAGTCAGGAGAAACCCCAGAATTTTCCCATCTACTCCATGCACTTTGACATGGACTCCTTCATTCTCTACAATGCTGAAATTGATCCTCCAACTGATGTTAACGTTTTAGCACTTGAGAAAGAAGAAACTATAAGCCAAAAGTCTAGTGTTCAAATTCAAGAAATTTCTAAGAACAACGCTACATCAGACACTTAAGAGAAACCAGATGAAACTGAAAAACTAGATCTCCCTAGTAAACAAATTTCTGAGACTCCTAATACTAACTATGTACATGAGATCCTTTGGTACTTAGAATTTGATGGTTCAGTCAATAAATTAGGGGCAGGAACAGGGATTTGGGTACACAATCTAGAAAATGATCATGTTGAAGGGCATGCTTACAGATTAAACTTTAGATGCACCAATAATATGGCTAAATATGAAGCCCTCTTGTTAGGACTTAAATTGATCAAGAGTTTAGGGGCAATCAGGGTATTAGTTTTGGGAGACTTTGATTTAGTCATTCAACAGATAAAATGGAACTTCCTCACAAATGATCCCAAATTAAGATCTTACAAAGGAACAACAATTGAGATCCTCAATACATTTCTCGAAACACAACTTGCCAAAATTCCAAGAAAACATAATTTGCATGCTCACAGCTTGGACACATTTGCCAGCACTTGTAAATTACCATTTGAACCCAATCATCAGTTTACAACTGAGATTAGACATAGGCCAGCCATACCTGACAATGTAAAGAACTGGCAAGTGTTTGACAATGATATTCAGATTAACAATTTCTTGACCCTAGAAGAAGAGTCTTCTAGCAGTAATATAGACATGGACATTGTTATTGAGGTTGATCAAATAGATAAAATTGAAATAGACATTTCAGTAGAAAGTGTAACTCAAATACTTCACCCAACAAAATTTACCAATCAAAAGTTGCAAGATCTTAAAGAAGTAGACATCAATGAGATTATTGGAGGAGAATCTGAAGTTATTAATTTAAAAGACAATTATTTGCCCACATGACTAACTCCTTTGGAAGATTTCTTGGTTTTAATGATATCCCAAAGAAACCCAAAATGCAACCTCCAAAAGAAAACATTGAAGACTGTAAAATAGGAACTGAAGAAAATCCGAAAATCATAAAATTATCCAAGACTTTGCCTCCTGATCAAAAACTTAAATATGTTGAATTGATCAAAGAATTCCGGGATGTTTTTGCCTAGAGCTATGAAGATCTGAAATCTTATGACACCTCTGTAATTCAACATACAATACCCATCAAGGAAAATCAAAAACCATTCAAGCAAAAGCTCAGAAGATTTAACCCTGTACTACTCCCCTTAATTGAAAAAGAAATCAAATGAATGTATGAAGTAGGGATAATTTCTCCTATCAGGTTTTCACAGTGGGTGTCTAATTTAGTACCCACTAGGAAGAAAACAAGAGAAATCAAAGTGTGTGTCAATTTAAGAAATGTAAATAAGGTTTCTTTGAAAGATCACTACCCGTTACCTAAGATGGACCACATTTTACAAAGGGTAGTAGGTGCCTCTAGGATTTCACTTTTGGATGGGTTCTCAAGCTTTAACCAGATTCTAGTCCATCTTGATGACCAGGAAAACACTACTTTTACAACACCATGGGGAACTTTTAAATATGTTAAAATGCCATTTGGACTCAAGAATGTGGGGGTAACCTTCCAATGAGCAATGGACATAGCTTTTGCAAAAGAAATTCACGATTTTATAGTCATACATCTAGATGATCTTACTATGTTTTTTTAAATCAAATAATCAACATTTAGATCATTTGAGGCAAGTGTTTTTAAAATGCAGAAAGTATGGTATTTCCCTAAATTCTAAGAAGTCTTTGTTCGGCCTAGAGGAAGGTAAACTGTTAGGCCATATAATCTCCCAAGATGGCATCAAAATTGATGCTGATAGAATAGAAACCATTCTACAAATACCCCACCCCAGAAATATCAAAGAAATTCAAGCTTTCCTAGGAAAGATTAACTTTTTAAGAAGATTCATAGCTAATTTGGCTGAATTAATTAGATTGCTGAACAATATGTTGAAAAAAGATTCTAAGGTTAAATGGACATTAGAAGCTAAACAAGCATTTGAAGAAATTAAAATGGCTTTGACCAGAACACCAGTCCTTAGAAGTCCAAAATTTGATAGAGACTTCATAATATTTTCATTTGCATCAGAACACACCATTGTTGTTATTTTACTACAAAAGGATGATCAAGGATGTGAAAAACCCATAGCCCTTTTTAGTAAAGCTCTTAGAGATGCACTCCTAAAATACCTAATCATGGAAAAACAGGCTTATGCACTTGTGAACGCTATTAAAGACTTCAGAGTCTAGATATTGTACTCCCATGTAATAGCTTATGTACCAAGCGCTGTTGTAAAAGACATCGTGACTCAGGATAGAATTGAAGACAAATGAGGCAAATGGATAGCTAATATATTGGAGTATGATATTGGAATAAAACCTACAAAGCTTATAAAAGGACATGGATTGGCTAAAATCATGACTGAAACAAACTTTCAAGCCCTTGATATCAATGAGCTAGATAACGAATAGGAGATGGTGACTCCACAAATCAGCCAAGCCTTCTTAGAATCACCTTGGTATGCTAATATAACTCATGTATTATTAAACCTGTAGGCTCCTCCAGGGTTATCCAAAACAAAGAAAAGGTTTTTTAAATTGAAAGCTTCAAAATTTTGTATTTTGGATAATGCTCTTTTTTGGAAAAATCATAAAGGTATTCTATTGAATTGTTTAGTAAAAGAAGAAGCTAACAAAATCCTCAAAGAATTTCATGTAGGGGACTGTGGTGGACATCTTTACTGGAAATCAACTGCAGACAAAATCCTAAGGGCTAGATTTTACTGGCCAACCTTGTTCGCTGATGTTAAGAAGTTTGTCACTGCTTGCCACAAATGCCAAATTTTTGAAGGCAAGAGGAAACTTTTACCTCTACCCCTTTGACCAATTTCCACTGAAAGACCATTTCAACAATGGGGTTTGGACTTCATTGGGGAAATCCATCCTCCCTCATCTAGCCAACATAAATGGATCCTCACTGCCACAGATTATTTCACGAAATGGATAAAAGCTATTCCTTCCAGATAGGCCAATGATACCGTGATTATAGAATTCTTACAAATCAACATATTGTCTAGGTTTGGATGTCCTAAAAAGGTCATAAATGACAATATTGCCGCTTTCAAATCTAAGAAAATGATAAATTTTTGTAACAAGTACCACATCACCTTAGGCCATCCCACAGCCTATTACCCTCAAGGTACTGGTCTAGCTAAGTCCTCAAATAAAAGCCTGATTAATATTATTAAGAAAGTGTTGGAAGAGAACAAGAAAAACTGGCACAAGAAACTTACAAATGCATTGTGGGCAGAGAGATTAACTACCAAGAGATCCATTGGGACTAGTCCCTATGAACTATTCTATGGTATGGAGGCTGTATTTCCTACATCCTTAGGAGTCCCTGTAATAAAATTACTGCAGGAAGCTCAGGTGGAACCTAATGACATTCAAATAAGAATAAATCAGACCATCCATTTGCAGCAGACCAGAGAAGAGGTATACCGAATACCCTAAGTGGTACAAGAAAAACTTAATAAAATATTTGATAAGAGGACCATGGCAGAAGATTTTTATCTAGGGGACAAAGTTTTAAAATGGGATTCTAGGAGAGAAGACAAAGGAAAGCATCAGAAGTTTGACTTCCTATGGAAGGGACCTTTTATTATCCAGGCCTCACAGGGGAACAATACTTACTTTTTGAAGAAACTGGATGATTCAGAAACAGAAGAAGGACAAGTTAGTGGTCGGATGCTGAAACACTACTTTGATCTAACCTCTTAATAAAGGTGAAGCTTGAAAAGAAGGCCCTAAGCCTCATAAGTGTAACTGTCATATATAAAATAAAGCAACTAGTAGAAGGAGATTTCAGAGTACAGTCAAAGTTATGGAAAAGGCCATCTGACCTACTGTTCTTGACTTTCCATCAGGGAAAGCCATCCCCAACTAGAGCCAGTGTTATGCTGCTATATCAATAGGTATCATTTTTCGTGATTGACATTGATGAGCTCTGTAATATGTTCATACCTTTTCTGGTTATAAAGGTTTTCCATATTTTGAAAAAAATCAAAAAATTTGAAAAAATGTAAAGAGGGTATGCCCTAAAAGAAAAATCAAAGGGTAAAAAAAATAAATAAATGGTCAAAAGAAAAGGTGAAAGAAATGAACCCCAAATAAAGAGACTAGGAAAGTGTGCGAGTCCAAATGCCACTACTATTTCATTTTTTGTAAATAATGCATCATGTACAGCTTGTTGAACCTTTTACCACAATTGATGAATGGCCAAATAGCTTAATCTTGGCCAGTTCATGTTTGAATATCCTGTTTTAGAATTAGAGAATAAAAATTTGTCCAACTTGTTTAAACTTGGAAGATAAGTAGATAGGTAGAGAAGCAAATCAGCTCAACTGTCTAATTTGAGCCCTTGGATGTAATAAGTACAGATTTAGATAGGGTTACAATGTAAAGAAAAGAAAATTGATGAGGGTTTGCCAATCTAAGTGCACCTAAAGAAAAAGAAGAAAAAATGTTAGTTACAGTAGGCTGGGTAAGGAGTTTTTGTGTTGTAGAAGCAGACTTGTGATTGATTTTGTCTCTCAAGATCTTCATCTTACTATTATCACAAGTACCATGGTAGATGTTTGGATGCAGCTCAAGCAAGGCATGACTAACTCCCCTTCATCCTTCCCCCAAATCATTTACTAATTTCCCCCAGAGATATTAATATTTGCTTAAAATCACTAAGCCATCTCACTCCATTCCATATGAATTACCTAAGTGAAAACCCCATTTTTACTTAGAAAATTTGTACAAATATCACAAATAAACTCTTTTTTCCCCTTTAGCCTAAGTTTTTTAAACATTGTGACTCAGCGCTTTCCGATTCATTTTTTCATATTAACTTTAACTTTATTATTTAAACTCTGCCCCATTACCCTTTCCCTTATTATATTTATAATAAAAATCCCCAATTATTGATATTTCTCGTCCCCCGGTTATATAACCATATTCACTATTTTAAAGGGACTAATAGTTCATTAGGAGCTTATTAATAACCTTTGCGCACATTACCTTGAGATTAATTAACCTTTGGCTAATTAATAACCTAACTTCAACCCCAATAACCAATGAAAATCACCCCGGCACTATTACAAACCATTGTTTAATACATTGCCCCCCGTTGTTTAAACCTCCGCCACCTCCAATGAGCGCCCACCATCTGATCGACGCCCTCCCATCGGACAGCCGATATGCATTTCGCTAGCCCTTCGTCCGCCTAACTTTACCACCTGGGAAATTGGCAGTATTCCCGCCCGTACCAGGACACGCGTCAACCACTCAGCTTGTTCGCTGCCCCCTGCGTCCAAAACTGCCCTAGCCCATAAGCGGTGTGGGGTAAACCACTTACTACCCTCCTGCCAACCCCTCGTTGACGTCGTCTGCCACATCACCTGTCCCGTACCCCCCCAACGTCATGCTGATGTCATTTTCTCAAGAAATGCCAAAAATACCCACCAAATCGAATTTCGTTAAAAAACGATGAAATATCATTTTCGCTGTACTTCTCTTTTTTCAAGCTCCCATGCAAAATAATGACTGGAGCCACTGTACCAGCTTTTCAACCATCACCCGGCAAAAGAGACGATGATAGCACGCTCCGTAATCATTCATTCAATTTGTAGTTACTCAATTTGCCTCCTTATCCAATTATTTTTTCATTTTACCGGTAACCCTGTAAATTTCAGTTTTCCATTGAAAACTCTACTTGAGAAAGCCAAATTCGAGTTGAAAGCAGTCCGTTAGTCCATAAAAAGACTCTTAAACCTACTGTTTAGTCCAAATTTCCACAAAAATCCTGAGTTCCAATTTTAAAACACAAGAACCAAATACGGAAACCCCTGCAGCTCTGAATGTTGCACCCATCAATGCTCCCCACAAAGACTTAGATTATCTACCTCTTGCAGACAAAACTTTTCAAATAAAGGACTTAACCACTGATTATAATCATCTTCAGGCCTTCTACCAAATTAGGGATAGTTATCTAAGCAACTCTGATATGTTTGGACTGTGGGAATCAAACCTTCCCATGTACTTCCTTCCCTCAGCCCATGTTTTCCTAGATATCATTCACCAATGTTGTGCTAACTATGACCCTGTCCGTAGAGCAGTTATGTCATCTTCCCAAACTGTCCTTTTTACCATAATTGATGAATCCATCAATGAGATGATACATTTCCATTCCACTGAGCCCCTTGCTCGTCTTTCCATGGGATTTTTGTTGGAAAAAGTTTCTCAATTGCCCAACTCAAAGATAACTCGTATTGCTCAGATGTTCATGATACCAACGAACCAACCTAAAGGCCCTCCTCCTTATCTACGCACCTTTTTCACTGAGACTGGAAAACTCATTCTTGACATGATATTCTTGATCTTGGGATTTAGGTCCAGTGAATATGTGGATGATATCACCCTGGTTCTATTATGAATATTTACTTCAGGACAGCCCCCTGCTGTCAAGTATGACTATGCCACTTTTATTGCCAACAAAATTCATGATCAATTTATAAATTTGGATAGAGAAGGAGTCTTCAAATACCATCTCTTGTTATATTATCAGCCAGACAGCTTTCCATTTCCCATCAGAAAATTAGACTCAAAAGGAAATAGGAGGTCTGTGATCTTTTGGAGCTCAGTCTTCCATGATACCTATGAATCCCCTTATACTTATAGTGAATTCATTGACTTATTTGTACGCCCACCCTCCACTCTATTGATAGGAGCTCCTCCTCCTAGGATCACTGGTGATATGAAGAAGATTATGCAACTTTCCAAATAGTATAAGATAGGTGACTGGTACCTATACCAAAATTACACAGAGATCAGAATGTATGGGTGTGAACTTTGCCCTTTTAAGTTGCCTAAATATGTGCCCATGAGGTTATTTGCATTAGAATATTTCAGGCAGATCATCAATGTAGATTTAACCCACTTTTGTAATGTAAAGAAGAAGGCTCAGTTGAGAATCAAAAACCAGTTAGGCCCTTATGTTATCCATGATAGGGATGCGTGGAAAGATGCTGAAAAGATCTTAGAAGACCACCTTAGATTGAAGAAGAGTTTTGGGTGGGTGCCATATGATCCATGTAGTTTCATAAGTGACAGAAGGGTAAGGTACAGGCTATCAGTGTATGTACATCATAGGATCCCAGAAATTGAACAGTATGCAAATAAGGAAGAATGGGTAGAAGTGACCTTAATAGAAGAAATTAATGAACATGAAAAGATGGAAAAGGCTATGAAAGATCTTGAAAAAGCCCTTGACCTGGACTCTTTTGGATAGGTATCTTTCAAGATGCCTCAACAATCATGAGTTGGAACATCCTCTGCTGGAACTTCTCAGCAGCCTGCACAGAAAACTAGCACATCAATCACAGGGACTTCAAAGGGTGAAGAGGTAGATACCACAGAGCATCCTATAATGATAGATCAGCCAGTAATGTCAAAAGAATAGAATCAGGGGCAAATTCCTCCAGCCCAAACTAAAGCACCAGAAATTCTAGCACTGCAAACTCCTCTAAATGAGGAAAGAAGAAAGAAGAGAGACAGAGAAGAGCCCACACCTATCAGTGGACCTGCCGAACAACCAGGAGCAAAGAGACAAAGACTGAATCCTCTGTCAGAAGAGGAAATCATTGAAGAAACGACAGACAATCTAAAAGGTGAGAGGGTAGTTAGCTAGAAGACTTCCCCAGTGATAGAAACATCAACTAGCTCCAATAGGCAGGAGCTAGAAAGGTAGCACAGTGTAGAGGTGTCGTCCACCAGGCCACAAAGAAAATAGGCCTTAGACATTAAGAAAAATTTCACAGAGATAAAGGCTAGGAATGATCCCGTGAGAATTGAAATCTATAATTAATACTTGAAAATGACCCCCTCAACCCAGCAAAGATTAATGTCTGCCTATGACATTAAAGAAGGAAAAATGTTAAATGAGTTATTTTAAGCCAAAGGTACAACAACCCCAATCAGCAGCAGATTACATTAGAATAAACTTGGAGGTCCTAGTCAAAGACATTCATCCACTGGACCAAATTGAACTTCACAAATAGATTTGGGAAATGGTTTATTCCACACTAACTGACAAAGCAATGTTGGCCCATTAGTTACAAAGTTCCTTAGATAACACAAAAACTCAGTTTCATTGGGATAAAGCTTCTTCTCTCGCCAAGGATAACAGAATCAAATCCTTAGAAGAGATCATCATGGAACTGGGACATGACCCCAAAGATACTAAAGGCATAAAGGAACTAATCAAGAAGAAGGAAGAGGACATTGCTGCCCTGAGGAAACAGCTGAAGTTACCTCCTTCAAGGCACCCTCAGACTGCAGAAATCATAGAGCAGAAATCAGAGGAAGACATGATGGACTTGCTGATGAAACTTAATGAAAGATTAACTGATACAGAGCAGGCACTGGAAAAAGCATTAAAAGAGAAGCAGGGAGAGTCTACCTCCCAGCCACCTGAGGTAATCCCTATAGTCACAACTGCAGTCCCCTCAATAATTGGATCAGCATTTCCCCTAAATGTCCCAACAGTCACAACAGAGGTAATCACCGACACATCATTAGCAGGAGCAGCACCAGGCAGCAGTACTAATATGATCACAGAAGAATTGATAAAATCCATGGAAGAATTGAGACTCCAAGTGTCAGAGCTGAAACAAGTAAAGGAAAAATTGGCAAAAGTAGAAAAGAATTATGAAAAATCCAAAATAAGTGTGGCAGAGAAAATAAGAGAGGTTAAAGCTTTAGAGAATAAAGTGAGAACATTAGAGAAGGATCTCACCATGGACAAGCCTATGGCAGAAATCAAAGGAATTCTTTGGACCAACATAAATCAATCCCTAAATAATGTTTGGCCATCTATCCAAACTATTTATGAGCAGATTGACTTAGTGAATGCAACACATGGAGAAATTCAAAAATCAAGAGCTTTATTAGGACAAATGCTTGATCAAGCCAATTGTCTCATACATTCTTTGAATAACAGAAATAGGGAACAACTGGAAAAGCTCGACATCCCAGACAGGACAAACACCATTTTGGAAATCAAAAGAGTTCTAACCAAGAGAACTTTAATGCAAAATTTGGAAAGAAGATGCCAGGATATGGAAGTAGAAATTAATTCTTTCATGGAAAGGTTTACAATTTTGCAGGATAAAGGGCTACCAAGTCTTTTAGGAAAT
The DNA here is from genome assembly GCA_031772625.1 of Pinus tabuliformis. Classification (NCBI taxonomy): domain Eukaryota; kingdom Viridiplantae; phylum Streptophyta; class Pinopsida; order Pinales; family Pinaceae; genus Pinus; species Pinus tabuliformis. The sequence goes on from CM062815.1 coordinate 236,066,185, forward strand.
AATGACCAGCTTATGAAACACACAGAGTATGTACATAAGTTGAACAAATATGCTGTTGATCAAGTTAGTTCATCAATAAGTGGTTCAGGAGTAAAAGCACTCCCCACAGGCCAAGTTCTCTAGGACAGCTTGGAGAACTTATTCTACATTGAACATGAGGTAAGACATCTGTTTCAGCTCCAGCCTAATTTTTTTAGATATATAGAGGCTGATGAAACTCTAAGGAAACTTCAGAAGCATAAATTGCCAGAGCAACAATGATGGGAAGACATGTTGGGGATTTTGTAAATTTCTCTTAGGTGAAATGTATATTTCGGGCTATTTTTCCATGATAAGATAAATAGAGATAAATGAGGCTGCAACGGATCAAAGTGTATCGAAATAGAAGTGAAGAATATCTAACAAAGACACAGTAGCCAACACAGAGTATCAGTGGAAGACAGCTATAAACCGACTCGTAGAACCTACCTCTAGTATATCTGATAAAGATGAACCTACCTCTATCTCTTGTAAAAAGGGGATTAGTAATCACTAGATATTATCTCCATCAGATATTTTTTATAAATACCCCCCAAACGAAGTATTTGGGGTTGGTGGGCATTCCTAGATTTTGTTGTAATACTGAACTTTGGAATAAAGAACTATTGGAACCATCTGTTGTCTGGCCTACTAGATGAGGAATTGATGTAGAACACTTGTCACATAATTCTTGAATCAAACTCCTGATTAATAAGTCCCCTATATCTCATGTTTTACAGTTTTTTTGTTTGCTATATCATCTGTGTTTCATAAGCTGAATAGTAAAGAAAAGGATTAATTCAGAATTTGCTTAAAATGCACTCTGTCTTTAGTCTTTATTATTCTCTATGGTTTCTTCAAAATTAACATAAGAAGTGAATTCTTAATTTCTCCTGCTTCCTGATTTTTACATATTGACTATTTGCTAAGGAATTCTTAACTGCTCCTTAACAGTAATCATCCATTTTCCCTCTTTCAATATGTTGAAGGATTCTTAATTGCCCTTCAACCATTTGTGTCCATTCCATCTGATTCCAGCCGTAATTTGTTCCATGTTTGACTACCTTGCTCTATGATACAATCTTCTGTTAAGAAACCTAACCCAGAAAGCTACCTTCTTTGACTCCATCATGCCCAATGGAATGAAATATTCAGTTCCTCACTGTTCTATTGAAGCTCACCATCCAAATTCAAAACAAAACCCTTGAACTTCATAACTAGCCTAACACATTTCAAAACAAAGCTAAATCATAAAGAGAGAGCCCTTTATGTTTAATCATCAACAATGCAAAATTCTGACTAGCATTTACAAACCTCTTCATTTGTGCAACATTCGCAAGAGATAAATTCAACTTCTTTTCTATGTGCTCTGACGATGTGCTCAATCCCATATTTAAACAAGTCATACTCATTCTCATGGTGATGAAAGATGGCTTTCCTATCATATACATATGGGCTTCCCAAAAAAATCCTACAAATGTCAAGTGGTACCACATCAAGTTCTACCTCATTAATAAAATTTGTAGTAATGGAAAATCTAAGTATGAATTTTCATGTCACTTGCAACTTGGCATTGCCACATACCCAACCCAAAGGACAATGTTTAGGATGAGGAATGTTTTACAAATTTAGTTTCTTTACAATGTCTTCAGAAATAAGGTTTGCTTGTGATACTATCAAAAAAGTGTCTACTTTGTTATGTTTTGTGATGACTCTAATATGGAACAACTCTATTCTTTCTCTTTCATTTTGAGTTTCAATGGGTTTTATAAAAGAACTAGTACCTGCAATTGAATCCTTACTTGTCAATCCCATGGCTATGATTTTTGTTTCATCTCTAGAATCAAATCCTAGATCTTGTTGTGTAGTTGCAACAATCTTTTCTTTCTCCTTGTTATTAAACGTTTTGGGTCTCATCTCAAGATGAAGTTTCCAACAATGATCTTCATCATTGTCTTCTTTAGAACAATGCTTACATGTGATTTTTTCTCCCTTTCTTGACTAAATTATACATATATATACTTTTTAACATAGAATGCTCTGATACCATGTTAAATTTTAGGTATGTTCTATGCTTAGAGCAATTTATGATTCTCGGAATCGCCCAACTCCAATATATTTTAAATTTAGGAATTTAGAGGGATTAGATTCAAATTAAAATTCCTAAATTTAAAATATTATGAATAAATACTAGTTTTATTTTAAAATAAAAAAAATTGCAACATAACAAAGTCAAATCTTTTCTCCCCAAAAGCCAGGAAGTTTATGTTGGACGATTCTTGGAATCGCCCAACGCCAATATATTTTAAATTTAGGAATTTAGAGTGATTAGATTCAAATTAAATTCCTAAATTTAAAATATTATGAATAAATACCAGTGTAAATACTCATGTGCGATAGGGTAGCTAGGAGTAGGTGCATCCAGATTTGTCATAATCTGAAAACACAGAGTTAGTATTATCATCTTTTAATCTAAATCAAAGAAGACTCCAAGCCTTTTAGAGTAACAAAGCAACTAGACTGAGATTCGAAGTAGCTTTTAGACAGTTAGGACTTCTATATCATGTAATTCATAAGTGATTACTCGGTCAAAATATTTGTTCCTTGAATTTATTTTCTCCCTAAAAACATTTCAAATTTATTATGAAGGCATAGATAGCATGATAACAAATCCATATTGATGTTGTGGTCAGAACTAAAATTATTGTAAGTTATATCTATCCAAACTCAAATTATTGTATATGATATCTATCAAATATATTGGAATTTATTATGAGCATTATTTTGACAAATCGTCCAAGACCAACTTGGATGATTCTAATGAAAACAATCTGGATGACTCTGGTGATTACTCGATTAGTGAAGAACAACTTGGATGATTCCAATGAAAACAATCTGGATAACTCTGGTGATTCTCTTATAGTGAATGAATAGACGAAAAGTCACTTATCTCTTAAATGACTTCACTGTAAATATGATAAACATAACAAAGCTAAACCTTCAGCCTTCCTCTTCCTTTGTCGTATCTAGGCATATTTTTTTTTTATTTCAAAGGATGTTTATTAAATGTTCTGACAATGGAAAACCTTTAGATACTGAGATCGTAGTACACTAATTAAACGGTTTTAGGTACTGAGATCCTAGTACAATGATTAAATGGTTGTTTTCATGAAGTTTTATTATTCTAATAAAAAAATTATCGCAAAAACTTTAAATATAGAGATCCTAGTACAATGATTAAGCAACAATATCGATGAATAATTAAATATCGATATTATAGTACAATGATTAAACGACAATTTCCATGAATGTTTATTATTCTACGCATAGAAATATCTTGATTACACATGCATGAAAGTAAAAAAATGGAATGAAAGATTTGAATGTAAGTATTTTATATAATTTTAAAGTATAACATTTTCGAATAAAAATAAATATATAATAATTTGAATTTAAATATATAAATTAAGATAAATTTATAATAAAGTTTATATGGTAGTTAGTAGGTGCAATTTAATTTAAATATATTTTAATTAAATTAAAAAAATAATAAAGACAATTTTTATCACAAAAATAAAACAACTAATAAAACACTTTATTGTTAAATGCCATCACCAAAAATTAAGAAATATGACTAATTAATACTGTGTTTATATTAAGATATCTACACTTTAATATATATATTTAGGTGTTCTATATTTTGTTAATATATATAATTTTTTATAGTTAAATTTATTAAAATATGTTAAATTGGTTAAAGAGTGAATATCTATATATATATATATATATATATATATATGGGTATGATGTATTGATATAAACTAAAACATTCAATTTAAAAAAACATACCCATAATGTTAATATTTTTAAGTATTTTTAATGAAATATGTTATGAGCGTTATATAATAAAATAATAATAATAATAATAATAATAATTTTAATTTTAATTTTTTTAATTTGAATCAAAATTATATTTATATTTTTATAGGGTAGTGTGAGTCTTTTTTTTTTTTAAAAATAATTTTTTTTTAACAATCTTAAAAAAAAATCGAAATTTTAAATTTTAAATTTTAAATTCGATTTTACTGACATTTTTTAAAAATGTTGAAAATTGACCCTAAAAAAAACCATCATTCCTGTATCAACAGTTTTCATTTTTAGGGTGTTTTTCGGACAATTTTTCCACAAAAAATCGTTTTCACTACCATTTTTAAAACATGTTCAAAATTGACCCTAAAAGAAAAAACAATTGTTCCAGTATACACACTTTTCATTTTTAGCACTGTTTTTCATGTTTTTTTGGGGTTTTTGAGTTTATAGTTCCCATTTCAAAGTGTACATTGAGGCTTGCCTTTGTACTTCTGTTTTTCTTTTTTCTCCAGACTTGAATGACTTCTCACTAGTTTCTTCAGAAACATTCTTCCCTCTTGCCTCTAAATGAGTTGTTCGTAGACAAACTTCATCTAGTTTTGTAGGGTTAAACATGAGAATTGTGTGTCTCAAATAACTATGCAATCCTCCAATGTATTTCAATAGAGTATCTTGGGAGGAAAAATATATACCCAAAATCAAAGATCTTTTCCTAAATTCTTGAGTATAGATTTGCACATTTTGACCCTTAGCTTGCCTAAAGTTTTTCCAATCCATAATATCATTTTTGCATGTATGCTAATGGATAAAATTGCCTTCTTATTGGAACAAAAAAATCATTTCAAGGGGAACCAACCTTACCATGTTTCTTCATGTCCTCTTGAGTTTTGGCCTCCAACCAAATAAGTGTTTCACCTTCCAATCTAAGAGAAGCAAGATGAATTTTGGTCTCATCATCCTTGATTCTTTGTATCCTACAATACACTTCAATCTGATGAATCCAATTATCTAATTTATCAAGATTTACCCCTCCATCATACATAGACAATTCAAACTTAATGTCAATCTTTAACAAAGGAGTTTTACCATGTCCATTTCGATAATTTGGAGGTGTTTGTGAAAAGGTAGAAGAAATGGAAGAAGATGAGGATGAAGATGAGGATGGGGATGGAGGTGAAGGTGGTGGTTTGTCACCATTCCCTCCATTCCATTTTGGAGGCTTGTCTCCTTTTCCTCCATTTCCTTTTGGAGGTTTTGAGCTCTCTCCATACAAACTTGAATTCCTCTCTTCATAAATAACCTTTAACATTTCATACATCTCAAAGAAAGCTTTTCTGAAAATTCTTTCATAATCAGAAATCCCTTCAGGACCTTCTTCATATGCCATGACTATTGAAGCTTGAGGTGTGAGTGTTCTCCTCCAAATTAGAATTAAATTAAGGCCCATATAAAATTTCATATGCACATGAAGGCTATATTAAACCTATCCTTATACACTTAATAATGTTTTTTAGCTTTAATATGCTCATTAAGAAGGTTTATGGATAATTTCATATTTGTGTCTAATATTATTTATTTTTGTAGAATATTGTGAGAATATTGGGCAGATTATGGAGATTTGGAGGAAGAGATAATTTAGGGACTTGCTCCGTACTACAAGAGGATCAATATTGGATAATAAATTAACAAGATACTATGAAATTATTGCACATATTCTGGAGCTCCAATGATGGAAAAAATCTAGGAATGTGTTCCCTATCATTTAATGCAGATTTCTAGTGTTGGGAACCATATCCACCGTTTGAGGGATTTTGGAGGGGAAAGCTTCCTCCTTTCACAGGGAATTATTCCTAATCATTTTGTACAAGTACCAAGTCGTATTTTCCTCTAGAATTTGATTTTAATTAGTCTTCTTGTAGAGATAACTCGTATTTTTGCAGCGCCACTTTCATTTCTTGCAGGGATGTTACTGTATTGATGAAAATAATGAAGATTGGTACCATGTTTAGCTTCTAAATATTAGTATCCTTAATAGGACTCTGAGTTTCCTGGGGATTGGCCATCCCAGGAGCCTCATAGCCTTTTGTATCAGTTACTTTTCTTCCCTTCACTTCTTATTCACATGCATCTCTTGTTATTGTCTTTTTCTATTTCTTCATTTAGTATTGATATTTCTTGTTGTAGGATTGAGTTAAATGGTTGAAGTCAGTTATTTTGCAGGATAAAAAGTATGATTTCATCCTTTAAATAGCTTTGGATGGTGATATAAATCATTGAGCTACTTGGATTAATTTTCTTTTTCACAAATCTAAATTTTTGGAACTCCCTTGTGACAAATACTAGTAAATTTATGTTATTTTTTAGAACATGCTAATGAGCTTCAATCGAGTTGATTCCAATTGCATTAAATCACAAAAAAAATCCAGTTAATAAGAAAATTTATCTCATTTCATTCACACTTTATTAGTTTAGGCATTTGATAAAATAACTAGGTCACTAGTTCTCGAAATTTCTAGGTTTTAGACTAGTAATTTTCTGTTATTTTTTAGCATGTGTTACCAAGGGTATTTTTTGCATGATTACACTTGTAATGAAGACCTAAGACATCCTAGTCAATGAAAATATTTTTCCCATCCAATTTGGATTTTATTTTCTTGGTCATTCGATGAATTATGTCTTCTTGTAGAAAACGTGTTTCCTGTAACACTCTTCTAGCATATATATATACTTGCCTAAATTTGCTAAAAAAAGTTGGTTTCTATCCCTTATGGTTTAATTTTGATCCCTAGTCTCTAAATAAATGGTTGAGGAGGAATAAAAGCAACTTATGATTTGTATTTTTACTCATGAAAAACATCTCAGCTAATTGGGTTAAAAGACAAATTTATGAATTGGATAATACAATAATGATTTTCTTGATTGCCACATCCAATGAACTTTGTCAATGGATCTAAACTCTTTGAAATGTAATGATTGATATTTAGTTAATGATATTTACTTTATGAAATTAGAATATTTTTTCCTTCCTTCTATTTTATTTCTTGCGATAGGTTAAGGTTTCCATTTTGAGAATTTTCATTTCTGCAACTAGTTAGGATTTGGTTTCATTACAAGCATTCCATTACATCATGATAGTAAAGGAATGACACATTGTATGTTGCGCATGTAGTGCTGATACCTCTTAAGTTTGTACGGACCCTGGTTGATAATTAAAGTTGGTAGCCTTGGGAGTTACTACATTCTTGTTGCAATACTGAGGCTTGTCACTTTTTGGCACCGTTGTCGGGGAGGTGTCAAAGTATGTGTTGTTTTCTTCCCTAGTTGATTCATTCATTTTTTAATTTATGAAAAAACAAAAAATTACATTAGGCATCTTTCATTTCAAGAATTGCATTGCATTATCATTCTTATTCAAAAAAAAAATCTCCAACACCAACCCTCAAACCATTCATTTTTGCAGGTAGTAGAAGAAGAGGTGATAGAGAAGGTAGAAGAAATGGATGGAGATAATGACAACGAATAATATCATCTTGGATTTCCCATTCAAGATATTGATGTTAGTGTGCACATGAAGAACATCCCTCCATATTTTCTTCCAAACTTTCATGGTCTAAGGTCAAAGGATGCAGAAACCTTTCTCTTTGAATTTGAAATTGTTTGTAGATATTATGTTTACTTATCAAACACTCAAAAATTGAGATTGTTTCTGGCAACATTGAAGGATAAAGCTCTTAAATGGTTCATGATTTTAGGGACTAATTCAATAATATCATGGAATGATATGCAAAAGAAATTTCTAGAAAAATATAAAGATCATGATCATAAAGAAGAATTATTTAGAATGAATAAAAAAAAAGATGAGAGCCTTGATGATCTAATGGAGAGATTCATGTATAATTCTAAGAGGGAAAACTACATCATTTAGGATCTGACACACTAAAAACCCTCTTACTTAGAATAATTAGGGATGAATGGATTGACTCCTTGATATCATGAGTTGATTTGATGTATATCAATTATCATGTGAAGAAATTTTTTGAAACATGCAAACACATATCAAGAGGAAGGGAAAGAGTAAGTAAAATAGCATCAAGATCAATAAGGCAAACTAAACTTGGAAATTTGTTTGATGACTTTAAAACATAATTTTTAGAAATCTAACCAAACAAGTAGAAATGTTAAGAATGCAAGATGAGGAGAAATAAGATGTTGATATTTGTGTTGTCCATGCTAATGAGCCTTGGTATTGCAACAAGAATGCTACAACTCCCAAGGCTACCGACTTTAATTATCAATCCGGGGTTTGCACAAACTTAAGAGGTATCGACACTATATTTGCAGCATATAATGTGTCATTCCTTTGTTGTCATGATGTAATGGAGTGCATGTATTGAAATCAAATCCTAAACTAATTTCAAAAAATGAACTACTCAAAATGGAAACCCTAACCTATTGCAAGAAATAAAGTATAAGGAATGAAACATATTCTAATTGCATAAAGATCATGATGTAAATGTAAAAAAAAATTAACTCAACCCTATTTATCACATGTGATGATTTAAACTAACTGAGCATGGAATCTAATTTAGGGAGTATTAACTGATGCATGCATGTGCTAATTAAGAAATAAAAAGAACTATTTTTCTTTATCTTTTCATTTTATAAAGGCAAATGCTAATCTTTCCTTATTCAGTGGCAGGGGAGACAAGTATGGAGGAAGAGGCGTACAATGGTTTTGATGGCTTGGAGGTCAAGTAGAGGCCTAATCCTAGATTAAATGATGTTTTTTCTCAATTTTGGCTCAAAACAAGTTGCTACGAGGTTTCCTACCGGATGTACTAGTTCCTACAAGATGTTTACAGGATCCCCTGTTTTATTACAAAAAATAGTCTGAAAGCTTTGGAAGTGGTCTAGAAGGTGGAACGGACCTTGGGAAAGGTGGAGAATGGAATAATAAGGCATGGAGGTGGTGGAAATTATCAAGAACTCAAGCAAGGGATTTCAGATGGCTAGATTTGCTCAATGGAAATGACAAATTTTGCTTATAAAACAAGAATTTAAATTGAGATTTTAGTGGATTTTAACGACATGGGCGACTGAGTTGAACGAGATGAGGTCTCCCTGAAATGTAGAAGCTCATGCAACAACACACATTATTGTCTGCATCTATCCACAAATTCATCTATACATGAGAAAGATTTATTAAGTAACATAAAATTACTAAAAAGTCAGAAATTTGAGAACTAGTGAGCTAGTAAATCTATCAAATGCCTAACCGAATAAAGTGAAAATGCAATGGGGTAAATTTTGTTATTAATTATAATGTTTTTGTGATCTAATCCAAGCAGAACCAACTTGATTGAAGCTCGTTATAATGCTCTAAAAATAGTAGAAATTTATTGTTCTTTGCTACACAGGAGTTCGAGAAATCTAGATTTGGGAATAAGAAGACTAATCCAAGTAGATCAATGATTACTATGACCTTTCAGATAATTTCCAATGATGAAATGATGCTTTTGATCCTGAAAAGAAACTTACATTAATGATTTAACCCAATCCTACAACAAGAAATCATTAATACTAAATGCAAAAATAGAAAGAAAGAAGAACAAGAGATGCATGTGAATAAGAAGTAGAAATAATAAGCGCAAATGATACAAAAGGGCTTTGAGGCTCCTGGGATGGCCAAGCCCAAGGAAACTCAAAGACCTATGGAAGAAAACAAGATTTAGAGGTTTAACATGACACCAATCTTCATTATTTCCATCAACACAATTACATCCTTGCAAGAAAATATAATAGAGCTGCAAAAATACTAGTTGTCTCCACAAGAAGACTAATAAAAATCTTCCCCTAGAGGAAAATTCGACTTGGTACTTATAAAAAATGATTAGGAATCATTCCCCATGAAAGGAGGAAGCTTTCCCCATAAAAATCCCTTGATTAGTGGATCTAGTTTCTAATACTAGGAATCTAGATTAAATGGAAGGAAACACATTCCTAGATTTTCACAATCATTGGAGTTCCACAATCTGTGACATAATTCCATAATATCCTTTTTATTTATTATTTAATATTGATCTCCCTATAGTAGGCACAAATAATCGATTATTCATAAACCTTCCTAATGAACATATTAAAGTTAAAAATACATTATCTAATGCAAAAATAGAGATTTAATGGGCTGAAAGATGGTTAGATGGGCCTTAATTTATGTTTAATTCAAAGGCATGGGCCTTAATTTATGTCTAATTTAGAATCCCATCATACCCCCTGCTGAAAGTGTTTCTCATCCACTGAGCAACTCAGTGACCTCATTGTGTCTCATTCATGGCCATGGTGGCCTCTCTCTTATGCATTAAGAATCTTGGCTGTAAGTTCTGTAAGGACAAGCCCAAAAACATACTTGTGCAAAGAAAAATCATTGTTTCTTGAGACCATTAGCTTGCTTTCTTGTTTCCTTTTGTGGCCTAGATGATTCCCTAATGGCCTTGGAGTTTTTTGTTTTGATTAGGTCTCTCTTAGGCACTGCATTTTTTTGGTTTTTAGCATAATTTGTTCCTTTATTCCTTCTTGTAGTAGCATTCTACCTTCCTATACGAGTCATTCCTTCTTCCTTCAGATTCTTCTAACTATATGGGGGTGATGAGAAATGATGTAGGTTTGTGAAAATGGAGAGGATGCTCTGTTTGTTTCTTTGAAGAAATTTTCAGGGTGAGACAGGGTGTAGTGTTTATTCTTGAAATTATGAAATGGGATAGATGAATGATGGATAGATATTGAATATGAAGTGGATGGAGGGCTTGGAGTACTGTGGTGACTTGGCCTTTGCAACATTGCGTGAGTGAACTGCAATTAACTAGTTGAAGACGACTGAGACTGCTGACCCATCCTTATCTTATAAAACTTCATATCTCATGCATTGAAAACAAATTTCTAACTATAATATGTTCAAGAGAATAGGTCAAGAATATTGCATCCCTGTACCTACCTTATGGTTGTTGGAGAGACATGCATGCTACTACTGAGTTGATGTTATTGTGCTTCTCATAACTTAGGTACATCTTCTTGACTGCCTTTTTCTTTTTTGTTGATCTTATTTTATTGATGGGTTGCCTTCTTGTTGATGTGCAGGTGTTGGCTTCCTGTGTTGCTGCTGAGCTCTAGAGGAGTTTCATTTTGCGAGTAGTTATGTTTCTCCTCTTTCAATCATGGTGCTAAACGTTAGGCCTGGAGCCTGCTATTACTTCAAAATAGGTTGCTACAGGGTTTCTTGAAGTACTACTACAGGAAGTCCTGTAGCTGCCTTTTTTGAATTTTTGTGTCCTTTCTCTGTTGGAGGGTAAATATGTATTGGAATGAGTGGAAGGTGTGGCCATAGAGTGACATGGTCATGATGGGTGTTGGATGAGATGTGGTGAAGTCAATGTCCTTTTTTCCTATCCCAAAACAGGTCTGCATCATAATTTTTCCATCGAACTGCCTTTCCTGTAAATTTTTAGGACTTTCTGTAGTACTACAGGAAACTCTTGTAGTAATTACAAGAAATCCTATAGAAATCACAAACTTGCCTAAAATTGGAATTTTTTTGTTACTAGATATGAGTATGGATGAAGGAACATGGGTATATGGGTGAGATGAAACGGATGAAGAAAAACATGGGTCTTTGTATGGCTTGATGTCCTTTGATCTCTATGTTTATTATCTTCTTGCAATCCTGAAAAAACCAAAATTGTTATGAGTGGGCAGGTTGAGGTGATTGCCATTATTTTTGTGTTTTGTGTTTTTTTTTTTAAGACAACTAGGTTTCCTCAAAGGAGCTTTTCATCCTGGTTTCCTGTCTTGGATGCTCAAAAGAAGTTTTCACCTAGAGGGTTTTTTTTTTTTTTTTTTTTTTTTTTTTTTTTTTTTTTTATGTAAGGCACACTCGAATTTGAAGATGGATTTTGGTTAGATGGAGTGGATGAGTGATGAAAGTGGTGTTGGGGGACCTATATCAACCTTCCCTAAAGAATACTTGATCTTTTGACCCATTTCTCCATCATATTGCCTCTTGTAGCTTCTTCTCGACCTTCGTATAAAGATCCTGTAGTAATTCAGGACACCCTCTTGTAGCAGACTTGTTTTGTCCATATCTCTCAAACGATAGAATGGATTAACCTGAAATTTTCTGAGCATGTTTCCATCATCATTATGCACCTATCCATTAAAAAAATATTGGCCAATGGATGCACAAATCTTGAAAAAAGGTAAAAATGGCTGAAGGTGATGGAGGCCGATTTCTTGGAAACCGTGCACTAGAATTTGCTGAAATTGCTTGCACATGTTACCATCATCTAGATGCATCTCCACATGAAACAAAATTTTAAATGGGTGCATGGATATTGATAGAATTCAAAAATGGATGTAGGTGATGGAGGCCGATTTCTGGAAAATTGTGCACTGGAATTTGCTGAAATTGCTCAAACATGTTACCATCATCCATATGCATCTCCACCTAAAACAGTTTGGTAAATGGATGCATGGTTTGCAAGATATGACAAAAATAGTTTTCTTCTCTATGTATTTTTGTTTCCTGTAGAGATCTTGTAGTAATTCAAGAAAACAAGCAAACTAAATGGGAAAATATTTAGAATTATGGGTGGATGGTGGAAATAGATGAGGGTGATGGATTGGCATGGCCTTGGTCTTGATGGAGCATTAAGTAAAAATTTCAGTTCTTTTGACTAGGTTTGACCTATTTTTTCTTTTCTTCGGTGCCAGCTTGTTTTTGTTGCTTACAGATGTTGGAGGACATATACATTCATCAGAGAGATATAGGGAGAATATATATATATATATATATATATATATATATATATATATATGTGTGTGTGCCTACTAGCCACCTCAATGAGTTTTTCAATTAATAGGTCTGCCTAGGTGCCTCAAAGGAGGTTTTCACCTAGGATATTTTATTTTTCTCCTTTTTTTTTCCAACCCATTGATGGCCTCATGGAGGTTTTCAATCAATGAGCGAATATCAGGCACCTCATAGGAGGTTTTCACCTGATATTTGATTTTTTCTTATTATTTTTATTTTTATTTTTTTATTTTTTCTACCCTACTCTACTTGAAAAACAAAATCACTTTTAAGTATAAGAATACTTCCAATGAAGCCATGTGCACATCAAGATGACAAAAAAACTAATGTGTAGGCTTGAGATGTATTCTTTGACATGTACCTAAATTTGAGAGATCAAATTATTTGACTTTGATGATATCAAGTACATTTGAAGAAGAGGGTATTGCTACAAATTAATGGTTGTCTGGAACCATATTTCAATATAGTTGTGATGCCCCTAGTCCACTTGCTGATTTGGAGCATCTTGGATGTCTTCTTCTTCCATGAACTTCAAATATTCATTTTTTTTCTGTTTTTTCTCTTGAACACATGGGGGATTTTATGGTAACCATGATGGAGCTTTCTCAATCTCTGATTTTGATGTCTACTCTTCATCAAATGCAACCCATGATCCTTCGATATTCTCACTTGAATCTTCTTCTTCTAGATGTGGTCCTTCAATGATATCAAGAGAATATTTTTTTTGCAATACTCTTCCTGAGCTATGGTGAATACCATTTAGCTCAAGAGGATATGTTTGGAAGTGTTGTACTTCAGCATTGTAAGTGGGTTGAGCTACTTCAATGTGTGGGTTTGGAAATGGTGGTACATGTAGTTGAGTGGGAGTGGATATTTGAGATGGATGTGATTGGGGTGTGGTTGTGGTGGAGGTGGATGGTAAGGATTACATGGAGTTGGGTATGGAGGATATTGAGGAAAATATTGAGGATATTGTGGATGGCTCCCATAATTTCCTCGCAAGCCTTGTTGCCAAGATTGGTTTTGGGGTTGAGATGGCCAATGTTGCCAAGGAAAGGGTGTGTTCCAACTAATTTTAAGTGTATATGCATAATCTTGAAATTGTGAATTAGGCTCTTGCATCATGTCAGGTTGAATAGCTGCCATGGTCCTCTTAGAGCTACATAACATAACTGCATTGGCAATTTACTTGCTCCATTGTCTTCTTGGTAAACTTCCTTCAACCTTGCTAATGAGGGGAAATATTTAACATGTGATTGTGCATGGAAAACACAAATATCAACATCTCCTTTTTTCTCATTTTGTATTCTTAACATTTCTACTTGTTCACATAGATTTCTAATAATTTAAGTTTAAAAGTTATCAAGCACATTTCCAAGTTTAGCTTGACTTACCGATCTTGATGCTCATTGACTTACTCTTGCCCTTCCTTTTGATATGTGTTTGCATGTTTCACAAATTTCTTCAAATTATAATTGGTATACATCACCTCAACTCATGAGATCAAGGAGATCAATCCATTCATCCCTAATTATTCTATGTAAGAGGGTTTTTAGTGTGTCGAATCCTAAATGATGTAGTTTTTCCCTCTTCACATTATACATGAACCTCTCTATAAGATCTTCTAGAGTCTCATATTCTTTTTTATTAATTCTAAATATTTCTTCTTTAAGATCATGGCCTTTATATTTTTCTAGAAATACCTTTTGCATACCATTCGATGATCTTATTGAATTAGTCCCTAAACTCATGAACCATTTAAGAGCCCTATCCTTAAATGTTACTGGAAAGAATATCAAATTTTGAGTGTTTAGTAAATAACCATATATCTACAAAAAAAGAAAGGTTTCCGGATCCTTTGACTTTAGACTATGAAATTTTGGTAAAAAAAATATGGAGGGATGTTCTTCATGTGCACATTACCATCAATACCTTGAATGGGAAATCCAAGAGGATCTTCCTCATTTTCATCATCTCCATCAATTTCTTCTACATTCTTTGCCATCTTCTTCTTCTACCTGCAAAAGTGAATGGTGATGTGGCTCTTACTGCACCACATGATCAAATGGGGGGGTGGGTTAGTGTTGGAGAATTTTTTGTTTTTATGATTGAATGAAAACTATAATGCAGCGTCGTTTTCTACTTTTGAAATTAAATATGCCTAATGCAAGTATTTTTTTTGTTTTTTTCACAAAGTAAAAAATAAATAAATCAACTAGGGAATAAAACAATGCATACTTTGAGACCTCCCTGGCAATGATGCCAAAAAATTATGGGTCTTGATATTGCAACAAGAATGATACAACTCCCAAGGCTACCAACTTTAATTACCAATTAGGGGTTCATACAAACTTAAGATGCATTGACACTATATTTGCATCATACAATGTGTCCTTCCTTTGCTGTCATGATGTAATGGAGTGCATGTACTTAAATCAAATCCTAAACTAATTTCAGAAAATGAACTACTCAAAATGGAAACCCTAACCTATTGTAAGAAATAAATTATAAGGAATGAAACAAACTCTAATTACATAAAGATCATGACGTAAATGTAAAAAAAAACCTAACTCAACCTTATTTATCACATGTGATGATTTAAATTAACTGAACATGGAATCTGATCTAGGGAGTATTAACTAATACAAGCATGTGCTAAATAAGAAATAAAAAGAACTATTTTTCTTTATCTTTTCATTTTATAAATGCAAATGCTAATCTTTCCTTGTTTAGTGGCAGGGGAGACAAGTATGGAGGAAGAGGGGTACAATGGTTTTGATGGCTTGGAGGTCAAGTAGAGTCCTAATCCTAGCTTAAATGATGTTTTCTCTCAATTCAGACTCAAAACAATCCGGTACAGGGTTTCCTACAAGATGTCTATAGGATGTACTAGTTCCTACAGGATGTCTACAAGATCTCGTGTTTTATTACAAAGAACATGCCGAAATCTTAGGAAGTGGTCTAGAAGGTGAAATGGAGCTCCAGAAAGGTGGATAATGGAAGAATAAGGCATGGAGGTGGTGGACACTACCAATAAACAAAGAAAGGGCTTCAAGATGGGTAGATTTTTTGAATGGAAATGACAATTTTTGTTTATAAAACAAGAATTCGGATTGAGATTTTAGTGGATTTTGGTGACATGGGTAGATGAAGCTTGGATGAGGCGAAGGAGATGAGGTCTCATTGCAATTTAGAAGCTCCTACAACAACACACATTATTGTCTGCATCTATCCACAAATTGATCTATACATGGGAAACATTTGTTAAATAGCGGAAAATTACTAGAAAATTAGAAATTCAAGAACTAGTGAGCTAGTAAATCTATCAAATGCATAACCTAATTAAGTGAAAAGCCAATGGGGTAAATTTTCATATTAAGTAGAATGTTTTTCTAATCTAATTCAAGTGGAATCAACTTGATTGAAACTCGTTATCATGCTATAAAAAATAGTAGAAAAGTATTGTTCTTTGCTACAAAGGAGTTCGAAAAGTCTAGATTTGGGAATAAGAAGACTAATCCAAGTAGCTCAATATTACTATGACCTTAAAAATATTTCCAAGGATGAAATGATGCTTGTGATCCTGCAAAATAACTTACATCTACCATTTAACCCAATCCTATAACAAAAAATTATTAATACTAAATGTAGAAATAGAAGGAAACAAGAACAAGATATGCATGTGAATAAGAAGTAAAAAGAATAATAAAAAATCATACAAAAGGGATATGAGGCTCCTATGATGGCCAAGCGCAAAGAAACTCAGAGATCTATGGAAGAGAACAAGATTTAGAAGTTGAAAATGACACCAATCTTCCTTATTTCCATCAATAGAATTACATCACTGTAAGAAAATAAAATAGAGTTGCACAAATATGATTTCTCTTCACAAGAAGACTAATAAAATCTCCCCCTAGAGGCAAATTCGACTTGGTACTTATAAAAAATGATTAGGAATCATTTCCCATGAAATGAGGAAGCTTTCCCCCCAAAATCCCTTGATTAGTGGATCTGGTTCCCAATACTAGGAATTTGGATTAAATGGCGGGGAACACATTCCTAGATTTTCTCAATCACTGGAGTTCTACAATATGTGCCATAATTCCGTAATATCTTGTTGATTTATTATTTAATATTGATCTTCCTGTAGCAGGGAGAATGTCCCTAAATTTTCTCCTCCTCCAAATCTTCATAATCTGCCCAATATTCTCGTAATATTCCACAAAAATAAATAATAGGCACAAATATGAAATTATTCACAAGACTTCCTAACAAACATATTAAAGTTAAAAATACATTATCTAATGAAAAAAAAGAGGTTTAATGTGTTGAATGATGGTTAGATGGGCCTTAATTTATGTTTAATTGAGAGGCAGGGACCTTTATTTATGTCTAATTTCGAGACAAATGACATGCATAATCACATGATTTTAAATATTGTCCATCATTTCCAACTTGAAGGAAGTTTAGCAAGACGATAATGGCGTAAGTCAATTTCCAAAGAAACTATATTATGTAGCTCCAAGAGGACCATGACAGCCTAGTCAACCTGGTATTGTGCGAAAGCATAATTCAAGATTTCAAGCTTATGCACATCCATCTCAAATTAATTGGAACACACTTTCCTTGGTAACCTTGGCCATCTCAACTCCAAAACAAATCTTGGCAACAAGGTTGGCAAGGAACTTATCGGAGCCACCCGCAATATCCTCAATATTTTCCTTAATATCCTCCATACCCAAATCCATGTTATCCCTACCATCCACCTCCACCACAACCACAACCCCAACCACATCCATCTCAAATTTCTAATCCCACTCAACTACCTGTACCACCATTTACAAACCCACACAAGGAAGTAGCTCATCCCACTTACAATGTTGAGGCACAATACTTCCAAAAATATCCTCTTGATCTAAATGGTATTCGTCTTAGATCAGGAAAGGTATTGCAAAAAAAGAGATTCTCTTGATTCCATTGAAGGACAACATGTAGAAAAAGAAGATTCAAATGAGAAGGCCAAAGAATCATGGGCTGCACTTGATGAAGAATAGACATCAGAATCAGAGATTGAGAAAGTTCCCTCATTTTTACCATAAGATCCTTTATGTGTTCAAGAGAATAATTTGCAAAAAGAAGATTTGAATTTCATGGAAGAATAAGGCATCCAACATGATCTAAATAAAGAAGTGACCAGGGGCATCACAACTATATTGAAATATGGTTCCAGTGAATCAGTAATTTGCATCCAGACACTCTTCTTCAATAATTCTTGATCTTGTCTCAATCAAAGCATTTGGTCTCTGAAATTTACATACATGTTAGAGCATATATTTCAAGCCTACACATCAGTTTATCTATCATATTGATGTGCATTTCGCTTCATTGGAAGTATTCCTACACTTGAAATGATTTTGTTTTTTCAAGTAGAGTAAGGTAGGAAAATAAATAAAAAATGAAAAATAAGAGAAAAAATAAATTATCAGGTGAAAACCTCCCTTGAGGTGCTTGAGATTGGCTCATTGATTGACAACCTCCATGAGGCAATCAAAGGATTGGAAAAAGGGAAAAAAAGAGAAAAAAGAAAATATCCTAAGTGAAAACCTCCTTTGAGGTGCCTAGGAATAATTACTAGTTGAGAACCTCATTGAGGTGCCTAGTAGGCTTATAAGAAAAATAAAAGAGAAAAAATTAAAAGCATTTGGTCCATGTATCTCTCTCTCAAGAATGTAGGTGCTCTCCAACCTCTGAAGACAACAAAAACAAGCTAGCCACCAAAGGAAAAATTGACCAAAAGCCTAGTCAAAGGAAGTCAAACTTGGAATTTCTCTTCCTTTTCTCATATGCTCTAGAAGGACCAAGGCCATACTAATCCATCACCCTCATCTATGTCCACCATCCACCCATTACTCCCAAGCTTTTCCTATTCATTTTTCTTGTTGTCCAAAAATGCTACAAGAGTGCCCTGTTTTTGTTGCAGGAAACCAAAATACATAGACCAAAAAATTATTTTTTTCATATCTTGAAAACAATGCATCCATTTGCCAAGCTGTTTCAAGGGGAGATGCATATGGATGATAATATCATGCCCAAGAAATTTCAACAAATACTGGTGCTTACATTTCGAGAAATTGACCTATGTCACCTACAACCATTTTTTAACTTTCTCGATATTTATGCATCCGTTTGCCAAGTTGTTTCATGGGGAGATGCATATGAATGATGGAAACATGCCCAAGAAATTTCAACAATTTATAGTACACATTTTTCGAGAAATATATCCCCATCACCTACAACCAATTTTATTGTTTCTCGAGATTCTTTCATTCATTTGCCAATATTATTTTATGGGAAGGTGCAGAAGGATGATGGAAACATGCTCAGAAAATTTCACATCAATCCAGTATAACATTTGGGAGATATGGGCAAAACAAGTATTCTACAAGATGTTGCTACATGATTCCCTAACCTGCTACAGGATCTCCTGAATTGCTACATGAAGTTGGCTGAGGGGTTTTGGAGGAAAAGAATAATGAAATGAAGTGTTGGAAGGGTGTATGACAATGGCTAAAAGTGTGGGGAAGGTGAACATCACCCATGGCCATGGACAACACTCCAAGAAGGTCAGATTTTACTGTGACAACTTGCTCATGGTAACTGGAAGACAGAGGTTTAGAATGTGGGTTGGTATCCATCAACTCCAACAACAACAGATTGAATGTCAAAAAGAGGCCTACACACAAAAAAGGTTACATCAGTTAGAAAAATCATCATGCTATGAAGACCTGTGTATCAACAAACAAAGGAAGTCAACACTTATGAAATCATCATGTTATGAAGCTCAAAAACAACATTTTAGTGAAGGATGTGAAGTAGCAACAACAACAACAAAAAAACCTAGCAGACCTCCAGATTCAAGGATATCAGAAATATGACCTCCAATAGATTATCACATGCATCTTCAATATCATTAGCAATAGTTTTAGGACCACCAAAGGAAACTTCAACATTCATATCATTAACCTCAATATAGCCCATGGGCTTTGGATTGATGGTGAATGGGTGTATTATTAAGGTACTCCTTGTGATAGGTCACCAATTCCAATCCCCTGTGGATACTTAGGTAGTATTATATAGAAAAAAAAAGAAACCTCAATATCACCTGAAAAAACACATCAAGGGTAAGTCTCAAGAATGAAATCCTTTAAACCCTTCTTACAAACTTATTTTAGTTTGAAAAACATTGCAAGTGCATGAAGGAAAATGATTTTATAGCCATATTAGTAGCAGAGAAACCTCGGCCTTATCTAGCAATTAACTTCACTTTTCCACCAAGAAACCCAAACATGGGGGAGAGGACAAGACAAAATTGAAAATGACTTGAGAAAGTGAGATGTAATCATTTAGGCATGATGGAAGACAAGAAGTTTGAAGGGGTAGGTGACGACCAACCCAGTTAAATCAAAGCGCTTTGATTTTATTTTGCATGCAATAAAAAAATATAGAAAAGTTGAAAAAAATAGAAAAGAAAAATTGAAAAAATGAAAAAAAGAAGAAAGAAAAAAGAGAACAAAATAAATAAAAGGTGGACCCACCACCTCTTGGCAAACAAAATTTAGTTTCTACAGGATTCAGGTTGTTTGCAACTCATTACAATTGAAGAACCACTTGAGGGAAAAAAAAACCTTAACCTATAGTAGGGCTTCCTTGGGAAACTGAGATAGAAAAATGTAGTAGCAATAAGAGAAGCAAAAAGGGAATCAAATAGATGATAAAGCAAAGCATGAAACATGTCAACATACATGAAGAACAACAAGGTGAGCAGGATGAATAGGTTGCTCAGAGGATGAGCAACAATTTCAGTACAGGGGTGTGATGGGCCTACAGATTACACATAAATTAAAGCCCATCTAACCTTTCATAGGCATATGAAGCCTATATTAAACCTATCATTCTACACTTAATAATGTTTTTAAGCTTTAATATGTTCATTAAGAAGGTTTATGGATAATTGCATATTTGTGCCTAATATTATTTATTTTTGAAGAATATTGCGAGAATATTGGGTAAATTATGGAGATTTAGAGAAGGAGATAATTTAGGGACTTGCTCCCTACTACAGGAGGATCAATATTGGATAATAAATTAACAATATATTATGTAATTATTGCACAAATTCTGGATCTCCAATGGCTGAGAAAATCTAGGAATGTGTTCCCTCTCATTTAATGGAGATTCCTAGTGTTGGGAACTAGATCCACTATTTGAGGGATTTTGGAGGGGAAAGATTCCTCATTTCATGGGGAATGCTTCATAATAATTTTTTATAAGTACTAAGTCGAATTTACCTCTGGGGGTTTATTTTTATTGGTCTTCTTGTGAAGAAAACTTGTATTTTTTTAGCTCCACTTTCATTTCTTGCATGGATGTAGTTGTATTGATGTAAATAATGAAGATTGGTGTCATGTTCACCTTCTAAATCTTGGTCTCCTTCATAGGGCTCTGAGTTTCCTTGGGCTTGACCATCCCAGGATCCTCATAGCCATTTTTTATTTAATACTTTTCTTCCTTTCACTTCTTATTCACATGCACATTTTTTTCTTGGCTTTTTTTATTTCTACATTTAGTATTGATGATTTCTTGTTATATGATTGGGATAAATGGTTGAAGTCATTTTTCAGGATCAAAAACACGATTTCATCATTTGAACAACTTTGGAAGATCATAGTAATCATTGCACTACTTGGATTAGTTTTCTTATTCCCAAATCTAAATTTCTGGAACTCCCTTGTGGAAAATAGTAGTAAATTTCTTCTATTTTTTAGAACATGCTAATGAGATTAAATCAAGTTGATTCCAATTGCATTAAATCATAAAAACATTCCAGTTAATAAAAAAAATTACCCCATTTAATTTACACATGATTAGGTTAGGCATTTGATAGATTAACTGACTCACTAGTTATCAAATATCTAGATTTTATATTAAAAATTTTCTGCTATATTTTAGCATGTGTTAACAGGGGTCTTTTTGAGTGATTCCACTTGGAATGGAGACCTAAGACATTCTAGTAAATAAGAAAATTTTTCCCATACAATTCGAATTTTATTTTCTTGGTCATTCGGTGAATTATATCTTCCTATAACAAACATGTTTCGTATAGCAGATTCCTGTAGCACTCTTCCAGCATGTATATACTTGCTGAAATTTGCTCAAAAATGTTGGTTTTTGTCCCTTAGGGTTGAATCATGACCCCAAGGATATAAATAAATGGTTGAAGAATAAACATCACATAGGAATTTCCTTTTTACCCATACAAAACATCTCAATGAATTGGGTTAATGGACAAATTTACGAATTGGATAATGCAATAATGATTTTTTTAGATTGCCACATCCAATGAAATTTGTCAATGGATATAAAATATTTGAAATGTAATGATTGATATTTTGTTAATGATATTTACTTTATGCAATTAGAATATTTTTTCCTTCCTTTTATTTTCTTTCTTGCAATAATTAAGGTTTCCATTTCTAGAATTTGTATTTCTACAATTAGTTAGGATTTGATTTTAATACATGCACTCCATCACATCATGATAGACAAAGAAGGACACATTATATGTTGCACATGTAGTGCTGATAGCTCTTATGTTTGGATGAACCCCGGGTTGATAATTAAAGTTGGTAGCCTTGGGAGTTGCAACATTCTTGTAGCGCTCATCATTCTCCTTGAAACAATTTGAGATCTTGGCTCCAAAAGTTATCCTTCTCCTCTTTTAAGCTTAAACCTTGTAAGCATCAGAAAGCACTTGCACACAAAATCAAACCTTCACAATAACCTTGAGCTTTGACACCAAAATCATTTGTAATGTGTACTTGAAGATGATGTAAAAATTTTCAAGTAAAATTCTTATGTGTTGTAGGCAATGGATCACTTTGCAGTCAAATAAAATAATTTATTTTAAACTTGGTTAATAGCATAAAAAATAGGTAATATACCATATCAGAAACACATAACAAAGAAAATGATAAAGGAGTTCACCCCTCTCATGGGCTACATATCCTGCTGCATCTTCTAATGATGGGCCTCTTTCATAAGCGTTGAAATTTGTGTTTGCATGGATTTACAATACTTAGAATGTAAATTTTATGTCTTCAATGGTTTTAGAACATTCAAAAACCCCTATTTGGGCTTTTGTTGGGCTCAATTTGGCCAAAAACTGAAGAAATTAAGCTCTCTTAAAGTTTCTTCCGCTAACTACCCCACAAAATAGACTAGACTCCTATCCATCCTATGAATCCACCTTTTCTGGTTGCGCCAAGTGGAAATTTTGCCCGACGTCAATGAAATTCATGCTGAAATTGGTGCATTTTGTTGCTTGGTTTAAATGGTGAGTAAGGCCTAAAGCAAAAAATCAGGGCCACATGGAGCCATGTGTCTGGGGGCTGGGTCTAAGCGCTCGCCCTGGTCGGCATAGCCCATGGACCTTTGGTAGTTGGTTCCATGTGTGACATAAAATCTAGGGCTATCCCTAAAATTATGTGCTTGAACTATTTAACACCTCCTCTTGCGTTGCATTGGGTCACATGTGATGCATAAAACTTGCATTGGTCCCTATTTCTATGCGCCCACTTGTGATTCCCTGCGTCGGTCATATGGTAGCAATGTGATCAAGGTTGGTCCCCATTTTCCATGCCACTATGATTTATTGCATCAGCTCATGGCATGTGGTTTGGTTGGTGAAAAATGATCCAGCTCTAGTCCCCAAGTTCAACCCCCGCTTTGTTTTCTGCTCTGATGCTACCTTTTGGTCATGTGGTTCATGTTTGATGGTTCTGGAACATGGGGCCAGGGTTTAGCCTTGACTGCGTCCCCTAGATACATTTTGCATAAACATTAAATATGCATTGTGAACTATATTATTAAGAACCACCTCGACAGTGGAGTGGTAAGGCTTTGTGCTACCAGTCCATAGGTCATGCGTTCGATCCTTCGGGATGCCTGTTTGGCCAAACAAATTTTTGATGCACTATTGCGAGGCCACATATTTTTCCTCCATTATCCCACATGGCCTCCATTCAATTGACCACATAACACACATTCAGCCACCAATAAAAACACAACATAATTCAAACAATACAGAGAGGACAGTTGGCAGCCAATCATTGGCCCTAGAAACCCAGTCAACATGTCGAGTCACTAATGAGCCCCAGAAATGGGTAATTATATGGGTTCATTTGGCCTCCTAACTCAACTTAATCCACCATTCTCATTATTTTATTGCATGTTTTTTACTATATTTGTACTAATATAGTGAATCGGATTAGTCATTGTGCCATGAAGTCTAATGTGTGCTTTATGCATATTTTTGGTCAGTTTTGGGACAAAGACAAAGGATTAATGAGCATTTGGTAGCCAATTTGAGGAAAACAAGGGAGAGGATTTATAGGAGGGTGTCTCCCTCATTTATGACTCCCTACCTTGAATCCTCCTTCAGGAAACTCGGAGCACAACAGCCACATTGATGCATCAAAGGGGTAGTTGAGCAAGTGAAGAATAACTGTTGTCTATCTCTAGTCTTGGGAGCCAAGCCTCCTTGATTTTAGGAGAGCTGTTGGAGGCTCTAGTTGTATAAATAGGAGGGCTTAGGTGCTTAGTTTTTTTGGTCAATTGTTAGTCAAATTTTCGCACTTTTATTGCAGTTCCTGCTCAGCTTACTTTCAAGCTTACTCTTGTGACAATTTATGTAATGTGACTATTAGTTTGATAATGGAGATGAAATATTTTTTGAGCCAGGACTAGTCTCTTTTAGAGGGCTGAAGCTCTTGGGTTAGAGCCCAACCAAAGCTACCCAACACCTCTTTCTTTTTACTTATATGTTTTTGCTTCAGTTCATGAATTAATTTTTGTTAGATAGATTCATTTTCTCTTGGTTAGAATAGGTTGCTTTTGTTGGTTTATATAGTTGTTTCCATTTCAGTTGCTATAGTAGGTTAGATAGTGGTAAGATAAAGATACAAAATGGCCATCTAGAGCCTGACCATGAATTGAGGTCAAGATCTTCTTGCTACCATAAAAACATAGTTTTTCTTCCTCCATGCAATTTTTAGTGTTGTAGTTTGATTTAAAAGTTAATGCTCTGCTTCAGATCCATATTTCCATGTTAATTTTTTTTTCTATAATAAATCTCTTTCCATTCCTTCTTGTTCATATAGCACTATTTAGCATTTTATTTTTCTAGGTCAAAATTTCGGTTAATATGAGATATAGTTCTGTTCTTTTGGTATAGCTAGTTCTTTTCTTTCTTAGTTCCAGTATTTTGACTTGCAGCTCTCTTACAACGCACCTATTCTCACAATATATCAATAAAGTAGCCATCATCATCTCTTTTCTCATAGGTTTCATGAGTCATTCACAGCCCTTCATGAATCTACCTTAATTGCTACGCTTTTCTCATAAGCTCCCCTCTTGTCTCTTGAACAAATCCAGCCATCATTTTCTTTCCTAATCATCCATGATGAGCTTCAAACACCTTGCCAACTCCCTCTAATCTTCAACTACCATTTCCCACTATTTTTCCACCTTTAAAACTTCTAAAAATATCTCTCGGCATCCTCCTATAGATTCTCTTTTAGATCCCCTGTAGCCTCTTGTAGAATTTCTTGAAAGTGACTTTTTGTAGTCCGATTGCAAAGAAAGTCTCCAAAAGGTTACCATAGGCTTCTTAGGACTCCCCTACACCTTCCTACACCTTTGCAACCCTAAGACCAACTTCCATCGCCACCCAATCTCTGCCACCTCCACCAACAGATAAATTACAAGCATAGCAATTTCACATAAAATACATAAAAAACCAAAAAAGATGTCTTTTTCTCATTTCCTTCAGAAGTAGCTTGAATAGATGTAATTTACCTTTTCAGTAGTCAATGGCACTCATTTCATTAGTTTTCATCTCATTTTCTGCAAAAGTAGGGTTAGTTGGAAGAATTAGGGTTTGCTAGGGTTTGTGTTACACTCTGGTATTTTTTCTCTTTCTCCAAGTAGAATAGCCTCTTTAGAGTTAGCTTTCTTTCATCATAGCTAAATGATTCTTCTGATAATTCATAGAAGTTGGCTTAAGCTCCTAGTGAACTTTCGCCAACTGACCAAGTGACAGCTTGCAGTAAGAGCTAGTACTTGTGCATACAACACCGTCGCTTCCAAGTTTGCTACGAACTACCGGGTTGATAAAAGTAAAGTAGGAAGCCCCAGGAGTTGCAACATTCTTGCTACAATACTGGTGCTCACTAGTCACCTTGCCCAGTCAACATATGGACTGCCCAGTTAGCAACGTTGCAACCAATCTGCAAATTGTTTTACCTGTTTGGGAAATCGATCAGAACATGATATCAGGAGCATACGATATTGGGTTTGAGTGATTCAAGTTGTGTTGGATTCAGTACATCAAGGTATACGCAATGGTACAGGTTTAGAGAACTTTTGAATACTTTGAATTTTGAGCAGTTGAGTGATCCATTGGATCACCCATGATGGTACTCATCAAAGATTATTGGGAAAAATACACTATTGAAAATGTTTCCGACCTGTTTCATGAGTACCAGAACCTATTCCGCAAAAACTTTGAAGAAATGAAGGGAATCGTTGGGGAGTTAGGAGAAATGAAGATTCCCTTAAAGCCTGATGTGCAACTGGTAAAGCGACAACATTATGAGTTGAATCCTAGTTACAAAGAAAAGGTCAAATGGAAAATGCAGAAGATGTTGCAAGTGGGGATCATTGAAATGATGGAGGAATCAAAATAAATCAACCCAATGGTGGTTCAAAATAAGAATACAAGCGAGCTAATAATTTGTGTCAATTTTTGGAAGTTGAATGACGCTTGTGCGCATGACCGCGTGCCACTTTCTACCCCATTTACGAATGAGATTCTAGAAAATTTAGGAGGTTAGGAGGCTTACTCTTTTACTAATGTATTTTTGGGATACCACTAGGTGTGGATCACCAAAAAGGATTGACACAAGACCACTTTTGCGATAGAGTGGAGATGTTTCCAGTATACATTGATGCTATTTGGTTTGAAGAATGCATCAACAATTTTTTCTAGAATAGTGGTGACTACATTCAAGAAGTTTATGCATAAATTATTGGAATTCTATTTGGATGATTGGACAATATTCAACTTATTGAAAAATCATATTTGTTGGATATGTGTTATATTATTTCCCCAACTAGACCTAGGAGATAATATGTTGTGTTGGGCGTAACAAGGGGTCGCAATGGGGTGACATCCCTCCCTTCCAAGGAGTTTACAAGGGGCACTAGCCCCCCATGCACGGGGTCCGGGGAAACACCTAGGAATATTTTTTTATGCAGATCCAATAATAGTTGTGCATACCCAAGGATGTTGGGTGGACTTACCCATGGTTTTGCGCATTGTTTTCAAGCATGGTTTTGGGCATGATTGTTTTTTCCCATGGTATTTTTAGATACGATAAAGGGAACTACGATTATTTTCTAATCTGGGATTAATGGATTGGGGTTTATGAATCCTTTGGCATGTATATAATATATTGTGACATTGAAAAGAATATCATGAAAATTCAATATAGTTTTCCTGGTTTGGGTTACAAGAGAAAACATTTGTCTGTATTTTATGTTCTGTCCATTATATTTTTCCTATTTCCGTTTTTAATAATATGTTTGCAAGTGAGTTATGTATATGGTTAAAAACCTACACTTGGTATCAGAGTTGTTTTAGGTTCAAGGGGAGACATTTACTGGTAAGGGGTTTTGCTTACGCCTATGGTAGACCCTGTTACAGTGGGTGATCTATGGGATCGATTCTTGCAGTGAATGAAGATGGAAAAAAATTAAAATATAGAGATAGAGAAATTTAATGAACAAAGTTTTGAGTTGTGGAAACTCAAGATGGAGGACCTATTGGTTGACAAACATTAGTGGATCATTGTAGATCCATGTATGACATCAACAAGAATATTATCAAAATACTAGGAAAATTTATATTGGAAGGAGAAAAGCACAATACAATTGTATCTCTCAGATTTAGTATTGTGGGACAACCTAGGGACTTTGTATCAATCTAAGTCTCTGGTGAACAAACTATTCATGTGAAAAAAGTTGTATAACTTGAGGATGAAGGATGGAGACTCAGCGATAGAGCATCTAAACGCCTTCAATATTATGGTAAGTCAATTCTTATCTATTGATATTAAAATTTTAGATGAAGATAAGTGCATTAGACTGTTGTGTTATCTACAAGACTCATGGGATAGTCTAGTTGTTTCCATAGGTAGCAATACAACTACCTTGAAGTTTGACGAAATATTCTCATCCTTTTTTTTAGAGGAGATGACATGAAAAAATATGGAGATATAGAATGGATATGCCTTGACTATACGAGGATGGTCCCATACCATAACAAAAAATAATTCCTCAAGTGGGAGATCAAAATATAGAGGAAATCTAAATCTCTAGGAAAACCTGTAAAGGTGTGCTGGAAATATGGAAAAGGACACTACAAAAAGGATTGTAGATCTAAAAATCTTGAGAAAGGAAAGGGATTTTATGATGCTCCTTCTATAGAGGAAAAAACCACCTCAGATGTAGGTGGGGATGTGTACTTTCCTTTTTCTTCAAGTACACACATAGACCATGAGGCATGGTTGATTGATTTAGGTGAATCCTTTCACTTCACTCCCCATAGGGAGTGGTTCTGAAAGTACAAGAAATACAATGGTTGTGATGTCTTCATAGGGAATGATAGGAAGGCTATAATCATAGGACATGCAAAAGTCAAGCTGAAGTTACAAGGTGGAAGGATTAGAACACTTCCTAGTGTTCTGCACATTCCTGCATTGGCTAGAAATTTAATTTCTATAAGCAAGATGGATGATGTAGGTGTAAAAATAGTGTTCGAGAAATATACATGCAATATGGTTTGGGGAGAACTAGTATTGATGTAGGGGGTTCATATTGGAACTCTGTACAATATTATGGATACCATTGTTATTGATGGGTGCAATATTTTTGTGGTTCTTGAACGGGGAACATAAAACCTAGTGGTCTCTAGAAAAAATACTATGTTGTGGCACCAAATACTTGGAAAAATTTAAGAGACCGGCCTTCACATACTACATGGTAATGGTATGGTATAAGGTCTATCTAATCACTCTCTAGATTTTTATTTATGTGAACATTGTCTATATGGGAAGTAGAACCATGTAAGTTTCCCCACTGGTGCCAAGAGGCTAAAAGGGATATTAGAGCTTTTGCACAATGATGCATTTGGACATATGTCAGTTCCATCACTAGGTAGTATATGATCTGAATTGGATCCATAAATGACTGTCAAAGAATCGTGGCTAAATCAAGTTGAACAAATCTCGAAAGAAATCCAAAATAACAATCGAAAACACCCTGAAATATTGGCCATGGAAACCGGCGTGGAACGACGAGGACCTTGGTCAAATCATGCTGGCCGAGGCCCATGGAGACTACGCAGGAGGTCAATGTAGCCCCTAGGAGCCTCGGAACGAGAAAAGGATCCGATTATCGATGTTCGATTAGCACCTAGCGCTAATCGTGCATCGCTGGGCGAACAGAGCTGAAATGATAGAGCCTTAAGCACTCGGCCATGTTGGGATCTAGAGGACCATGGGCAGAGAAACGAAAAGCACCATTGTATGAAGGTGGGACCCATGACCCAGAAACCAGCAGTTTGATCGGGGTGCCCTCGAATGGTAAGAGGTTTTGGAGGAGAGTGGAGCGATCCCACTCAGCGATCGATGCGTGGCAGCAGAGGTGAGAGAAAAATCGCCGTGATCGCACGTTATAGGTCGAGCAATTCAACCGTGCTCGATGTGCGTATGATGTTGGATCTGGAGGAGCCCAGTTCGGACGGCCGAGATTACACTTGATAAAGGGAAGCGGAATCGATAGGGAATTAAGCAACGATTAAAGGGGATTTGGAATCCATTCACCGCCACGGTGGAGAAAGGACGTATCCATGAAATAACCGAAGAAATGAATCGATGAACAGGCTGGCACTGTTCTAATGAGAACACATGGCTACTTCTTGAGCATTCATGCTGACACCGAATAGGGAACTCCAAGCACACAAGCGGAAGGAGAATTGACACAGGCAAGAGAGGAACCGAACGGGCATGGAGACCGAATGGCTAAAACTGTGAACAGAGAGAGTTGAAAAGAGATTCAGAGAGAGCAAAGAGTTAAAGTGACCAAGAGAGACAACGAATAATGAACCCTGAGAGGAGGACTGAAGCACAGAGAGCAGTAAAGCCAAGTAGAGGAGACAGAGGGCTGAGCTGACCACAGGCAGCATCGAGCACCAGAAAGCTTGAAGAATCAAGCCTTCCTATAGAGGAATCTACCAGGATTGAGCATCACAGTTGGTTATTTCCACTCTAGACCAAGGGTCATAGAGCTGGTAGGAAGAACAAGAGTCTGTGTACTCCGAGTGGCTTGGGGAATCGAAGAACCACCTTGCCAAGCAAAATCTGCTTCAGAAGAACTCATTTTGAGTCCCTGAATTGTAATTTCTCTGCTAAAAGACACAATAAAACAAGGCCACCACTGAAGCTGGACCGGACACGTAGCCCTGGATAATAGGGTGAACTCCTTATTAAAAATTGCTTGTGTCTTTGTGTTGCTTATTGTATTTCTCTACCGTCTTTCCATTTATTTTCTGTGTATTGGAAATCTGATCGATCTGTTGTTTCAATAATGCAGAACACACACTAGCACATGGGTCTGTAATACCTTTTGTTTAATAAACCTTCATTGAGGCCACTCATAGGGTGATTATCAAATCAAGTGGTATCAGAGCTCTAGTCTGTAAGGTTATAAAAGCTTGTGTCGGTTTAGTTGTGAATGTTCACTAGATCAAAGCTCAAATTAGGAGAAGGAGAGTTGGTGGAAACTAATCCTGAAATTGGGAGAGTCTATTCTCAGAAGACAATGTCAGAAATAGGTTCTATAGGGCCAAACCCTGAATTCATAGAAAGTTTCCTAGCTATAAAGTCTATGGTAGAAGAAATGTATAGGGAATTTAGAAAGCATAAGTGTGAAGATTCATTAGGCGGCAAGCAAGATAAAGAAGAAGATGAATCTAATTCCCATGACCACTCAAAAGGAAAGGGAAAAGAAGAAAGCTTCCCTACACCTCCTAGTAACCCTGTGCATAATAAGAAAGCATCTTTGATTAAGTTAGATGTTAAATTTGATTTGCCTATATGATGGAGAACTAAATGCTGAAAAGTTGGACAATTGGATTAGACAAATTGATGTGTATTGTAGAGTAAAAAATATAGACTCAGAGAAGAGCAAGATTAAGCTGGCAAGCCTTCGCCTAGGGGGCACTGCCTTGGTTTGGTGGGAAGGCAGAACCCAAGTTGATATGAGGAAGCATGGTAAGACCATCTCTGTCTGGAGTGAATTTGTTACTGCAATCAAAAAGCAGTTCTATCCATTGGCCGACATGCAACAAGCCATGATGAGTTGGCAAACTTTTCGGCAGTTGAAAAGGAAAAGTGTACAAGGGTATACTCAAGAGTTCCGAAAGAGAGCATTGATGTTGGGTATTTCATTAGACTCACCAGAAACTCTTTTGAAGTACATTGGTGGTCTACATAGCTACATGAGGCATACCATCCTCATGTTTAATCCCACTGGTATAGATGAGGTATTTGTACAAGATACTCATCTAGAAGCTAGAGGAAAGAATGGAAATGCAGAAGTTGGGGTACCGTCCCAACCCAATGTAAGCAAGAGCAGGGAGAAAAGAAAGAAGAAGTGGAAAGCAAGGAAGGCTAACACTGCACAAAAAGGCAAAGCTTCATGCACTTATTGTAAAAAGGAGGGGCATGATGATGAGCACTGTTGGATTCTACATCCAGAGCTGAGACCTAAGAAGTCCGAGGGCAAGATGAAGAAGACTGTTGCAACTATTTAGAAAGATTTGGGGTCAAACTCGAGAGATGAAACAGTCATTGCAGCCACAGGTATAAAAGGTAATAATTCTGAAGCATCTATTAGTAATTTTTCTCAATCTGTTATTCATGAAGAACATGAGAGAAAAAGACATGAGCTTTTCCATATTTGAGTTGTTTCCAAAAATCAAAAGATTGATACTTTGTTTGATAGTGGCTCACAAGTAAATCTGATTTTTGAAGCAATTGTAAAGAAATTGGGATTAGCAACTACACCTCATAAGAAGCCATACCCATTAGGATGGTTGAATGATAAAGCACAACTACAAGTGACTAGACAGTGCAAACTCAAGTTTTCTTTTGGGTCAGCATTTGTAGATGAGGTTGAGTTAGATGTAATTCCTTTGGATATATGTGGAATTGTTTTAGGAAGTCCTTACTTGTATGATAGAAAGGCTATTTTCAATAGAGCCAAGAAAAAGTATGTACTTGTTAAAGATGGAATCGAATACTTTGTAAGAGCTCATAAGCTCAAGAATTATTATACTCTCATAAACTCAGGACAAATGAAAAGAATGATAAATTCATGCAAATAGTTCTTACTAATGGTTGTAAAGGAAAAGAAAACTAATAAAACCAATGTATTTGAAGGCTGTAATTTTGATCAGCAAGCTGATATAGAAAAGATTGTTTTAGAGTATGATGTCTTGTTTCAAGAACCTCAAGGTGTTCTACCAAAAGATGGAATAGTACATGATATTATTTTGCAGCAAGATGTTCCTTTGCCTAACATTGGGATGTACAGGTTATTTGCTTTAGAGAATACTGAAATCAAGAAGCAGGTGCAGGAGTCACTCGAGAAAGGGTTCATCAGACCTAGCACATCACCATGTGGGTCACCAATCGTTTTGGTGAGAAAGAAAGATGGCTCGTGGAGAATGTGCATTGATTACCGAGCACTGAATAAGATAACAATAAAAAATCATTATCCCCTTCCTCGTATAGATGATCTTTTAGATCAATTGAAGGAAGTTGTTTATTTCACCAAGCTGGATTTTCACAGTGGATACCATCAAGTCAGAGTTGCAAAGCAAGATTCTTGGAAGACTGCTTTCAAAACAAAGCAGGGACTATATGAATGGTTGGTTATGCCTTTTGGCTTGACCAATTCCCTTGCTACTTTCATGAGATTAATGAATGATGTAATCGGACCTTTTCTTGATGATTTTGTTATTGTGTATCTAGATGACATTCTGGTTTTTAGTAAAACGTGGGAATAAAATTTAAATCATGTTTAGTAGACATTAGATGTTTTGAAAAGAGAAAAACTTTATGTTAAATTCTCCAAATGTGAATTTGGAAAAACCTCTCTAAATTATTTGGGTCATATAGTAGGGGGAGGTGAATTGAAAATAGATCCCTCTAAACTGGTAGTCATTGTAAATTGGCCTAAACCCAAGTTTTCTACAAAAGTGAGAAACTTCTTAGGAGCAACACAGTACTAGAGGAAGTTCATTTCAAATTTTTCCTCAATTGCAGCTCCCTTACATGCTTTGACAAGATTGAACAAGGTGTTTCAGTGGGGAGGCAAATAGCAGAAAGCCTTCAACACCTTGAAAGAAAAAATTATTACAAAACCTGTACTAGCACTGCCAGATCTACAAAGACCATTTGAGATCCAAACTAATGCCAGTGACTATGCCATGGGAGAAGTGTTGACACAGCACGGTAAACCCATATGTTATCATTTTGAGACTTTTAATCCTGCAGTAGTCAACTATCTTACATATGATAAGGAATTGTATGCATTAGTTCAGAGTGTGAAAAAGTGGAAACATTACTTAATGGGAAAATAAACAGTAATACATACTGATCATCAGCCACTTCAATACCTACACTCCAAAACTAAGTTGCAACAATCAAGACATTACATATGGATGGGTTTTCCACAACAGTTTCATTTACTCATCAAATATAAGAAGGGCATACATTACAAGGTTGCAGACATGTTATCTAGACACATTATAAATGCATCTACCATGCTTAAGCATAATTCTATGCTGCATGAAAGCTACATAGAATAATATGCTCAAGATATGGACTTTAAAGATGTATATGCAACTTTGAGTCAAGGCAAAAGAGTAGAAGAATTGGACTATCATGTGAAGGACTAACTCTTATATCATTGTGGGAAACTTTGCATTCCGCAAACTGAGAGAGCAAAGTTAATTAGGGAAGCACACACTTCTCTGATATTCAGTCACTTCGAGGTAAGTAAAACAGTTGCACAGCTACAAAGGTTCTGCTATTGGCCTAGAATGAGTGAGACAATTTCTAGATATGTAAATGGGTGTGCTATGTGTGCTAAAAGTAAGCCTAGCAATAGAAAACTAGGCTTGTACACTCCATTGCTAGTTCCTTCTCACCCTTGGGGAAGCATTTCCATGGATTTTGTTGAAGGACTGCCTAAATCTAGGAAAGTTCATGATTATCTATATGTTGTTGTGGATAGGTTTAGCAAAATGTGTATTTTGATACCCTGTAGTATACAAATTATAGCTGAAAAAACTGCAAAATTATTCTTTGAACATGTATGGGTTCTGTTGGCATTATGATTCAAGTGTTGTACTTGATGGCAACTCACTCAGAGGTTGGTACAGGTGCTCAGAGGTTGGTACAGGTGATGGCAACTTAATCAGAGGACAGATCTTAGTACAGCATGCCAAGAAAGTTCATACACGCAGGTTCGATAAGCCCAAGTCGCGTATACAAGCAGGTTCACTATATACCAAGTCGCGTATATGCAGGTTCTCTATATATCAAGTCGCGTGTACACGCTGGTTGGCTTCAGTAAAAGCGCGTGTATGTGGAAAACTTATCTTTGGTCCACGGCGGTTATTCCTTGGAAGTTGTGCCTATGGTTTTGGACCTTGATGTCTCGACGAACGTGGTGATCCCTAGTTTTGAAGCTGATGGTATTGGGTTACTATGGTTTTGGATCGTGGTATTGTAAAGGGCCTAAGGCTATATAAGGAGAAGATCATTAGGCAAGTGGGTGCAAGCATTGTGTGTCTGACGAAGTGAGAATATCTGGTATCACTGTTTATTTGTTCGGGATGCTTGGCAAGGGTCGGATCTGACAGCGAAGGCATAAGTAATTATTTCTAGATCTGCACGCGGTTTGCCTTTGGAGAAAGCGCGTATACACGCGGTTTTGGTACAGTGAAGTAGCGTATTCATAATAAGATTTGATATTTCAGGTTGCTGTTGATTCTGGTGGTTGTTGCAGAGTTCTGGGCTCTGGTTTGGGTTCTGTGTTCTTGATGACAGGGTTTCACTGATTCAGTATTGGGTTGTTTAATGAATTATGATGCAAGTATAAGTTGATGATTGTATTGCAGTAATGTTTGTTTTGTACTCTTGGATCCAGTCTGAAAATTGATGAAACGTGGTCCCTGAAGGAAAGAAGGTTGTAGGGTTAGCACCTATGTACTAGTAAATGGATCGGCTAGTACAAGAGCTGAGGGGGTTGTAGCTCCCTTCCAGAAGTAGTTGGAAAACGAGAGAGGGTTGTAGCCCTCTGCAGGTTGTAGCCTGCGTACTGGTAAAGGACTGCACCAGTACATTGTAAAAGAAGTTTCTTATTAAAGAAGAAAGAGACGAATTGCAGCAGGTGGTTTTCAACCACATTGGGTTTCCACCTTATATCATGGTGTTCATGTGTGTGGCTCTTGTGTGATGTTATGTTCTGTTATACTGCACCTGTTTACTGTTAATATGCTTAATAATGTTCTGATGCATTTACTGAAGAATAAGCTAACTGAATTATAAGATCTCTGGATATACGCTAGTTGCATTAGACACAGTAGCATGTACACGCGGGTTCACTTAATTGAAGTAGCGTATATGTTTCTGAGTTTGAAATTGGAAAGGTTTTACTGATCTGATAATACTGATTCACCCCCCCTCTCAGTATTATTTCCAACAATTGGTATCAGAGCAGGTCCTTCAGAGGAAGCTTGATCGCTTGAAGGAAAAGATCCATCAGAATGGCTAATCCAGAAAGAGAGGCACACATCAGGCCACCAGTCTTTGACGGGAACAATTTTACTCATTGGAAGATAAGAACCACTGCATATCTACAATCACTTGGAGTAGAAATTTGGGGAATCGTAGAAGGAGGATACAAATTCCCATCAGCAACTCCTACAGATCCAGCAGAGAAAAAGCAATATGAGCTCAATGCCAAAGTTGTTACTGTCCTATTGAGTAGTTTGACACAATCAGAATTTATGAAGATCATGCATTTCAAATCAGCTAAGGAAATATGGGTCAAAATCGTCACAAGCTACGAAGGAGATGATCAGGTAAAAAGAGCAAAGCTTCAAACTCTCAGAATCTGGTATGAAACTCTTAAGATGCATAGTAATGAAAGCATAGCTAATTATTTCCTGCGTATGGATGAGATTGTGAATTGTATGAGGGATCTGGGTGAAGAATTTGAGGAAGTTGTCTTAGTTGAAAAGGTTTTGAGATCTCTGTCTGCTAAATTTGATTCTAAAGTATCTGCCATAGAAGAAAAGGAGAATGTGCAGAAAATCACCATGTCACAGCTTCACGGGATCTTAACTACTTTTGAAATGTGACAAGAGGTACCACCAGAAGCCACATTCGAAGTGTCAGAGGAAGAAGATGAGGTAAATTTTGTCAAGAATCTTGAACGGGGAACTGGACGGTTCAAAGGTAAGCTACCTTTCAAATGTTTTCTATGTGGTAGAGTTGGTCACTATGCTGCTAGATGCCCTCATAACAAAGGAAAGATATCTGAAGAAGATGGTAGAAGCTATTATACCCATATTACAAGTCCATTCAATGATAGTGAAGATATTAGAAGTCTCATGGCACATGAAAAGAAGAATGCTTCATCCAATAATAGCAAAGATATTAAAAGTCTCATGGCACATGAAAAGAAGAATGCAGAAACTGAAGAAGTTACCAAATTAAATGAACAATTGGAGACAGTAACCAGGGTAAGGGAGAAATTGCAGGATGTAGTAAAGGATTAGAGCATAACTATTCAAAGGCTTGAATCAAAGATCCTCTCTCTAAAAGAAGATCTTAAAAAATCAAGAGAACAGAACAAAGAAGCTCTTGAAGATCAAGAACATGAAGTGATCAAACTAAAGTGACAAGTGGAAGAAGGAAGAAAAGCTGAAGAAGACCTAAGGAATCAGTATCTGATAAAGGAAGAACAACATCAAGTTGAGGTAAATATCTTGAAAGGTAAACTAGAAGAAAAGGATAAGCTTTTACGATTTCAAGATAGTACTAAAGTCTTGGATGATATTCTTAATAGCCAAAGGTCTCCTGCTATCAAAACTGGTCTTGGTTTTCATGAATATGTTGAAGGTGAATCTAGTTCACAAGGTGAGGCAAGAAACTCTAATGAGAAATCTGAAATGCTCAACAAGGAACAACCAAGGAAAGAAATTCCTCAAGGAAGATCCTTTACTCCTAACTATGGACGTGATAGGTGATTATTTCCTCCACTGAATAATGTTGAATGTTATGCATGTCATAATCTTGGACACGTTGCAGCCAGATGTAGAAGTAGAATGGTTCAAGAAAGATCATCGCATCCCAGGTATTTCAGAGGATATTGCTTTGCCTGCAATGCATATGGACACAAAGCAATTGATTGTGATAGAAGGAACATGAAAAATGTAAGGTGTTATACATGCAACAACTATGGGCATAAATCAAGGGAATGCAGGAGTAGATTTCAAAATTCAAAACAAGAGGACCATACATCATCACAGTTCCAGGAACTGAAGAAGACAGAGACAGAAAGGTGTGGCATAATTCAGACAGCTGACATAACAGACACAGGGGAATATGAAAGTGATGAAATTCAGTATTCCATCCTGCATACGCTGATATAATGAAGACAAGTCGCTTATATACTCGAGTTACAGGCTGCAAAGTCACGTATATGAAGAAAGGGCAGCAAAACAGACCCAGGTTCAGTCATGGTTGGCTCAGGCTCAGGGGGAGCAGAACAGACTCAGGAAATGGTTCAGTCATGGTTGGCTCACACTCAGGGGGAGCATATACTTCAAATCATTCATTGTTGGCATTATGGTTAGAAGTTGCTGATGAAACTAAATGATACATCTTGTTGTTTGATCAAAGGAATAGTATTGCAGGCTGATGCTTATGGTACAGATCTGAATGGCTGGTCTTAGAACCTGCATCTGCTCAGGGGGAGCATGGATGGATTGACACAACCTGGCATATACAAAGGGGGAGCCAAATCAGAAACTTCAGCATGTACTCAGCGGGAGTATGGACAGCAGTATGGACAGTAAAAGGTATACCAAAGAAGAGAATATCTTGGTCCGCCCTTTGCCCTTGATGTCAAAGGGGGAGAGTGACTTGGTGTGGTGGTTGCCATCAAGTCCAAAGGGGGAGATTGTTGGCATTATGATTCAAGTGTTGTCCTTGATGGCAACTCACTCAGAGGTTGGTACAGGTACTCAGAGGTTGGTACAGGTGATGGCAACTTAATCAGAGGACAGATCTTAGTACAGCATGCCAAGAAAGTTCATACACGCAGGTTTGATAATCCCAAGTCGCGTATACAAGCAGGTTCACTATATACCAAGTCGCGTATATGCAGGTTCTCTATATATCAAGTCGCGTGTACACGCTGGTTGGCTTCAGTAAAAGCGCGTGTATGTGGAAAACTTATCTTTGGTCCACGGCGGTTATTCCTTGGAAGTTGTGCCTATGGTTTTGGACCTTGATGTCTCGACGAACGTGTTGATCCCTAGTTTTGAAGCTGATGGTATTGGGTTACTATGGTTTTGGATCGTGGTATTGTAAAGGGCCTAAGGCTATATAAGTAGAAGATCATTAGGAAAGTGGGTGCAAGCATTGTGTGTCTGACGAAGTGAGAATATCTGGTATCACTGTTTATCTGTTCAGGACGCTTGGCAAGGGTCGGATCTGACAGCGAAGGCATAAGTAATTATTTCTAGATCTGCACGCGGGTTGCCTTTGGAGAAAGCGCGTATACACGCGGTTTTGGTACGGTGAAGTAGCGTATGCATAATAAGATTTGATATTTCAGGTTGCTGTTGATTCTGGTGGTTGTTGCAGAGTTCTGGGCTCTGGTTTGGGTTCTGTGTTCTTGATGACAGGGTTTCAGTGATTCAGTATTGGGTTGTTTAATGAATTATGATGCAAGTATAAGTTGATGATTGTATTGCAGTAATGTTTGTTTTGTACTCTTGGATCCAGTCTGAAAATTGATGAAACGTGGTCCTTGAAGGAAAGAAGGTTGTAGGGTCAGCACCTATGTACTAGTAAATGGATCAGCTAGTACAAGAGCTGAGGGGGTTGTAGCTCCCTTCCAGAAGTAGTTGGAAAACGAGAGAGGGTTGTAGCCCTCTGCAGGTTGTAGCCTGCGTACTGGTAAAGGACTGCACTAGTACATTGTAAAAGAAGTTTCTTATTAAAGAAGAAAGAGACGAATTGCAGCAGGTGGTTTTCACCCACATTGGGTTTCCACCTTATATCATGGTGTTCATGTGTGTTGCTCTTGTGTGATGTTCTGTTCTGTTATACTGCACCTGTTTACTGTTAATATGCTTAATAATGTTCTGATGCATTTACTGAAGAATAAGCTAACTGAATTATAAGATCTCTGGATATACGCTAGTTGCATTAGACACAGTAGCGTGTACACGCGGGTTCACTTAATTGAAGTAGCGTATATGTTTCTGAGTTTGAAATTGGAAAGGTTTTACTGATCTGATAATACTGATTCACCCCCCTCTCTCAGTATTATTTCCAACAGGTTCATTTTGGATTACCCACTTCTATTATATCTAATTGAGACACCTAATTTGTGGGAAAGTTTTTGTCCAGTCTGTGGGAACTAATGGACACCAAATTAAAGAAAAGCACAGCTTTTCATCCACAAACAGATGGCTAGGTAGAAGTAGTTAACATGACAATGATCCAGTTACTGAGAGGATATTACAGCAAACACCCTAAGCTTTGGGATGAACACTTGTGTTATGTGCAACATGCTTACAATAGAGCCAAACACACTTTTACCCAGAGATCTCCTTTTGAGACCTGCTTTGGTTTCATACCAAGGTCTCCCTTGGATTTTGTCTTTGGTAAAGATACCATGGTGGATGGACATAGTGATGTGGACAGGGCAACTAGGTTCATTGAATAGATCTAGGAGATCCACTAGGCAGTACAGGAACAACTGGAAAGGAGCTAAGCCAAGTATAAGGCTAGGCATGATAAGCATCGGATGGAGCATAGTTTTCAAGTTGGAGACCAAGTCTGGCTATATATCAGCAAGGAAAAGATGCAAGGTGAAGGTAAGAAGCTAAAACCTATCAGGTATGGACCTTTTAGGATACTTGAGAAGATTGGTGAAAATTATTTTCACCTTGATCTGCCAGCTTACATACACATCTACTCTGTTGTGAACGCAGGTTACTTGAGGTTGTTTGAACCTTCAATGATTGAAGACCTTGAAGAGCGGAGTCAATTTCCTTCTGTTGATTACCTGCTACCTGAATATCTTAATGAGTTGCAGGAAGACACAGTGTTGGACAGGAAGGTAAGGACAACGCGTGGTGGACAGGTGGAATACCTCAGGATTGGGATTAAAGGTTTGAAGCCAAGCAGTGCGAAGTGGATTGAGATTGGACAAGTGAGACAACAGTTTCCTCACTTAGTCAATGCTTGAAGAAAACCAACTTTTGGTGGTCCAAAAGCTTTTTAGTAGGGAGGCCATGATCCGAATCAGATCCATAAATGACTGTCAAAGAATCGTGACTAAATCAAGTCGAAGAAATATCGAATGAAATCCAAAACAGCAACTGAAAACACCCTGAACCAGTGGCCATGGCAACCGGCATGGAACGATGAGGACCTCAGTCAAAGCGCACTCGTCGAGGCCTATGGAGACTGCACAGGAGGTTGATGTAGCCCCTGGGAGCCCCACAACGGGAAAAAGAGCTGATTTTCAATGCGCGATTAACGCCTAGTGCTAATCATGCATCGCTGGGAAAAAAGGGCTGAAATGGTTGAGCCTTAAGCACTTGGTCATGTTGGGAGCTAGAGGACCATGGGCGAAGAAACGAAAAGTGCCATCGTAAAAAGGTGGGAACCACGACTTGGAAACCGGCGGTTTGATCGAGGTGCCCTTGAAAGGTAAGAGGTTTTGGAGGAGAGCGGAGCAATCCCACTCAGCGATCGATGCTTGGCAGCGGAGGTGAGAGAAAAACCATCATGATCATGCGTTATCAGTCGAGCAAGTCAACCACGCTCAACATGCGTAAAAGGGGATTTGGAATCCATTGGCTGCCATGGTGGAGAAAGGACGTATCCATGACATAACCAAAGAAATGAATCGACGAACAGGCTAGTGTTGTTCCAATGAGGACACGTGGCTACTTCCTGAGTTTTCATGCTGACGCCAAACAGGGAACTCCAAGCACATAGGCGGAAGGAGAATCGACACAGGCAGGAGAGGAGCCGAACAGGCATGGAGACCGAATGGCTAAATCCGTGAACAAAGGTAGTTGAAAAAAGATTCAGAGAGAGAAAAGAGTCGAAGCAACCAAGAGAGACACTGAATAGTGAACCCTGAGAGGAGGACTAAAGCACAGAGAGCAGTAAAGCCAAGCAGAGGAGATAGAGGGCTGAGCTGATCACAAGCAGCATCGAGCACCAAAGAGCTTGAAGAATCAAGCCTTCCCATAGAAAAATCTGTCAGGATTGAGCATCACAGTTGGCTCTTTCCACTGTAGACCAAGGGTCACAGAGGTGGTATGAAGAACAAGAGTCTGTGTACTCTGAGTGGCTTGGGGAATCCAAGAGCCACCCTGCCAAGCAAAATCTACTTCAGGAGAACTCATATTGAGTCCTTGCATTGTAATTTCTCTGCTGAAAGACACAATAAAACAAGGCCACCACTGAAGCTGGACCAGAGACGTAGCCCTGGAGAATAGGGTGAACTACTTATTAAAAATTTCTTGTGTCTTTTTTTTGCTTACTGTATTTCTCTACTGTCTTTCCATTTATTTTCTATGTATTGGCCATCTGATCGATTCGTTGTTTCAATAACACAGAAAACACACTAGCACATGGGTCTGTAATACCTTTTGTTTAATAAATCTTCACTGAGGTCACTCATAGGGTGATTATCAGATCATTATATGTACTATGTCTCATTTATAGACGAATTATCAAGCAATAAATGTATATATTTCCTCAAGAAGAAATTTGAAGTCTTTGAGAGGTTTAAATAATTTAAGGCTCTGGTGGAAAATCAAACAAAGAAGAAGATTAATGTGTTAAGGATAGATAATGATGGAGATTATTGTAAGAAGGAATTTGAACATTTCTATAAGAAGTGGGGTATAGATCGTAAGAAGACCACTCCATACACACCTCGATAAAATGGAATTGCAGAACTAATGAATAGGACGTTGATGGAAAAGTAAAGAACCATGATCAGTGGCACTGAATTAGGGCAGGAATTTTGGGCAGAGATAGTGGATATTTCATGTTATCTATTTAACAAATCACCTTCATAAATGTTGGGAGATACGACTCCACATGGGGTATGGACTTGTAGGAAACCCTCTCTCTCACATATCAGGATATTTAGTTGTGATGCATATGTACATGTTGCAAAGGAGAAAAGAACCAAGTTGGACAATAAATCTGAAAGATGCATCTTTATTTAGTATAAGGATGGTTTAAAAAGTTATAATATTTGGAACCCAAAAATAATGAAGGCTATCTACAATTGAGATGTGGTGTTTAGAGAGGTGAAATATGTTATTAAACATGAAGTCCTACCAAAGGAAAAGAAACCATTGAAGATATAGCTTGAATTAAAGGAAGAAGAATCATGCTCTACAACAAAACAAGAATCAAAAGAGGAAGAGACACACACTCCAGTTTTGAGGAGATTAGTACGAGAGAGAAGGCAACCAGATAGGTATAGTCCATCGACTTTGTGTTCATATTTTTTTTATCTATTACTGATGATGATCCCAAAAC
This sequence comes from Pinus tabuliformis, assembly GCA_031772625.1. Classification (NCBI taxonomy): domain Eukaryota; kingdom Viridiplantae; phylum Streptophyta; class Pinopsida; order Pinales; family Pinaceae; genus Pinus; species Pinus tabuliformis. The sequence continues at coordinate 236,109,010 of CM062815.1, forward strand.
TATCAATGAGGTAATGGATTTAGAGGATGGAAAACTCTGGAAGGAGGCCATGGTTGAAGAAATGACACCTTTAGACAAAAATGAGGTTTGGGATCTACTGGATTTGCTAGCTGGAAGGAAACCCATTGGAAAAAAATGGGTGTTTAAGAAGAAGATGAATGCGGAAGGAAAGGTGGAGAAATGCAAAGCTCGGTTTGTAGAAAAGGGTTATTCCTAGGTGCCAGGAATCGAATTTGGTGATATTTTTTCTCTTGTTGCCAAGTTAGCTTCTATTGGAGTACTTTTATCTGTTCCTGTTTCTTTTTATTTTGAGGTAGAGAAAATGGATGTGAAGAAATATTTTCTTCATGAGGATCTCGAAGAAAATATCTACATGAAGCAACGAGAAGGCTTTTCAATGAAGGGTAAGAAAGAACTAGTATGCAAGTTAAAAATGCCTTTGTATGAGTTAAAATAGTCACCAAGGATGTGGAAAATTTTGATACATATATATAGGGACTTGGCTTCACAAGGAGAAAAGTGAATAACTATGTGTATTTTAAATTAATTGGTGACCATGTTATTTATTTGGTCTTATATCTGGATGATATGTTTCTAATTGGAAATGACAAAGAATATATCTAGGATTTGAAGACCCAATTGTCCTCTAAATTTGAATTGAAGGATCTTGGTGCTGCAAAATACATTTTGGGCATGGAAATTAAATGAGATCTGAAAAAGAGGAAGCTTTGGTTAAACCATAGGAACTATGTCGAGACAATATTTCATAGGTTTAATATGAAGGATAGTAAATTGGTTAAGGTTCCTAGTCTTGTAGGTGTAAAGTTATCTGTTGAAAAATGTCCCAAGAGACAAGAAGAGGAAGATGACATGTCCCGGGTTCCATATGTGAGTGAAGTTGGTAGCGTGATGTTTGTAATGGTCTATACTAAACCAGAAATTGCACATATAGTGGGATTATTGAGCAAGTTATGTCATAACCAGGGAAGGAGCATTGGAAAATAGTGAAGTAGGTTTTTCAGGTATTTGCATCTCACTAGTGATTATGGTTTGTAATATCAAGGAAGACCAAGATTGGATAGAATGTTGGACATATGTGGCTTTCTTGATCTAAATTGGGCCGGAGATATGGATTATAGAAGATATACAAGTGGGTATGTTTTTAACCTATTTGGAGGAGAAGATAATTGGATGAGAAAGTTACAATTTGTAGTGGCACCTTCAACTATAGAGGTTGAGCACATGGGAGCCACTCATACAAGAAACAAAGAAATTTGGTTGCATAAATTGTGTTCAAGTATGGGGTTGGCACAACGAGCTATAAGGATAGACTTTGATAGCCAAAGCACAATTTTCTTACAATTTTCTTATGATTCGAAGACAAATCACATTGATGTTCAATATCACTTTATGAGGGATATTGTAGAAGACAAAAAGGTGTTGTTGGTAAAGTTGGAAACATTGAAGAATGTTGTAGATGCGTTGACAAATTTTGTGAGCACTGAGAATTTTTCTTGGTGTAGGGACATTGCAGCTTGGGACTAATGATGTGCACTCCTGCGACCCCGTATGTGGAAAGAAAACAACTAGTGGGAGAAAGTTGGGTATGTGTTATATTATTTCCACAACTAGACCCAGATGTTGTTACGTTGCGTTGCATGCAACGGAGGAAGTAGTCCCCCCACTAGGGGGTTTGTAGGGGGTGGTAGCCATCCCCACACGGGGTCCAGGATAGCTCCTCAAGATTTTTTTTTATGTGGACCCAAAGATGGTGGGTGTACTTACCCATGGTTTTTCACAAACTTTTCACACATGGTTTTGGGCATGATGGTTTTTCCTCGTGGCATTTTTTAGATCCAATTAAGGGAACTACAACTATGTTATAATCCAGGGTTAACAAATTAGGGTTTATAAATGATTCGACTTGTATATAATGTATTGTAACATTGAAAGGAGAAGATGGTATCAATGCATATTCTAGTCTTTCTAGATTGGAGTAAGGAATTCCATGTACATGTTGATGCATATTTTATCACACTGGGAGAAATCTTGGCTAAGCTAGGAGAAGGGGAGGTTGATCATCCTATTACGTTAGCCAATAGAAAGTTATTATCTGTGGAGCAGAACTGCACTGTAACAAAAAGGGAGGGGTTGGCAATGGTGTACACCCTCCAAAAGTTCATACGTTATTTGTTGCATGAAAAATTTAAATTATATACATGCCACTCTACTTTAAAGTACCTGGTCAATAAGCCTGTGTTGGCGGGGCAATTTGTAGTTGGTTGTTATACTTTAAGGAGTATGATTTTCAGATTGTAGTTAAACCTAGGAGGATGAACTTGGGGCCTAGCCATGTGTCACGTCTGACTCCATGCGTGGAAGTGAAAAATTTAGAGGAAAAATTTCCAGACACATAATTGTTCGCAGTAACTATGGTGGATGATTATTTTGTAGAAATAATATAGTTCTTGAACACCAAGATGACACCGAAAAATTACACAGTAGAAAAAAAATAAACAATTAGTGGTAAAAGAAGTGGACTATCAATTGATTACTGGAGCGTTGTACAAATTATGGGTCGATGGAGTCTTGAGAAGATGTGTTATGGACCATGAACGACCTATGATCTTAGTGGAAGCAAATGTACTAGTTGCACTAGGGGGCACTACGCAACTATAAAACAAAATATCTTACACATTGTACTATGGTGGCCCATAGTACATGCTGATGGCAAGGAGTATTGTAGAACTTGTGATGTATGTCAAAGGGCAGGAAGACCATTATGCAAGATGAAATGCCTCTAAACCCTTAAATCACCTTGTAGCCATTTAAAAAATGGTTCATTTACTTTGTTCGACGAATTGACCCAGCTGTGAGGAGGACTGATGCATGACACATTATCACTACCATGGATTACTTGACTAGATGTGTTGAAGCTGCACTAGTGAAAGAATGTAGCACAGAGACTATTGTATGGTTTCTGTTTAAGAATGTGGTGATTAGGTTTGGGTTTCCTAGAATTTTAATGAGTGATTAGCAGAGACATTTTTTAAATAGAACAATATCATTGTTGATGGAGGAATTCAATATCTAGCACTAGAAGGTCACTCCTTATCATCCCCAAGCCAATGGAACAATGGAATCCTTCAACAAGATTTTGGAAACTACACTTACCAAGGTATGTAATGTGTAACATGATGATTGGGACCTGAGAATTCCTTTAGTTCTCTGGGATTATATAACTACATGTAACAAATTAACTGATTAGACACCTTTCCGATTGGTATATGGGATGGAAGTTATGATGTTAATGGAGTTCTTAGTACTTAGCCTACGGTTTACACTACCTACCTAGATTAACGAATGTAATGCATTGGAGAGACATTTATAGGATTTATTACAACTAGAAGAAGATCAGGCATTAAAGATCTTCCCCTAGGTAGTGAAAAAGGATTGAGACAAGGCATGAGACAATTGTATGATTAAGAAAAATACCTTCTGGGTAGGGGAAATAGTATTGTTATATGATAACAAGTTTTTGAGGCATCCTAGGAAGTTTCTAATGCATTGGATGGGTTGTTACATTTTCTAGCATGTGAGTAATTCATGTGCGGTGCAGTTAAGGAATTTGGATGGCACACCACATGAGGGATTTGTTAATGGGAGCAGGTTGAAGCTCTATAGGGACATCTAGGCTCTTGTGCACACTAGTTAGGGGAACTAGGGAGAACGTAGGGAGATAGTCTATCAGTTCTAAATTAATAAGATAGAATGATGGTTCAGTGTTAATAAACCTAGAGTAGGAAGGGTGAAGACTAGTGTAACATCCTCTTCTCGTATCTATCTAAGTAAACGACCAACCAATGGGAATATGTGATGAGAGGCCACTATTATGGGATTCAACCTCCTAAGTCACCTCCCACATCTACCCAAGTAACCAACCAACTGGGGTAAACATGTGATGAGAAGTTACTATGATATGATTTGGCTCCCTATGTGTCAATTAAGGAAGTGGAACCGGTGGAACACATGACACGGACCTCCCACATCAACAACAAAACTCGCAGAATCCATACCAATCACTTAGGTAACCAACCCCAGAGACCAATTGAATTTTTAGTGCATAAAACCCCTTGATGATCCATTGATATGGACAAGGGTGTGTATGGGAGGCTCCATACACTCCCACAACAAGGGAAAGGGATATTCCAGGGACTTTTCTCTCCAATGCTGTGCCTGCGACTTTGGGACTTGTGCCACTTTTCAAGCCAAGATCCTAGGTCACTTCCCAGAACTCAATGACACCTTCAGAAATGAAATTTCATAGCAGAACAAAGATACATTTTCAAAAACATCAACAAGGACTAGACTAGACTTCTATTAGCCATGAAAGGCATTTCATCAAACATGTCACAAACATGAAAGCTACAAGTCTTAATAGTGCAACTTAGCATAGGGATCTCATACTTATATGAAAATCGCTAAGAAGAATTGATGCCTCAACACATTAGTTGCAATTTCATCTGTTATGCCATAGATACATTGTTCATTCATTTACAAGTAAAAACATGATGAGAACGGTTAAAAATAGCAACAAGAAATGATAAAAATAGAATCTAGAATATTCCAATTTTAATTTGTCCTTGAATTAAAATTCAAATTTAGTCTCACCAGCTTCTTGAAAATAATTAATTAATTCATTATGGATTAATCAGTTGGATAAATTCAAGTTAGAAGTCTTTGTGAAGTCATGCAATAGTTATCTCTTAAGTTAAGAAGATTATCCCTTAATTAATGAGGTAAGATTGAGTTGTATTTGAGTTGTAATTAGTTAGCTCAGTTTACTGAGTTAAGTCTAGTGAGATTAGTTCCAAATTGTTTGAGTAACTAATTGTGAGTTCAATTAGTTAATGCATGCATGCATCAAACTAGTGTAGTCCATAAAACTGAAGATTCTCTCATAAATAACTCATGCATGTCTATTCCGAGAAAGACCCTGTTGAGATTAAAGATAGGGACATTGTACTATCAGTTGCATAAATTTTACTATAAGTAAAACTCATGCGTGCAGAAGGAATTCATTCCGCGAGGATTGTGCAGTTTTATAGGGTGTAAGATCAGTGTGAGTGATCAATGTTACACATGGTAATAGTAGGATCACCCAGGAAAAACTATGCTAAGAAATAGGAGCTTGGAGGGTAGTGTGGAGGACTTATGAGAATTCCATTTTGCCTGTGAGCATCTGTGAGGATTGTACTGAGAGCTAGATAGTTGTGAGAGATAAAGATTTGTGTAATTATGAGATATTTCCACCTTGTATGATAATACAGATAGTGGGGGTCTTAGCTGAGGCCTTCCCCTAAGTATTCTTCTATGTTTCATGTGTATTGGTTCTTCTCTATATTATATGTGTTCTGCTTGATCTTTCTCAAATCTATTAAGATTTTGCAAGTTTGATTGTAGAAGTAGATTAAAGTATTTTGCTTTAGTTATATTGCATTATCAGGTTAATCTATAGTCAAAATTTCTACATGGTATCAGAGCTATTGGGTTGTGTTATATTCCTTCCATGACTAGCCCACGTAGTTAACCGAGGGGTTAGAGGGGGGGCAGAGCTCCCCCTTCATTGCGCCAATTGCGTAACTTGGGAGGCATCACAAGGGGTTTGAGGGGTGCAGGTAACCCACTCTATGGGGTTCGGGGCAACACCCTAGAAAAATTTGGTTTTGGAACCTATGTTAGGTTGGGCGGACCCACCTATGGTTTTGTGCATGATTTTCGGACATGTTTTTGGACGCAATGGTCTTTAGTCCATGGTTTTGGATACGATGGTTTTCGGTCCATGGTATTGGATGCTTTGGCATGTATAAATATGTATTATAACATTGAAAGGAAAATAATGAAAAATCAAGTTGGTAGTTCTGGTTTTGGGATCCAGGGAAAAATATCCGTGTATATGTTTTTTATGTGTTATGCTCTCACATTGTTTATTTTATGTTTTAGAATTTGTATGCAGGTAATTTATGTATGGGGTTAAAACCTACATTTGGTATCAGAGTTGTTTTGGCTTCACAGGGACGCCTTTGTTGTTGAATGGTTTTGCTCGGGCCTGTGGTTGACCCTGTTTAGTGGGAGATCTGCGAGATCGATTCTAGTGGTGAAAGAAGATGGCATGCAGTGGAAAGATAGAGATCGAGAAATTTAATGGTAAGAGTTTTGAGTTGTGGAAACTCAATATGGAGGATTTGTTGGTGGATAAAGATCAATGGATTGTGGTAGATCCGGGTACTAAACCAACAGGACTGTCCGATGAAGAATGGAAGAAGTTGGATCGAAAGGAAAAGAGCACAATATGATTGTGTGTCTCAAATTTAGTATTGTTGAATGTATCAGGGGAAGCTATGATGAAGGCTTTGTGGGACAAGTTAGGGACTTTGTACCAATCTAAGTCTCTGGTGAATAAATTGTTCCTGTGGAAAAAGCTGTATAACCTGAGGATGGAAGATGGAGACTTGGTGACGGAGCATCCAAACACATTTAATACTGTGGTAAGTTAGTTAGCATATGTTGATATTAAAATTTCAGATGAAGATAAGTGCATCAGTTTGTTGTGTTCTCTACCAGATTTGTGGGATAGTTTTGTTATTGCAATAGGTAGTAATGCAACTAACTTGCAGTTTGATGAAATAGTCTCATCGTTGCTGACGAAGGAGATGAGATGGAAAAAATATGGAGAGCCAGAATGGTGATGCCTTGTCTGTATGAGGACGGTCCCAGAATAAAAACAAAAATAAGTCATCGAGTGGGAGATCTAAATCTCTAGGAAAGCCTATAAAGGTGGTCTGTTGGAAATGTAGAAAGGAAGGGCACTACAAAAGGGACTATCAATCTAAAGCTCCCGATAAAGGAAAGGGATCTGATGATGCTCCTTCTGTAGAGGTGAAAACCACCTTAGATGAAGGTGGGGATGTGTACTTGGATTCTTCAAATACACATGTAGATCATGAGGCATGGTTGATTGACTCAGGTGCATCCTTTCACTTCACTCCACATAGAGAGTGGTTATGTGAGTATGATAAATATGATGGTGGTGATGTCTTCTCAGGGGATGATAGGAAGGCTAGAATCATTGGTCGCGGAAAAGTAAAGTTGAAGTTGCAAGGTGGAAGTGTTAGAACACTTCCAGGTGTTCTGCATATTCCTGCATTGGCCAGAAATCTGATTTCTATAAGCAAGTTGGATGATGCAGGTGTAAAAATAGTGTTTGAGAAGGATACCTGCAACATGGTTTGGGGAGCACTGGTATTGATGTGGGGAGTTCGGATTGGAACTCTATACAGGCTACAAGGTAGCACGGTTGTTGATGGGTGCAACAGTTCTGTGGTTCCTGAAAGTGGAGCAGAAAATCTAGTGGTCTCTGGAGAGAAGACCATGCTATGGCATCAAAGGCTTGGACATATTGGAGAGAGGGGCCTTCGAATACTTCATGGTAAAGTATCGTAGAAGGTATGAGTAATATCTCTTTGGATTTTGATTTTTGTGAAAATTGTGTATATGGGAAGCAGAATCAGGTGAGTTTCCCCTCTAGTGGTAAGAGGGCGAAACATATATTAGAGCTTGTGCTAGTTATGTGTTTTGACCTGTAAAGGTTCCATCACTCTGTAAGTCTGTGTATTATGTATCATTTATAAATTACTTCTCAAGGAATATATGGATATATTTCCTTAACAAGAAATCTGAAGTCTTTGACAGGTTTAAAGAATTCAAGGCTTTGGTGGAAAACTAGACAGAGAAGAAGATAAAGGTGTTGAAGATAGATAATGGCGGAGAGTTTTGCAGTAAGGAGTTTGAAGAATTCTGTAAGAAGTGTGGTATAGCACGATAGAAGACTACTCCATATACACCTCAATAAAATGGAGTTGCAAAAAGAATGAACAAGATGTTAATGGAAAGGGTAAGAAGCATGCTCAGTGGTGTTGGGTTAGGATAGGAATTCTGGACAGAGGCATTGGAGACAACATGTTACTTGGTCAACAGATCACCTTCATCAGCGTTGGAGGATAAAACTCCACAAGAGGTATGGAATGGTAAGAAGCCGTTTCTTTCACATCTGAGGGTATTTGGATGTGATGCATATGTACATGTTCCAAAGGAGAAACGAACCAAGTTGGATAGTAAATCTGAAAAGTGCATCTTTATTGGGTATAAGGATGATTTGAAGGGTTATAAGCTTTGGAACCCAGTAACAACGAAGGTTGTGTACAACCAAGATGTGGTGTTCAGAGAGGTGAAAGATGTTATTAAACATGAAGTCCAACCAAAGGAACCTGAGAAGATGGAGTTTGAGCTAAAGAATGAAGAATCAGACTCTACAACAGAAAAGGAATCAAAAGATGAAGAGCCACAAACTCCAGGTGTAAGAAGATCAGTTTGAGAAAGAAGGCAGCCAGAAAGGTATAGTCCATTTGCTTTCTGTTAAAATTTTTCTTTATCTATTACTGATGATGATCCCGGAACTGTGAAGGAAGCAACAGATTCAGAGGATGGAAAACTATGGAAAGGGGCCATGGTTGATGAAATGGCATCTTTGCACAAAAATGAGGCTTGGGATTTGGTGGAGTTGCTAGTTGGAACGAAACCCATTGGCAGTGAATGGGTGTTCCAGAAGAAGACAAATGCATAAGGAAAGGTGGAGAAATATAAATCTCAGTTGGTAGAAAAAGGTTATTCCCAGGTGTCAGGAATTGATTTTGGTGATATTTTTTCTCTTGTTGCCAAGGTAACTTTTATTAGATTACTTTTATCTGTTGCTGCTGCTTTTGATTTTGAGGTAGAACAGATGGATGTGAAGACAACATTTCTTCATGGGGATCTGGAAGAGGAAATATACATGAAGAAACCTGAAGGCTTTGCGGTGAAGGGTAAGAAAGAATGGGTATGCAAGTTAAAGAACTCTCTATATGGGTTAAAATAGTCACCAAGGATGTGGTATAAAAAATTCGATACATTTATACGGAGAGTTGGCTTCACCAGAAGCAAAGCAGATCACTGTGTGTATTTTAAATTAATTTGTGACCGTGTTATTTATTTGGTCCTGTATGTGGATGATATGTTGCTGGTGGGAAATGACAAAGAAATTATCTAGGATTTGAAGACCCAATTGTCCTCAAAATTCGACATGAAAGATCTTGGTGCTGCAAACTATATTTTGGGCATGGAAATTAAAAGAGATCAGGCAAAGAGGAAGCTCTGGTTAAACCAGAGGAAGTATGTCGAGGTAATATTGTAGAGATCTAAAATGTAGGATAGTAAACTGGTGAAGGTTTTGATTCCTGTAGGTGTAAAGTTATCTGCTGAACAGTGTCCCAAGACACAAGAAGAGGAAGAGGACATGTCTCGTGTTCCATATGCAAGTCCACTCGGTATCTTGATGTATGCAATGGTTTGCACTAGACCAGACATTGCACATGTAGTGGGAGTATTGAGCAGGTTTATGTCAAAACCAGGAAAGGAGAATTGGACAACAATGAAGCGGGTTTTCAGGTATTAGTGTGGCACTAATCATTATGGTTTTTGCTACCAAAGAAGACCAGGATTGGACAGAGTTTTGGATATTCGTGGCTTTGTTGATGCAGATTGTGTTAGAGATATAGATCAGAGAAGAACTACAAGTGGGTATGTGTTTAACTTATTTGGAGGTGCAGTCAGTTGGATGAGTAAGAAACAATTTGTAGTGGCACTATCAACTATAGACGCAGAATATATAACAACCACTCATGCAAGCAAGGAAGCAGTTTGGTTGTAGATATTGTGTTCAAGTATGGGGTTAGTATAGGGAGCTATAAGGATATATTGTGACAACAAAAATGTGATTTTCTTGGCAAAGAACCCTTCATATCATTCAAAGACAAAGCACATTGATGTTTAGTCTCACTTTGTGAGGGATATGATAGAAGACAAAAATGTGTTGCTGGTAAAGGTGGACACTTTAAAGAATACTACATATGCATTGACAAAATCTGTGAGCTCTAAGAAGTTCCCTTGGTGTAGATAAACAATGGGCATTACAGGGCTGGATAAGTGACTAAGATCTCTTGTGGCCCCTTGTGAAAAGAAAAAAACAAGTGGGAGAATGTTGGGTTGTGTTATATTCTTTCCACGACTAGCCCACGTAGTTAACTGGGGGGTTAGAGGGGGGGCAGAGCCCCCTCTTCGTTGCGCTGATTGTGTAGCAGTGGGGCTCACAGGGGGTTTGAGGGGTGCAGGTAACCCCACCCTATGGGGTCCAAGGCAGCACCCCGGAAAATTTTGGTTTTGGAACCTATGTTAGGTTGGGCAGACCCACCTATGGTTTTGTGCATGATTTTCACACATGTTTTTGGACGCGATTGTTTTCAGTCCATGGTTTTGGACACGATGGTTTTTGGTCCATGGTATTGGATGATTTGGCATGTATAAATATGTATTATAACATTGAAAGGAAAATAATTAAAAGTCAAGCTAGTAGTCCCAGTTTTGGGATCCAAGGGAAAATCTCTATGTATATGTGTTTTATGTGTTATGCTCTCGCATTGTTTATTTTATGTGTTTTAGAATTTGTATGCAGGTAATTTCTGTATGGAGTTAAAATCTACAAGAGAAAACATTATCAGAGCTGTGAACAATATACTAAGAATATAATTTGAAGTTTGAAGCTCGGGGTTGCAGGTGCAAATCGAATTCATATCATACTTCAGGTTGGTCAATGGTGTTCTATGGCTTGAGACTCGATTATGCCTTAGATGGTAGCTCGAATTACATAGCATGGAAATATCGCATGGAGGTTGTATTAGAAGAAAATGGTTTGAAGGATTTCATTGATCTAGAAATCCCAAAGCCAGCTTCAACTAATGCACAAGAGTTGGCTGAGTGGAATAAGTGTGTGGCGAGGGCGAGATAGATCATCCTTGAGGGAGTTCAGGACCATATTGTCTCGAGTATCCATGGTAAGGATGCTACATATTCAATGTAGAAGACATTGAAGCACCTCTACCAGAACAGTAGCGACCCGAGGAAATTGGCTGTCAAGGATAAGCTTCGAAGAATCAATATGGAGAACGGAGATACTATTTCCACATATCTGAACAAGCTCACCACTTGCAGAGATGAGCATAGTAGTGTGGGAATAACTACTGCTGATGATGATATGGTGAGCCTCACTCTCCTTGGCCTTCCAAAGAGTTGGAATAGCTACCAAGACTCTGTGAATGGAAGGGAGAAACTGCAGGATTGGGAATGACAGTGGTCAGATCTCATGCAGGAGGAGATCAGGAGGAGCACATGAGATGGTTCTTCATATAAAGATGATGAGGAAATCTGGCCTTAGCAAGTAAGGCAAGGAAAGGGAAGGGGAAGGAGTCTCATTTCTATTCGAATTCTTCTCATGGAGGGAAGAAGGTTGACAAGTCTAAAGTGAGACACTTTAATTGTCAAGAGATGGGTCATTATGCGACTAATTGCCCATTGAAGAAGTCCAAGAAGGGATCCTCGTAAGGATCAGAAGGTGAGGCATTATCCTCTCAGTTTGAAATGGACTTTACTCTCATCGTATGTATGGTGTCATCAATGATGGGTAGTGGTTGATTTCTTGACAGTGGAGCCTCATTCCACATGACTAGTGATAAAAGTTTATTCAGTACCTTGAAGGAGAAAGACCTCAAGATGCACATAGAGATGGGTGATGATGAAAGGTATAGTGTTCTAGGACTAGGCATGGTTTCTTTTTAGAGGGAGCATGGAGCTCTTATCACCTTGACAAATGTGAAGTATGTGCCTGGACTAAAGAGGAATTTGGTATCGATCATGATGTTGGAGGACAAAGGCTACGATGTTTTCTTCAGTAACAGAAAGGTTTTCCTTAGACACATCACCATGGTACAGGTGAAACAGATCGGTTCACAAGTTAAGAATCTGTATGCTCTTGAGGATCAAGATGCATTCAAAGCCTTGAGGAGTAATGAAAATGTTAGAGACTTGGTGGTTGAGAGGGAGAGTAAATTACCTCTCAACATGCAACCCCAGAAGAAGTCTCAGACAATTGTGAAGGAGCCACAATTGGAGATGTTGAGAGGAGACCGAGTGGAGGCATCCACTCATGTAGAGACCTCCAGTAGGGGGGAATTTTGAACCAAGTGGGTAGAGGGAGCATATGCAGCCATATCTCTAGGTATGAGGTGGGGCGATGTGAAGTGATAGTCCCAAGAAGGCTGAAATTGGGCATGGTCCATTGAGAGGTTTTATCTCATGGATCATACCTTGCTACGAGAGCTCAAAGTACATAGTAGCAAGAGGAGTCAATGGGATTGATGCAGTTAGAGATAAAAGTGGCAGAGGCTGAAGCAATCAGATACTGAAGAGCGCATAAAAGGATTGATAACAGTGTAGAAAGGATGAGCGAAAAGAAGCGTAGAGATTTCAGTCGACAGAGGCAATAGTAGTCAGGGACTTTGATAAGAGAGGCGTCATTATGATTCAGGTTGGACGTTTTTTTTTTTGTTTCTGGAGTTACTGGAGCGAAAACAATAGAGGGAAGTGTTGCATGCAGAACATTCCAAAGTTTCAGGATCGGGATTGAGTTGGATTCCTTTATTTTTGAGAAGGAGTGTTAAAAATAGCAGCAAGAAATGATAAAAATAGAATTGAGAATATTCCAATTTTAGTTTGTTCTTCAATTAAAGTTCGAATTTAGTCTCACCAGCTACTTGAAAATTATTTATTTCATTATGGATTAATTAGTTGGAGAAATTCAAGTTAGAAGTCTTTGTGAAGTCATGCAACAATTATCCCTTAAATTAAGAGATTATCCCTTAATTAAGGAGATAAGATTGAGTTGTATTTGAGTTGTAATTAGTTAGCTCAGTTTACTGAGTGAAGTCTAGTTAGATTAGTTCTAAACAGTTTGAGGAACTAATTGTGAGTTCAGTGAGTTAATGCATGCATGCATCAAACTAGTGTACTCCAGATAAATGAAGATTCTCTCATAAATAACTCATGCATGTGTATAATGAGAAAGACCCAATTGAGACTAAAGATAGGGACATTATACTATCAGTTGCATAAATTTTCCTATAAGGAAAACTCATGCATGCAAAAGGAATTCATTCCTTGAGGTTTGTGTAGTTTTACAGGGTGTAATATTAGTGTGAGTGATTAATGTTACACATGGTAACAGTAGGATCACCCAGGAAAAACTGCGCTAGGAAATAGGATCTTGGCATGCAGTGTAGAGGACTTATGAGAAGTCTATTTTGCCTGTGAGCATTTGTGAGGATTGTACTGAAAGCTGGCTAGCTGTGAGAGCTAAAGCTTTGTGTAATCCTGAGATGTTTTCACCTTGTATCATAATATAGATAGTGGGGATTTTAGCTAAGGCTTTCCCCTAAATATTCTTATGTGTTTCATGTGTATTGATTCTTCTTCTTATTATATGTTTTCCACTTGATCTTGCTCAAATGTATTAAGCTTCCACAAGTTTGATTGTAGAAGTAGATTCAAGTATTTTGCTTTAGTTATATTGCATTATCACATTAATCTACAGTCATAATTTCTACAAGATCCATACATATCCATAGTCATAATACATGTACATAGCTAGCATAATAACAACAAAAATACCAAGGAAACAACAACCATATAATCCACATATAAACTGGTATAATACTCATGAATTAACAAGGAGAAATAACCTCATATTAATGATACAAAGGCCAACTAGGTTTGAGACTTCCACGAACCACCAAACCGTAGACTTGGCTGAGCTAAATCTCTCTTCAACGAGTCATCATTGTGCCATATTCCAAGCATGAATGTGGGATCTCATGGAACAATCCATTAAAACTGAACCATGGCTTCTAGAGGCCAAACCACCTCAACCCATAAAACAGTGATGCCACCTCAAGGTCAAACATCACAAACCATCACCAGATTGGTATCTACCCAAGCCTTCTAGGGATCCTGAGATTTTCCTCCAACCAAGGCTTCTAGGACTAGTAACTCATCGCACAACTGTCTTCAGGCTTCCAGAACGTTTTTCCAACCAGGGCTTCCATGACTAGTAACTCAACCCACAAAGGGATTCTAAAGATTTTTTCCAACCAAGGCTTCCAGGACTAGTAACGCAACCCAATATGTTACAAGGCTTCTAGATAACATGTCCAACCAAGACTTCTAGAAACTAGTAATTCAACCCAAGCTAAATAAAACATGAGAACCAACTAGAAAAACAAAGACAAGAACCCACACCACCATGTCTATCCTCGAAATAGCAACGCTAGGAAAATCCACTATCAATCCAAGAAATCCTCAATGTCAATTAATAATCATGACCAATAAACCACATGCATATGCCATGCATTCCAAAACTACTGAGGAAAACATACTTGTAACTTGGTACTTGTAAGCAAAACTTGTTGTAGTTGCTGATCACGATTCCCTCTTGCACTTTCTTGATCTTCCTTTGCCTTCTTTCTCTGAGTATCCAAGTATATCAATATAAACTTTGAAACGTGAATTGATATTGTTACCCGTTTCATAGTGATTTTCATGCTGATTTGAAAAAGTGGGTATTCTGCATCAGACCCTTTTTTAAAGATCCCTGTTTTTTGGCTTTAAATTTTCTAATGTATAAAATGTAAATAATTATTTTGTAAATTTAATACTTTTTGAAGTGGTCGTTTCTTCATATTTTCTTGTTTTCTGTTTTAATTTTATTTTTTTTGTAGTGAGGTTTTTATTATTTTGCATTTTTAAATTAGAATGTAGATATTTTGAATTTTCAATATTTTACATATTTATACATCCTTAATTAATTTTTCAATCCAAATGAAATAATTGTTTCTAAAAAACAATATTTTTGAACAATGGACATAAAAATAATCATTTTTAACATAAATGTAACTAAAAAACTACATGTTTTGTTAATTTTTTGCTAGAATTGGCATGTCAAAATCACATTTTTTATACGAAAACTTTAACTAAAAATGGTTAAATAAGAGTTCTTTTTTATGAATTTCATGCCAAGAAATTAATAATAATCATTTTTTTCAAAAAATAATGATTAACTTAAAAATCAATGCAAAAATCACATATTACAAATATTGAACGCATAACAACCCTAATTGAGTGTTTATTCTTCTCATAAAATGTCAAAGTCAAAACATTGCAAAGCTTGATTTCCAAGCATAACTTAAATTTAATCAACAATGTCACGTAATCCAAACTCGTTGTCCTCTAGAGTTTCATCATTGTCTTCTTAGACAATATTTTTTGTTTCCTTTTGCTCATTTTCCTCTTCTAATGGATCTTTGATGTCTGCGAATCTCCCAATGTATGTCTATCCAAACATTCCATGTAATGGTGATTGGGGTTCCTTTGCCTTTTTTGCCACACGTGATTCACTAAAGTCCCCTTTCTTCAACCCAATTTCTTGCATTGCGTCTAGAAGAAATTGAAGAGCATTAATTCTTTCCTGAATGAAATTGCACTGTATTGGATCTTTTTCAATTGTAATGCAATTTCTTCCTTTTTGAAGGCAACATGCTAGTGTTGTACCTAATTATCAAGCACAAAAGAAATAATGAACTAAATTAGTACAATGACATATTAATTAAAAAATAACATATTGAAATTCAATTCCATATAATAAAACTTACCTGAGCCAGAAAATAAATCCAGAACCCAATCTCCTTCATTTGAACATATGTTTATAAGATAGTTAATCAATAATTGTGGTTTTTGATAAATGTTAACTATCTCTCCTTTTGCTTCTTTGTCTTCATATGTTAGATTTCTCACAACAACATAATAAGATAGTATTTGGATATGACTCTTTCCGTCTACCCGGTTAAAAATCGTAGACATATGGCTATCATCTTTTGCCCAACTATCAATATGAATGAACTCACAATCATTTATAAATTGTTGATCTTCATTATTAAGAAGATTTGACTTTTGCATGTAACATGAAATAGTGAAAGTTCAATTACCTTGTACATAAATGAATTTTTCAACATTAATCAAATATACATTTTAAACGTCTTACCATGTAAGCTGCATCCTTGAATTTTTTTTCCACTTGAGGCTTAACAATATCATTGCCAATTGTGTGTTTGAATGAAATGTCACAAATCTCCATAATGGTGATGACGTGACTTTTACAAATCCCACAACCACTTTACTAAGAGCTTGATAAGTATAAGGGTCGCTATCATAGTCAATGTTTGGAAAATTGAAACCATGGGGAATATCTGCAATGACTAGGGCATAATCCCTTTTAAGTATGAGTTTAACAATGTCTTCACAATCGCCTTGTATTAATTGATATTGAATAGTGTCTAGCCCATTCCAAATGAAATGATTAAGAGTTGGATCAAGTTGAACATTCTTAATACGTTGCTTCCTTAGTATTTCGATCTTTATTTTTTCAATAAAGGTTTTGGAACCATGTGGTGCACCATTATCATTCTTCCTCATCTTTTATAAAATAAAGAAATATATGTGTAAGTCATAAATTAAAAATAGTACAAAGACGAATAAAAATGAATGTATAAATCAAGATACCTTTTTAAATACAAGATAAAAAGCTTTTAATGTTGATGTAGAACTTGAATTTGGATAGTTGCGTACAACATCATCCCAACTATTTTCATTCAACAATCTAACCATTTGTTCTTGAATTTTCATGTAAACTTTGTGACTGCAGAGATAAAGTAACAAAAAGTTAATATAATGATATGTATAGCAAATACTACCAAGAACAACATATTTTATTTAAAATATAATTATAATCTAGAAATAAATAAAAATAATTCAACAAGCTTACTTTTGAAATTCTTCAGACATTTCCTCCAATGATAATTCGCTTGACCTCACATGAGATAATATTGTTTTGACAACTTTTTCATCTTTCACTCCTTGCATCGTCCTCCAAGGTGTGATAGTCATATCGTCTGGAAGTTGCTTCATTTTAGGAGCTGATTTATTATTGCTACATACCAATGTCTTAGAATTTTTTACCCTTTGGTTTTTAATGGCAATGTCTTCCCACATGCTAAAAATATCATCAATCAACTTCCAAACATCTCCAGTTCTAAATGCTAATTGGAAAATGTTATCAACACCTCTGAATAAATCACTATTTTTGTTGCCTTTTCCACCTTTTGAATTGGTTTTCTCTTCAATTTGATAGCCTATTTCCATACAACATTCATTTCAGAAATCTGCAGTAACATTTATCTTATCCCCACCACATTTTTCTTCAAATTCACTATGAACAAATCTAACCCTTTGGATGAAAGTCATAGACATCCTATATTCTTTATCTGAATTATGATCCCATGCCACTAACTTTGCTTCTGTATCTGATAAAGCAGCGTAAATGATACATTTCATTGTTTCAAAATGTGGGTTATTAGGATATTCCTCCATGAATTGTCTTTGAGCTTCTACAGAATGGTTCCCCCCAAGCACATAATAATTTTATTCAAAAAATTTTGACTTATCAAATGCTTCTTTGTTGGGAACTTGAAGTGGATCAACAAGAAGCACATAACTAACCACATGAGCATATGGATTGTACCTCATCAATGTCTTCAAGTTGTGAACATGCAGATGATGTGGCTTTCTAACTTGATATTGACATTGTCCTTCACTTGGCTTATAGGTTTTTCTGACATTAAGCTGAAATGTACTATCACCATCAATTAAGTTTCTCTTTGTCAAATTCTCTCGAATGGCATTTTGTTTTGTTTTGATAATGCAATCCTCTAAATCAGCTCCTGGTGTAATGATTTCTCTACTTTCTTTTGAAGTTTCACTAGGTTCTTGACTGCTGGTAATAACTGCTTCAAAATCTTCAACTTTACTTTTCTTCGTCATAACATTCCCAACAAATTTATTCTTGGGCATTGTTACTTTTGGTCTTTTACGACTCTTCTTAGTTCTAATGTCATCTTCAGTAATGGCAACATATGCTTCACTGTTAGTTTCAACTTCATTGTCCTCAAAAGTAACTTGTTTACCCTTACTAGATTTATCCACCAGAGGCCTTTTTTCCTGATTCTTTGGATGTAGTTTTGTAGCATCATTAATTACTACATTTTACTTGTTTTCCATATCTTCTTCTGACATTGAGTAAAAACTGTTGACAACTTTCATGATATCATGCTCTATGAAATGAATGCCTCCCAACCTGATTGAACAACTTTCAACAAAATTCTGCCAAAAAAATATCATATGTCAATAAAAAACAAAGTTAAAAAAATATAGCGAGACACTTTCAAAAATGCAAAATACAAATATAAATAACAATACTTACAATGTTTTGTGTCATCTCATTTACGATTTGTTTACACAACTTTGTAGATACCTCTCTCGTGTCATACACTGAATATGATAGTCGGTATTTAATCCTTTCATGTGACCTGGGAGCTTTTGTAAGTATGTAAACAACTTCAGTGTTTGGTACCGAACACATAACTATGACTCTACCCATCACCTCAAAAATTCCATTATCATTCAGTATATCAATATATAGATATATATTCACATTTGTGCTTTCTCTTTCTTTCACATACTATATTTTTGATGGAAATTTCACCTCTTTTAAATTCTTCCAGTCTGAAATCATCTTCTTATCACTTGAGCCACTTGAAAGATTTTTAGCCATGAGCTCAGGTGGAGTTCGTTCACCAATGTTTCTTGAAGATGTAGCTTTAAGAGTTCTTGGTCTAGAAAGATCCATAGAAATTTTCTTTGATGTCATTTTCCTAAAAAATAGAAACACATAAATCAGTAAATAACAAAAACATATTAACTTAAATTAACAACGAAAATATATCATAAATTTTTTATTGTATAATCAAAATCTCCCAGCCACCCCTAACGGATGGGCGGGCGGGTCGGCACCGGGCGGTTTGGTGGGTAGGAAAGAGACTGGGTGAGGGACGGTGGGGCAGGGTGGGTAGTCGGGTGGGTGAGGGCAGGCGAGGTTGGTGGGTGGGCTGGTGTTGTGGGGAAAAGTATCCGACTCGGATGACCCTATCCCTACTCTAAGGGTGACAGTCCTTAGCAACAACTGAAAGTAAAGCTTTGATATTTTCCTTTATGAAAGTACAGAGAAGGAAGAAAAGATTGACCAACCGGTGTCTTTCGCTTTTGTCGATCCTATCCTCTCTCTTTGTCTCTTGTTCCCAGCTCCTTGCTCCCTTTGCCGGTCCAGCTACACAAAGATCCTGCACAAACAAGAGAAGGAAAACTACAAGAAACACGTACTCATAACTGATGCATGGATTAGAGTGAATCGGATATACAAGTAAATACAATACATCAATGCAATACAAGTATATAGGAGAACATTCAAAGCTTTATTGATAGAAGTAAAAGGGTTCTGAGAAGGTTACAACCATCAATGGCTCCAATCCAGCAGCACCTCCCCAGCAGCAAGAAATCTCCTCTTCACCTCTATAAAAGCAATCAGCCAATAGCTCTAACTGTAAACCAACAGCACTTCCTTGCTTTGCACAAAATTCCAGCCCCCTTAGACCTCATAGAAGAGCTCTATATATAGGAGATTTGGAGAAAGGATGAGTCAGCTTGAGGCTGGCATAAAGCTGACTAGTGTCCTCTCCCACTTTAGTTAAACTTCAGTTCTTAAGTCCACTTGGAGATCCTTGCTTACACATGGAGATCAAGTACCTCTTACTCATCACAGGGCGAATCCCTCGAACCAAGTGTCAGTTTGGAAGCTTCCTGGGCAATTGACACCTTGCAGAATGACTGTGCCACTTGGCCAATCTCGCCCAGCGCAGGTAGCCTTCATTGGAGTTGACTTTCAGTGCAGGTACAAGCAGGAGCAGTTGCATTGCAGCGCAGATGCTCAGTGGAGCAGCTGACATGATCCAAAAATAGCCTGTTTTTGAGTGTTTTCAGGTGGAGAACTGATGGGAAGTGCTGTGGTTTGCTGACCTTGTTCTTCTAGGGGTAAGAACAACATGTTTAGGGACTGAGGATCCCTGTAATTATTGACATTTCATGCTCCATGCTGCGAGGCACAAAAATGTCTATAACAGTTGCCCCCTAAAGTATGAGGCCGTTTATCGGGTGAAATGCTTTATCTAGAGGGTCTGAAGTTCATTCTAGTGCTGAGGAGGTGCCCTGTAATACAATACAATACAATACATTATTTTTCATTTTATTTTCATGACCTAGCTGAGGCGGGCATTCCCATGCTCATCTTTATAAATACATTTTGGTACATAGAACAGACGATCGTCTAATGGTAGACTGATAATTCTCTGCTGAAATTATCATCCTTTGAGTAGGATGATCATCTGCTGCAATGATGTACATGACAAATGCTTTTATATTTCCTGAATATGTATCGCAGCCCGGATGGATGAAACTAGATCCGGGGTCTTCAAACTCGTTCGATCTTCACTCTAAGTACAAGTCGATCCATGTGAGAATTTCGCTGAAGTCGAACATGGAAAGACATCGCTTGATTACCGGTCAATGATGAAAACCGTTAACAAGCACGAGAGGAATCACCGATAATGATAATGACCCTCAAGGTACTGCAGTACAATTCACGTGGCGTGAATAAAGGACTTGGCGTCGAACGCCACGCAAAATCTTCTGGTCGAAGGTCATTGATGTACACCTGTCGCCGGAAGTGAGAAACTTGCCATTGAGGCATGCAAGCTTCAAAGTACTGAGGGGGTTGTTCCTAGATCAACTTCTTGGATAATGAGCTGAAGTCGACAAGAAGTGATCCGTCAAAGGAGGGCCTTAATGAATCCCACATCAATGACACGGAACGGAGCTAATGATTTTAGTGGAGGTGAAAACAAACTGTGACACATGATTCAGGGTGGCGATCATGAATGGATGAAGGATAATGTATGGTAGTGGATGGGACACGGTTGACACTTTCAGAATGACCTCTCTTGAACATATAACGACACTGATGCGATGGATCGGTAGCATTACCCCAAAATGTGGATGGTTTGGCGAAGACCATGGTGATGAGACCGGTGAATGAAACAACCCAACCCGATGTGGAACGGAGGAAAAGTGTCATGTTCAAGAGCGACTTGCTACCATTAAGCTTTGATGTTCTCCCAATTTTTCCCCTGTCATTTCTGACCAGTACCTCTTTATTTTTGTCAAGCTTGAGGAGGATAACATATGCTTGTTCTATAACCTGCCCTTCGGGCAAGCCCATCGCTATGATTTAACGAGCTTAGCGATAGGGAAACTCGTTCTCGTCTAAAGACAAGTTTGTCGCTATTTAATCATTTTAACGAGTCTAACGACAAGGAAAACTCGGTCCTTTTCATTTTTAGAGAGTCTGAAAAGGTACATAAAGTTAACTCCATAATTCCTTTTTCGTCATCTAATCCCTTAAGTCCGAAAAAGTATAAAACAATACAGAAGGGATGGGTGTTCGGTACTTTTAACGAGCCGAACAAGACAAGCGCTCGATCTTTTTGTGTAATAATCCCTCAGGTCCAAAAAGATTAAAGTCTAAATGAGGGATAGCTCTTCCGGTCCCTTTTAACGAGCTGGAAGGCCAAAACTCGGCAAACTTTTCATATTTTACGAGTCTGAAAAGAGCTCAAAGAGGACTCGTCTTTTGAGGAACGAGTGATGAACAGGGATAGCAGCAGATTCCAGGTACAGGTTGGAATTCTCCAATCACGGCAGTGTCACAAGGATGGCTAGGTGAAATCACTCTTCGCAGATATTCCTCAAAATGGGTAAACACACAAATGGAAGTGAATGATCGGCCAAATGACGGTGGAGGTGACGGTGCACAAACACGACCAAGGGCTTTTATGGCTGATGAATTTTCGATCTCAAAAGGGTATTTACTGGTTCATTTTTTTTTGAATGAGCTTGAACTCTAAAGGAAAGCCTGCTCATGAACTTATGTTTATTTTTTAACGAGCATGAACTATGCGCTAAAACTGCTCGGATCTTGCGTTTATTTTTTAACGAGCATGAACTATGTGCTAAAACTGCTCGAAATACCAGTCATAAAATAAGAATGCCTCCTCTAAGGATCCATTTTTTATAGAGCTTGCGCCTTACCACAGCTATGCTCCAACTCATCCTTCCTTTGTGTAAGTTCGGAAAACGGTTAATCTTAAAACTAGATAAATAACCGCCCCTAGCTTGCACTCCAGAAGGTTTGCATGCCCCCAGGTATAGGATAGAATTTCGAGGCTGCCCCTTCTCTCCCCCACCTCTGCTTTTCTTTGGGTGTTCACAGCTACTTGTCATCTTGCCAATCTAATGTTAACGATACTAGTCTTCTCGTTATTTTAAGGGGTCTTACGCGGTACTCAGTCTTCCCGTCGGCCCAACTTTTAACGAACAGCTATTTGTGACAAGAGAAGAACACTACTCAAAGACAAAACATTGGTATTATTGAGGGAGGCTTGTCTCTTTCTTATTATCCGAAGAGGGTTCTATTTGCTGCCGCAAATCAATCTCTTTCTTCAGCGATGTCTATCATTGGGTTACTCAAATATGGTTACCCTATATCACAACAATAGAATCTCTTTCTTTGGAGGCTGCCCCTACTTATCCTTCAAAACATTTGTTTTAATGGGTGAGTCTTGCTTTTCCCCAAAGATGGTTACTACTTGTTGCAATAAGGGAATTCCTACTTGGGCAGTGCCCACCTCTTTAGACAAAGGTGAATGACTCTTTAGCCAAACACATAACTTTAACAAAAGAATACTATTCCAGAACAACCCCTCTTCCATCCACGGACGGGGTATGGACTAGTCATATTCTTCTGCGGAAATTCTACCTTATACCCAGGGTTTCTTCTGCCCGAAGTAGACCAGGGTGCATGCCCCCTGGGTTCCAGTCTTTCTTTCCGAATCACTCGCACTCATAAGGAAGGAGGACTGGGGGCGGAGGCGAATCTTGTGTGAACAGACCATTTAGGAATGGTATTTGACTATTTGCGATGCGAGATCCCGGAAATGAAAGTTGGTCTACGAGCTTGACCATCCTTCCTTCGTGTGGAAAACACATTACTCTAAAGAGTGAGGAGACTATCGCTCCCATGCAATAAATATAGTCACGTCCAAGGAGTAGGTTATAATCCAAGGGTCCTTGGACGACCATCACGTTCAAATTAACGATCTTCCCTTTCAATGTAACAGGCACATTGGGGAGGATTCCTAATGGTCGACTGGTTCCTTTATCAAAACCTGAGAGATTTCTTAACTCAGGTAAAAGCGCTGGGGAACCCAGTGCTTTCCAAGCAACAGAGGAAAGGATACTCACAGACGCCCCTTCATCAATGATAGTACCAGCCATGATCATTCTATAGATCTGGACAATGATTCTGAATGGTACACTGGCTGGTAACCGGGGTCTGCCTAGTTGATTCCAATCAAAGGATACAACCAGGTTGCTTGGTGGTGGGACCGAATATACGGCCGGATATGACCCTGATGATGTTCCTTCCTGCGATAAAGGTATGGGCGCATTGCCCTGACGCTCATCAGAGTCAGTGCTGATGAAAAGAACCTGGATGGTGTCATCCTTATTCTCTTCAGTGATGGTGTCGCATGAAGATGACTCTTCGGCGACGGTGTCATTTGAAGATGAAACTTCTGAAGGTAGAACCGAGTCAACTGCCGTATCGACCTTTGGACTTTCGTCCGGTCTGGATTCAGTAGGTTCATTCTCAATGACTGACGCTTCAGCCGACCACTTGAGCGGGCCAGCTGTATTTTCAATCAACGAAGGACTTGGCACGAGTTTTTTGTATCCAGGAGGAAGTTTTACCGGTGAAACCGGACGATCTTCCAAAACTCTCTTCGCTTCGTCTAAGAAGGGACAACGGTGGATGGCATGACTGCCTTCACACAACTTACAGGGGAATCTTACTCCCCCTTTTTGTCTCGATCCTTCACTTTCGCTGGTTGACGGAAAGCCATCAACCTGATTGTCAGAGGTTGATGCCCCCGAATTGTGCAGACGAGGGGACCAGTCCCTTAGTATCCGGGGAATACAGGGACAATCTCTGTGGAAATGGTCTCCTCTACATATGACACATGGCGATTTAGGCCCGGTCTGTGCAGTGGGTGGGTTTTCGTCAGATGTCTTTTGCTTGCCCCCAGTCGCCTTAGGCTCCTTCTTCTTCTTCTCTTTCTTCTTCCTTTCCTTCTTCTCCTTGGGAGGCTGACTTTTGCCAGCTCTACCTTGCGAAGATGAAGGATTAGAGGAAGTATTGTAAGAAGTGGAAGGCTGGTGGGTAGCTCTAGACTGGTCTAACTGTTGATTCGATTGCTCAGGATTAGTGGCGATCTGGACTACATTAGTTGAAAAGAGCCATACAGGGAGGCCGATTGTCAATCCTGGAAGTGACAATGTTGCCATATGAGGCGCACCAACATCTCCCCAAGAGGAGAAGGGATTTGGACTTCCGCCAAGGTTGCCTCCTTGGTTGGTGGGCTCCATACTTTTCAACTGAAAGATCAACGTGGGAATAACAGGTGATTTTGTTCCGCTTAAAATAAATTTTATTAACGACGCTTTTAGACACAAACTTGCTTTTTCATGTTTTAAGAGTCGAGAAAAAGCTAAAGATGACTCTAGTCGCCTTCGATGTATTAACGAGCCCGAAGTGACAAATGCTCGGTTGGACTTTTTCAGTTATAGAGTTTGAAAAAGGCCAAAAGAAACTGCTCTGGAGATCTACGCAGAGGGTGTGCCAAACCTTTCGCGAAACCATAGAATACGTTTTACGGTACGGGTGGTCGATCTTCGTGAATGCTGTGTTCACTGCATCGCGATCAGTAGGGCGGTCGACACGGCTTCCTATGGATAAAGGATAAATGCCAATAGGGGTCTCCCAATATACGCGACGGTACGCGGGAGCACAAGTCCGTATTAGTGCCACCGACTCTCAGGAGGAATCACCCACCTTCGTAGAGATCGACAGTCACTATGTTTAACGACGCCGGAACACGTCTCTACCTAGACCTCTAGATGTTTGCGTTATGTTACAAAGCGTTGTTATGTAAATTGGATTTATTTTAATGTTGATCTTGCTTAGCAGTTTGCCTTTAAGGATCACCACGAGATGTATATATACAACTTCCTACATGCAATCTAAGATGAGAAGCAAAACTTTTCGATCTTTCAACTTTGAAAACCTTAATCTACTGAGGGAAAAGAGGATATCAACTTTTCTCACAGATCATAGAACACACACTAAAATGCAAATTTCCCTAAATCGTCAAGCACACAGTCAAATGCAAAATGCACAATGCAGATATTTCTTTTCGTTATCCTTAATGTTGATGTAAGACAAAAAGGAAACTGTTGTATAACTTTGAATCTAATTTCGAGCGAAAGTAAACAAGCTTGTCCAAAATCAAAAGACACCTTAAGATCGACTTGTTTAGACACTGGAAATGTATAGATTCAAACCACAAGATGAAAAACAAACAAACTCAAACAGCCATGAACAGTAATAAAACTAGCTCTTAAGATCACAAAAACACTTTTACAGTTCAGGATCTAAGAGGCCACAGCTATACTGGTTCACTTTTCACAATGGGAAACTGTAACTGAAACAAGAAATACTGAAAGAACAATCACAGTTTCATCACACAACTGAGGTGGAATAATGTCAAGGAAAGTTGGTTTACAGCAAGTACAATGACAAGCAATCAGCAGCAAAATAACAGTGAAAACAGGGCTCAGACACAGTGGGAAACCTCAGGAGGACATAGCCTAACTGGATCAGCGCAGGCTCTGGTCTGTCAAATTGACTCTCAGCGCAGTTCCCGAAGGGAGTACCTGCGCTGGAATGCAGACTGCCTGTGGACAGCCTGCACTGAGACACGAGAGTTGCGTTTACAAGGATTTCCGGGTCATAAAAAGCTCAAAAATGCACTGTTTTTGCTGAAATAAAAAGCTATAGGTCAAGTACAAGCTAAGGGATGATCAAGAGGATGAAAAGCTATCACAAAGAGTACAAGAGTCTTTTGTAGATCAGCTCTTCAAATCATGAATCTGCTCAGTAAATGAGCAAGAGTAGCAGTCCCTCTACTTCGCTTTTGATATAGTCAAAAGCTTTTCGATTTGGTACTCTTTGGTTCAGGAAATGAATAGCAAAGATACTACAAACACCAACAAGATACTAGGCTCCCCAGTGGAGTCGCCAGTTTGTTGTGGGGAAAAGTATCCGACTCGGATGACCCTATCCCTACTCTAAGGGTGACAGTCCTTAGCAACAACTGAAAGTAAAGCTTTGATATTTTCCTTTATGAAAGTACAGAGAAGGAAGAAAAGATTGACCAACCGGTGTCTTTCGCTTTTGTCGATCCTATCCTCTCTCTTTGTCTCTTGTTCCCAGCTCCTTGCTCCCTTTGCCGGTCCAGCTACACAAAGATCCTGCACAAACAAGAGAAGGAAAACTACAAGAAACACGTACTCATAACTGATGCATGGATTAGAGTGAATCGGATATACAAGTAAATACAATACATCAATGCAATACAAGTATATAGGAGAACATTCAAAGCTTTATTGATAGAAGTAAAAGGGTTCTGAGAAGGTTACAACCATCAATGGCTCCAATCCAGCAGCACCTCCCCAGCAGCAAGAAATCTCCTCTTCACCTCTATAAAAGCAATCACCCAATAGCTCTAACTGTAAACCAACAGCACTTCCTTGCTTTGCACAAAATTCCAGCCCCCTTAGACCTCATAGAAGAGCTCTATATATAGGAGATTTGGAGAAAGGATGAGTCAGCTTGAGGCTGGCATAAAGCTGACTAGTGTCCTCTCCCACTTTAGTTAAACTTCAGTTCTTAAGTCCACTTGGAGATCCTTGCTTACACATGGAGATCAAGTACCTCTTACTCATCACAGGGCGAATCCCTCGAACCAAGTGTCAGTTTGGAAGATTCCTGGGCAATTGACACCTTGCAGAATGACTGTGCCACTTGGCCAATCTCGCCCAGCGCAGGTAGCCTTCATTGGAGTTGACTTTCAGTGCAGGTACAAGGAGGAGCAGTTGCATTCCAGCGCAGATGCTCAGTGGAGCAGCTGACATGATCCAAAAATAGCCTGTTTTTGAGTGTTTTCAGGTGGAGAACTGATGGGAAGTGCTGTGGTTTGCTGACCTTGTTCTTCTAGGGGTAAGAACAACATGTTTAGGGACTGAGGATCCCTGTAATTATTGACATTTCATGCTCCATGCTGCGAGGCACAAAAATGTCTATAACAGCTGGGTTGGTGTGGGCGAGAGGGGTGCGTGGGTGTGGACAGGCGAGCGGTGGGTGGGGACTGGGCAGGGTGGCCGGGCCCCAACCTCCCCATCCCCACCTGCACCTGGCCCCCTTGACCCGCCAACCTCCCGATACCCGCTCGCACCCGGTCCCCTTCCGCCCCCACGCGGCCACGTCGACCCTCTTCCCTCACACCCACCCGCCTCTCGGCCACCCCTCTCATCCCCCCTCACACACTCCCTCACCGCCTCACACAAACCCACCTCTCTGCCACTGCTCTCGGCCCCCGACCTACTTGACCCCTCACACATCCCCCCACACACTAAGCACTCTTGTGCACCCTCACCCACCCAACATCCCCACACAGCCCTGCCCACCCTTCCACCCACCCTCGTCCTCCCTTTCCCTCCCCTTCTCTACCCCAGCCTCACTCGCCACCTCACCCACACGCCCTGCTCGCCCATGGCTGCCAATACCAATCCCCTCACCCGCATGCCCTCCCCCTACCATTCCACCCGCCCACGCCCTCCCCCCACCCTAAATTCTTGAAGGGTATGCATTAACATTCTAATGTAGAAAAAGTAAATCAAGAATAAAACATTCCAAAATTAACTATGTATGTATTATATGAAAGTAGTGAAAATAATAAAATTCTTACATTTTATTATTTTTTTAGTTAAAACCTTCATAGATCTATCTTGATTCTATATCTAATAAAAATGTATAAGAATAAAAATTCATGTAAACATTTTTTAAACTTTACGCTCAAAATGATATTTACATCTTGATATCTACTAAACCCAAAAATCTAATATTTTCAAATCTAAAACAATTTATTTTAATATTTCGTTTAATAAATGTCTGATTTTTTTAATAAGTACAAAAAAAATGTATGTAATGAATAAAAAAAATTGAAAATAAAAAAGTATTTGACCGAAAGTAATTATAATATACCGCCAAAGATTTTAAATAAAAGATATATCACCCAGTCAGGCATGAAACAAAATGAACCGTGCACATTAAAAATCTTTGAAAACTTAACCATGAAAGAAGTGAATAAATTTTTTTGTAAACACAAGGTGTATAACAAAAGTTTCCATTAATTCAAAATGAGTAACAAACATTGTGAGTGACAACACCCCCCCCCCCGCTCCCCCCATTCACTCTCTACCTCCTTACCCACACGCCCTTCCCCTCACCCACGCTCTCTACACCCTTACCCACCTGCACCCTCCCCCCACCCTCACCCTCACCCACCCCCCCCTCCTCCTCACGTGCCCTCCCCCGCCCTCCACCCCCCGCGCCCTCCACCCCCTCAAATAAATAAAGAGACACAGATTCCACTTAGTCCTACTTCTAAGGACTATGAAATCAGTAGTGATGAAGAGCATGATGGTGAAGTTCAAAAGAATGGAGTGTCATGATGACTGCTTAGTTAATTCTGAGGACTATGAGAGCAACAATTTTGAACAACATGATTATGAAGTTAAAAAGAATGGAGTGTCACGGTGTCCACTTAGTCCTAATTTTGAGGACTATGAGAGTAGCAGTTTTGAAGAGCATGATGGCGAATTTAAAAAGAATGGAGTGTTATGGTGTCCACTTAGTCCTAATTCTAAGGACTGTTAGAGTAGTAGTAATGAAGAGCGTGATAACGAATTTCAAAAGAATGGAGTGTCAAAGTGTCCACTTAGTCCTAATTCTAAGGACTATGAGAGCAATAGTGATGAAGAGCATGATGATGAGTTTCAAAAGTATGGAGTGTCATCGTGTCTAGTTAGTCCTAATTCTATGGACTATGAGAGCAACAGTGATGAAGAGCGGGATGATGAATTTCAGAATATTGGAGTGTCACGATATCCACTTAGTCCTAATTCTAAGGACTATGCGAGCAACAATTATGAAGAGTGCGATGATGAATTTCAAAAGAATGGAGTGTCACTGTGTCGTCTTAGTCCTAATTCTAAGGACTATGAGACTAGTAGTGATGAAGGACAGGATGATGCACTTAGTCCTAATTCTAATGAGTATAAAGGTAGCAGTGACAAAGGACAGGATGTAGCATCTTCAATAAGTAAATAGTCACATTTTCGACGTAGTCCTAATTCTATGGACTATGAGAGTAGCACTGACACTGCACATAAGGAAGAACATCCATTAAACATCGAGTCAGATTTTCCATTCAATCTGAATTCTAAGGACATCAACGTAAACTTTGAAACGGGAACTAATATTGTTACCTGTTTTGTAGAGATAGCAAAAAAGTGACTCGATTTTGAAAAGGGGTGATGCAGAACACACATGTTTTCTTTAGAGCATAGTTTTTGGAACTTTAATTTTTTTTTATGTACATTGCGTTTTAGAATGGTAGTGATTTTTATGCTAATTTAAAAAAGTGGTTATTCTGCATCAGACTCTTTTTTAAAAGACCTATTTTTTTACTTTAAATTTTCTAATGTATGAAATGTAAATAATTATTTTGTAAATTTAATAATTTTGGAAGTGGTCTTCTTCTTCATATTTTCTTTTTTTATTTTTATTTTTATTTTTTTTATAGTGAGGTTTTTATTGATTTGCATATTTAAAGAAGAAGGTCGATATTTTGCATTTCCGATATTCTACATATTTATACATCGTTAATTAAATTTGCAATCCACATGAAATAATTGTCTCTAAAAAACAAATATAAAAATATATATAAAAAAGACAAAATTAGAAAATAAAAAAATGTAAAAGAAAATTATCTCATAAACCATAAAAGAATTTGGAAAAAAAAAAAAAATTAACTATATATATATATCTATATATATATATATATATATATATATATATATATATATATATATATATATATATATATATATATATATATAGATATATATATATAGATATATATATATATAGATATATATATATATATATATATAATTAAACAAGTAAAATTTGAGAAATTAAAAAAAAAATATTAGCAAAAACTAGAAAAAAAAATTAAAAACAAACTAGTTAAAAATAAAAAAATAGAAAATTAACAAAAAAAATAAAAAAATCTAGTAAAATTAATAGTAAAAAAAAAACAAAAAATGCAAAAAAAATTATCTCACAAACCATAAAAGAATTTGGAAATATATGATGATAATGATAGTTAACGTCTGCTGAGACCAAATAATGGTCTATCGGACCTAAAGAAACAAATTATCTATTTTGATTTAAGATTTTATTTCTATGCTCAAAAAGCTTGGAGAGAAGCCTCCCGAGCTCACTATAATTTTGACATTGTAAAAGGCTAGGAAGGTCAGTATTGTAACAAAGATTGTGAAACTAAGATCTAATGTGGTTATACGCAGGGCAATCTAAGAGGAAGTGGTTTTCATCCTCGTTGTTCCTATTCTCACATATATGGCAGATCCTTTCCATCCATGGCGTTTTAGGAACTGCCCAACGACCTGTTTCACTATGGAGCTCATGAGAATTCGTTCTAATCTTTGCTATATTAATTTTCTTCTTTGAGTTAGTTAAAATAGAGAGATACTTTTGATCTTCTAGGGTGGGGTTGATGACCTTCTTATAATAACTTAATTTTCTTTTAGCCGCTAAGTCTTTCTCACACCACATTTTTTCTTTGAACTTAGAAGTAACAATAACTTTAATGTTATTTATGTTTTGCAATGCATCATTTTCGTTGATCTCCCAATAGTTTACCCAGGCCCTTGTGTCTTTATGCCACCCTCGATTGAGCCTTAGGTGGTTTTGGCTAGAATTTAAAGCTAGCTTAGGAAGTCTATAATCATCTATGTTACTGACTTTGTGCTTGTACAACAGAAACCTAAGCATATCTAGGCTCTCAATGGGGGAAAGACCTGCTTCTATAAGAAGAATAGGATAGGGTGTATTACTTTTAATTTTTAGGTTATAAGTTATAAAATGCTTCTGGATTTGCTCAATCTTTCTCCATGATTCTCTGGAGATGCTGCAACCCCAAACCTCATAGCCATATAATATAATAGGAGTGACTAAAGTTTCAAAGAGGAAAATCTTTTTATCCCACATACAAGGTTTTCTATTTTACAATTAATTTCAAGACCAAAGTAAGCTTTCCACCCCCCATTAATCCTTTTCTCAATGCTATGGTTCCAGTTGAGCTTGTGATGAATATCAATTCCTAGGTACTTGTAAGAATACACTTCCTCCAAGTTATTATTGTCATACATAAAATTAGCGTAAGTGTCCTTCTTGGATTTGATAATCATAACTTTTGTTTTGTCAGTGTTAATAGTCATACCCATGGTAGAGAAGAAATCGTTAAGAAGCCTGAGTTTCTTATTACGATCAGATGGGCACCTTGGCAAAAGAACAATATCGTCAGCATAAATAAGAAGGATGACGACTATCCCAGCTAAGATCGTGCCATCACATCCTGCTTCCTCTAAATAGCCTTCGAGCTTATCGATGTAAATTCCAAATAGGTTAGGGGAGAGGGGGCAACCTTGTTTAACTCCAATGTTACACTTAATATCTTTCGACCACCCTTCATTGCTCTTTAGCTTGGCAATTACATTCTCGTATAACCTTATAGCGACAGCTCTCAACTCAAGAGGAACCTTTAGCTCTTCTAATATATTCCAAAGGTTGTATCTAGGAACCGTATCGAAAGCCTTTCTAAAGTCCACAAAGCAACAAAATAAATTGGATTTATCATTACGACATTCCTCCGCAATGATCCTAAGCGTAACAAGGTGGTCTGTTGTTGAGTGATGCCTTCTGAAACTTGCTTGGCCTTTAGCCCGCTTACCTTCACTTTCAAGCCATATGCTTAACTTCTTTTCTAAAATACTACCATATAACTTGGCTAAGAGAGGGCTAATGATAATTGTTCGATAATTAAAGGGGTTATTTGTATCCCCACTTTTAAAAATAGGGATAATGAGGCTCTCAGTCCAAGGTTTAGGGAACCCTTGCTTGACTGCTTGATTGAAAAGCTTATGGATGTGGGGGTTGAGGACAGGACCTCCAATTTTTAAGATTTCTGCTTGGTAACCTTCAATGTCCTTAGCTTTCCCATTAGCGAGGCAATTAACCCCAAACTTAATGTCTTCTAAAGAGAAAACTTCTTTCGTTGTGAGAAGGTTTTCCAAATTATCCATGACATTTGGAGATTCATAAAGATTTTTAAGATAGGAATTCCAATCGTGAAGAGCAATTTTATTATTATCCTTAGTCTTCCTAGTTACAATCTGCCTCCAAAATTTCTTAGGAGCTACCTTAGAGAGGTGTAAGAGATTCTCCTGTCTTTGACGAATGTACTGCCTCTTTTTCCTTTTAGTTAGGGCTTTGTATATTTTTATCTTGTCCATTTTAAGAGATTCATCAACAGCTTCCTTAATTGCTCTCCTTACACTTTTACAATCTTTGTCATACCATGGATTGGTTTTGCTATTTCTTTTATTATTTGAAACTTCAATTGAGAACTTGTTAATAGAATATGAGAGGGTTGTAGTAAAATTATGATAGAGGTCTTCTATGTTGTCTATATTAGATAAAGGAAGCAAATTAGTTTTTAATTCATTTAGAAAGAGATCATTTTTATTCCTATCAAATATTAAGTTCTTTTGGCTATAAGTATTATTCTCTATGGGAACTCTATGCATGACAAAATTGAGAGTTATAAGTAAAGGCCTATGATCAGAGTCAGGTTCGTGGTCGTTTAAGATGTCAAAATTTATTATTTCATTGTATAATGGGAGATCGGAAATAACGTAGCCTACCACGCTGCTACCAAGTCCATGGATGCAGGTCATATTGCTAGAATTGGGTCACTTCTTTAGACCGTTGCAAATTATGAGATCCTGAGCACTACAGAGCTTGACTAGCTCCGACCCAAACAAATTTTCCCCGAGATCTTTAGAGTTCCTTTTGTACCTGCTAGCCAGAGTAGGGTCTTCGTCTAACCAAAGAGGATTAGGGTTGGAATGATTGCTTAGAATAATAGCTTGGTTGTTTGAAGTTCTAGCATTAAAGTCACCTATTAAAAGGATATTACCGTCATTCCTTAGGCTAGAAATATCATTCTCTAAACCATTGTAAGGGTTAGTTTTATCTAGATTCTTCTTCTTATAGAAGTTAGAATTAATGGGGGGAAAATAACATATTGCTATGTAGGACTTTTGATTATTAATGTCTTTCATCTCTATCCAACTATATTGGTTGTGAGGGTCGTCTTTATAAATCCTAACATGGGGGGAGATGTTCTTCTTAATGTAACAAGTTATTCCCCCAATACCTCTACGGGAGGATCGCTTGTTCCAGGTAGACCATAGCGTAAAGCCATCTATGTTAGGGACCTTAGATTCTTCGTGCTCCCAAGTTTCAACAAGCAAAATAATATCAACATCATTTGAAATCCAACTTATCTTGGGGCCTTTGTTCCATGGGAAGCCCCGATAATTCCAAGAAAGGATCTGGAGCATGTTTAATTGCTATTGATTACTATCTTTTTGGTTTCTATCTCGAATAAAGGCTTTTCTATTTCTGATTATTGCCCATTTTCCTTCCTTTCTAGCTTCTTTTACCTTTTCAACCTCCTTTCTTAATTTTGCTTGGTCTTCTGGAATGAGATCTTCATTTATGAATATTCCCATTCCTTTTAGACTTGAGGTTTTACTAAGTATGTCGTGCTTATGATCAGTGGAGCTCACCTTTATGCGGATTAGTCATCCTTTATTCTCAGTTAATTTCCCCAACCTTGTTGCTTTTGTAAGACACAATGTTTCAATTTGTAATCTATTATGTAGTTCTGTCTAGGCTAAGGCTAAAGTATCCTCATCTACCTCCCCTTTTAAACCGAATATTATAAGGTTTAATGCGCTTTTGTTACGTTCGTGGTCTAATTCTATTAATTTTTTCATTTCATATTTAATTGGTTTGATATCTAACTTATCTACCACATTATTTAGGGTGAGGCGGCTATTAACTTTTTCTTCTAGTTCTTTAATCATGTCTTTCATTTTAAGACTCTCTAAAGTATCAGCATATCCCTGCTGGGATGGTTGGTTAGTATCTTGGTTATGTTTTTCTATAACCTGCAGTCTAGTCTCCATTGCCTCCATTTTATTCTCTAGTAGTTCTATTTTATTTTATATTTTTTTTTTATCGTGTCTTCAAGAGATGCAAATTTATTTTCCAGCATGGCTTATAACTCTTTTTGTAGCTTGGCTTCTCTTTCTTCTCTACGTTTCTCTAAAGACTCTATATACTCATAAAGGCCTTATAGAGTAACTATGCTAGGTCTTCCCTTGGTAATCTTTGGTAACTGTGGTGAAATATTCATACTTGAAATTATATGAGAAAATATGTATTAGAAAAAGAAAAAGATAAGGAATGTGTGCACCTGATATCAGAAAACCTGACTGCAGATCGCCCGTCTGCCCTTGGTAATCTTTGGCAACTGGCTGCAGATCGCTTGTGCCCACTTCAACCCACAGACTCTTTCACCGAGCCTCAGAACACTTTCACCAAAAGAATATATAGAGTATGTTTTTAACTGTTTCACCGAGCCTCAGAATTCTTTCACTGAAGAGTATATGCGAAGAATATATAGAGTAAGAATATATGCCAAGAATATATAGAGTATGTTTTTAACTCTTTCACCGAGCCTCAGAACACTTTCACCGAAGAATATATAGAGTAAGAATATATGCCAAGAATATATAGAGTATGTTTTTAACTCTTTCACCGAGCCTCAGAACACTTTCACCGAAGAATATATAGAGTACGTGTTTAACTTTTTCACCAAGCCTCAGAACACTTTCACCAAAGAATATATGCGAAGAATATATAGAGTAAGAATATATGCCAAGAATATATAGAGTATGTTTTTAACTCTTTCACCGAGCCTCAGAAATCTTTCACCGAAGTATATATAGAGTACATGTTTAAATTTTTCACCGAGCCTCAGAACACTTTCACCGAAGAATATATGCAAAGAATATATAGAGTAAGAATATATGCCAAGAATATGTAGAGTATGTTTTTAAATCTTTCACCGAGCCTCAGAACTCTTTCACCGAAGTATATATAGAGTACGTGTTTAACTTTTTCACCGAGCCTCAGAACACTTTCACCGAAGAATATATGCGAATATATTACTTTGTTCTAAATCCTTATATCAAGGTAAGAATATATAGAGTAAGAATATATGCCAAGAATATATAGAGTATGTTTTTAACTCTTTCACCGAGCCTCAGAACACTTTCACCGAAGAATATATAGAGTACATGTTTAACTTTTTCACCGAGCCTCAGAACACTTTCACCGAAGAATATATGCGAAGAATATATAGAGTAGGAATATATGCCAAGAATATATAGAGTACATGTTTAACTTTTTCACCGAGCCTCATAACACTTTCACCAAAGAATATTTGCGAAGAATATATATTATATATTATATATATAAGTAAGAATAAAGAAATTAAAAAAAAAAGCATTAGCAAAAACTGGGAAAAAAATAAATTAAAAACAAACTAGTTTCAAAAAATAAATAAAAATTTAATGAAAAAATTAAAAAAATGATTAAATTAATATTAAAAAAACAAAAATAAATTTAAATTAAAAAGAGAAAAGAAAAGAAAAGAAAGAACGTGGTATTTTTATTAAAAAAACAGAAAATGTAATTATTTTTTATTAAACACACATTTTTTTTTTTAAACAATCTTTTATTTTGTTATAAAAAATATAATTTTTTTTAAACAATTATTATTATTATTATTAATGTAAAAATACAAATTATTAAACCTACATTTTATATTTAAAAAAAACAAATTAAACCTTCATTTTATATTTAAAGAAAAAAAATTAAAATTTACAATTTCTATTTTTTTATTAATATTTTTAAACAATTATTTTATTTATTATTTATTTATTTATTAAATTACAAATCATAAAAAACATATTTTCATTTTTTTTTAACAAATTTAATTTTTTAATTTAAAATTTAAAAAAATTATTTAAAAAAAAGGAAATTGAAAGTTAATGTTGGGTTGTTTTTTTTTTAAATAAAATAAAATTGGTGGCCCTCCGCCCAAATCAAACAATTTTAATTTTTAATTACAAATATGTTTTTCAAAAATGTTTTTATTAAATATTTATTAATAATTTAAAAAATTTATTAAACAATTTTAATTTTTTTTTAAATTTTTTTCTTATAAAAAAAAAATTTGGCCCACAGTCGCGCCACCACTAGGCGGCGGGCGGGCCATTGGGTGATTCTGGGAATCGCCCAACGGCCCGCCCGCCAACCGGTCGTGGTGCAACCGTGGGCTGAGGGTTGCACATTCAGCGCCTCAGCCCACGGCCGTGCCACCATCGGCGCGGCGAGCGAGCCATTGGACGATTCCGAGAATTGCCCAATGGCCCGCCCGCCAGACAGTGGTGGCGCGACCGTGGGCCGTTTTTTTTTTAATAAAAAAACAAAATTAAAAAAAAATAAAAAATTATTTAATAATTTTTTTCTTTTTTAAATTATTAAATACATTTTGCTTATTAAATATGTTTAATAATTTTTATTAAAATTGCTTAATAATATTTTTTTTCAAATAAAAAAACAAAATTTCGTTTTAAAAATATATATATATATATATATTTAAAATTTATTTTTTGGTTTGTTTTTAAATAAATAATGAAAATTATATATATATATATATATATATATATATATATATATATATATATATAATATATATTAAATCAAAAACACATTTTTTTTTGTAAGTTTTAAAATGTTTTTTTATTTTTTATTTTTTATAATTGGAAAAGACATATATTTTAAAATTTTGATATATATATATATATATATATATATATATATATATTTGAATATATATATTTGAGTTATTTTTGTCTTTTTAGTTTTTTCTAAATGTTTTTAATACTACTTTTACTAGTTTTTAATTTTATTTTTTTTTTGTTAATTTTCTATTTTTGTTTAACCTAGTTTGTTTTTTTTTTTTTTCCTAGTTTTTGTTAATGTTTTTTTTTAATCTTTCCTTTTTCTCGTACTTATATATATATATTATATATATATATATATATATATATATTTTTTTTTTTTTCCCCAAATTCTTTTATGGTTTCTGAAACAATTTTTTTTAATCATTTTTTATTTATTTTTTGTCTCATATATATATATATATATATAGATATATATATATATATATATAGATATATATATATATATATATATATATATATATATTATATATATATATATAGATATATATATATATTTAAGTAATCATCATTTTAATCTTAATTTCACTAGCTTTTAATTTATTTTTGTTAATTTTCTTTCTTTTTTTTAAATCTAGTTTGTTTTTAATTTTCAATTTTTTTAAGTTTCTTGTTAATGTTTTTTTAATTTTTCTATTTTTACCTATTTAATTTTATAGTTTTTTTAATGTGTGTGTGTTGTTTTGTTTTGTTTTGTTGTTTTTTCCCAAAAATTTTTTATGGTTTACATATTTGTTTTTTTGTTTTTTTAATTTTTTAATATGTTTATTTCACTATTTATTTGTTTATAATTTGTAATTTTTTTCTAATTTTTTAACTTTTATCTTTTATAGGTTAATTTTGTTTTTTTGTTTTTTACATTTTTATGATTTATTTTTATTTTGATGTTTGATTTTTTTGTTTTTTATTTTCATTTTATGTTTTGTTTTTAGTATATATTTTTATTTATGTTTTGTTATTTTTTTTGCCTTTTTTTTTTCATTGTTTTAATTTTTTAATTTTAATTTTTTTTTTTTTGAAATTTTAATTTTTTTCTGGGTCATGATAAAATATTTTACACTATTATTTCGAAATGTTGAAATTTTACCCTTTAAAGGAAAATTGTTATCCTAGCATCGACACTTTTCGTTTTGAGGGTGTTTTTTGCACAAAATTTACCATTGAAAAAAAAAATGTTATTCAAACATCAACACTTCGTTTTGAGGGTGTTTTTTGGACAATTTTTGCACAAAAAATTGGTTTTCACCGCCATTTTTAAAACATGTTGAAAATTTACCCTAGAAAAAAAATGGTGTTATTCCAGTATCAACACTTTTCATTTTTAGCACTGTTTTTGATGTTTTTTTCGGGTTTTTTTAGCCAGAGTTCCCGTTTTGAGTTTATAGTTCCCGTTTCAAAGTTTACATTGATGGACTACAATAGTAGCACTGAAGAAGGGGAAGATGAAGAATATCCTCCAAGCCAATATTTGAAAAGCAGAGCTGATCATAGTGTGGATAACATTCCTCTTAATGATGATGAAAATCCTTATACAAATGATGATTCAATGATGGAGATGTTGCCAAGAAATATTGTATCGAGGAGTACAAGCAGACATTTTCATATCAATGCAAGTTGTTCTAGTTATACAAGGGGTAGAGCATAATATCTAACGAGAATAAGTTCTATCAGCGCTCTCATTTCAAGTGAATGTTGCCAAAAATATTGCTTGAAACATATGGATTTAAAATTTGCATTAGAAAGCAGGAAGAGATATTTGTCAATGAATAAAAGCATGGAAAATTCATATTTAGTTGGCTGTATGCAATCTACATTGTCAAGTTATGATTATCATATTGGGACTTTATTTATTTGTAGAAAAGCTTTCAAAATGTTTCATTCGATTGGGAATTTTCGTCTCTCGAGAATTCAAGAAAATTTGGAAAAGGATCCCACATTTTATTGAGAAGTATGTCATAAAAGATAGTTTGGGCCATTATCAAATACTGCAATGTCATGGATGAAAGATTTATTTTCAAAGCATGGAGAGTGTATGTCAAATAGAGAGACAATACATATTCCAGATAATTTTTCAAGACAAGAAATCTACAACTTATACAAAGAATATGCAGAAGGTGCTGAGAGACATGGCCGGTTTATTACATATCAATATTTTGTGAAAGTATGAAAGAAAGAATTCAACAATGTTCGTATTCCTAAGAAGACAAGGATGGGGATTTGCAGACATGTGCTTCTCTTAAATAAAAAAGGGACAAATGTGAAGGGTCATAAAGAGGCAAGCATTAATAACTTTAACTTTTAAAATTGTATAGTCATCAACTATGAAAACATATTTCTTAATGAATTTCTTTTATGTTGTGTAGATTTAATTGTCAAATAACTTCAGGATCATCGCAAACAACAAACAAACGAAAGTAAGAAGTTGCACAAGCATCGAAATAAGTGTTATGATAATCCAAACAAATATTTGGGTTTGATAATTGATGGTATGGACCAGAAGAAAACACTTTTACCACATTTTGTTCGCACACCCAAAAATTTACAGGAGGAAAATTTTATTCAGTTTCACTTGGTCGGTTGTATGGTCTTCAATGGGAAAATGTTGCCAAAGGGTGTACTTCACAGCTCCAAATATTCATAATGATGCAAATCTGACCATAACCATGATTCATGATGTGATTTCTCATTGGTCCAGTAATCTTCCTGAAGTTTTATATCTAGAATTGTACAACACTTGCCGTGAAAACAAAAATGAGGTTGTTTTTGGATATCTAAACATGCTTGTTGAATTGAGAATTTTTCAAAAGGTAAAGGTTGGTTTCCTTCTTGTTGGGCACATTCATGACCATATTGATCAGATGTTCAGTCGTTGTTTAGTCATATTGAGGAGGAAGCAAGTTGGGAGCTTTCCATCGCTAATTGAATGTCTTAAGAAATCATACATGCCAGAGCCTACTTTTGATGTGTTGGAAGAAACTGTTGACATACGAAGGTTTATTCTGGGATCATATGGTGAGGGGAAATGCATTGAACAACTTAATGACATTAGCTTCCAACATCAATTTTGCATCAAAAAAATTGATGGGAAAACACTAATATGGGCAAGAAGTATTCAACTACTGTAGAATGGGCACCATCATGAGGCTTGCAATTTTTGAAGTTCATTCCAGATCATCCAATATTTGCATCAAAAATATTGTTATTACAATCAGTTGGTGAAGTTCAGAATGCACGCAGACAGAATAGAGATATAAATTATTCTGATTACCTAGAAGAAATTAAAAAATGTATTAGATATACATATGAGTACTTTGACATTGTTGATTTAGTTTGGTGGGAGTCATTTTTCAATAATCAAAGTGATATCATTTCAACAACAACAAATGAAGAAATACCTTTTAAAAATCCATTTATTTGGCCACAAAACGTGTCGAATGAACATGAGGAAATAAACATTGTTGAACAACGACAATCTCAAGGTATTATTAATTTTTCATAGGCGGAGGAAAGAGAGATGTATATTGGTTCCAGAAGGTCTCGTGCACAACATGAAGCCATGGAAAACCTTTACACAGGTTGAGTACAGGATATTAAGGAGGGTTGCATGATTGCAGTGCTAGCAAATGGAGATCCCAATGGCTATCCATTATGGGTTGCTAAAGTTATAAAGGCCTTTACAGAAAATGAGGATGTTACAAGTGTTGAAGTACATTGGTATGCCACAAATACACACCCATTCAATGGTGTGTATAAGCTAGAGATGGTAGTTGACAAAAAAATGGCGAAAAGAGAAAAAGAAAGGGTATAAATATAAATCGCCGCCACACAGACATATTAAAATTGGAGGATGTTGACATACTTGTTTATGACTTCAATTTAACAGAGGGGAACTCTTCGCTTCAAGATGATAGAGATTCTCAAAAGGTTGTTACGAGAAGGAACAGTGTTGAGATGGGATTCTACTAAAACCAGTCGTAGATCTAGAAGAATTTTGAAACCTGAAGTGTTGGGAATGCATGTGGACTCAAATGGCGCACTAGTTGATGAAAGAGAAGAATATGGAACATCTTCGTCAGCATCCAGTCACTCATTTGAAGATGTGAATTCTTATGGTGTGAAAGAAAATATGAGTTATTTTGAATAATTGTCTAAGACAGTTTACATAACTGATGTATGCATTGTATCTTGAAATAAAATTAATGATCTCCATATGGTGTTAAATGAGAAGTTATGAGGCATTTTTATGTTGTTGGATTATATGTCTTAATTATGATCATTTTTATTGTTTAAAATATCTACAATGCAATATTAAATTAGAGATATAATGTATGTTTTATTCAATATGCAAATAATTACTTTTGAATTCATTTAGTGATGTAATTCGCTCATAATGTCATGGTTTTTTAATTTTATAGTTGAAAAAAATTCAATTTCTTTTGTATCTAGCATGTTATGGTTGAAAAAATGTTGAATTTATACTTAGGAGAGAAGAATGATATTCTACCAAAAACATTAATGTGTTTTTTTCCTCATAAAAAACTTTGTTTGGCACATAAAAATTTGGTTTTACTAGCATTTTTTAAAAAGTTCGAAAATTGACCCTAAAAAAAATAAATCATTGTTCCAGTATCATCACTTTCGTTTTGAAGCTATATTTTGCATGAAAATTTTGTAGTAAATTTCGTAGTCATTGCCATTTTTAAAACATGTTCAAAATTGACCCCTAAAAAATAAAATAATTGTTCTAGTATACACACTTTTCATTTTTAGCACTATTTTTGATGTTTTTTGGGGGTTTTTTGGCTAGAGTTCCCATTTTGAGTTTATAGTTCCTGTTTCAAAGTTTACATAGTTATATGCCACCCTCTCTAGGAGTGCTTGAAGAAAATTCTAAGTTTCCAAGAGTATGAGAGAGAGAGAATAGAATTAGAGCTCCAAAACTAAACTGAAAAAAGGTTACCAACTGATCCTTAGAAGCCTTTTTATCAAAGAGGCCTCTGTTTTTCTTCATTTTCCCATTATTTTCCTTCATTTTCCTCCTCACATGCAACATGTGACTATTCACCTTCATTATCTCCTAATTTCCATTATTTTCATAAATAAATGTGCCAAAATGCCACTTTTCCTTTTGAAATCCTTTTCCATTGCCTTTCCTTAGCCATTAATCAATCACCAATGATTCCCATCACTATGATTTTGCCCAACATTCAGCTTGGAATACATGTCGCATGACCTTGGCAAATATTTTTTCCATTATTAAATTTTACATGGATTTTTGACCAGGGTTGTTACATAACCTTCCCCCTTGGGGGAACACCATACTCAGTGTTCAAAAAAACCTATTACCAACAGGGCTGTTGTAAGAAAAACATATTTCCCATGGAGCTTTCTAACTTAGCCCGTTGTAGTATTTACAATGATCATCCTGTTGAGAAGCAAACCAACATGACAACATAACAAGTATAACGTCATGATGACATGACACCCATACCACTTATTGGAGCTTTATAACATAGTTCTTGGCAGTATTTACATCCATATACATGTGTACATATACCAAACATCACCAAAACATGTACCAAAAATATATACCAAAGAAATAAACAAAAAAATCCACTCAATCAATGAATAAGGGAGGATACATAGCCTGCATCCAATCCGCAAGGAGCTCTTCTTTGGTTTGATGCACAAGTACACATGTTCGCCAACCTAGAACTCCTTGAAAAATGTAATATGATATGCATAGCTCTCTTCCTATCTTGTGCTGCTTTCAAATTC